>JACEEZ010024254.1:15000-24855 GCA_016584305.1 Chionoecetes opilio
GGGGAGGTACTTACGGGAGTTGAGGGGGTGCTGCAGACTTATCATTGAAATCTCCCGTGTCCTCTCTTTCCATATCCCTTAGTGTCTCAGATACACAAGAGAGTAGCTGCAGCCTGCACTCTAAAGACAATTCCTCTTACTACTCACATTACACTACATGCACTTACATCCCTACACTATCTTCACTCAAAATTTTATTATGTCTGTTAATCGCCCTGCCTCGGAGTCCCTAACTGGGGAGGAGACCAGAAATATCCCCAGGTCTGACAGTCTTCAAGATGACGACTCGAGGTGCCTTGATACTTCTTAAACTTCTGCAACATTCGCGGTCGTAGATCTAACTTTCTCTCTGTTGAACATCATCTCTCCTACTCTAAATCTCATCTTCTTTTCCTCACCAAAACCCAGTTGTCTGTGAGCACTGACAACAGACCTTTTTCTGTCTCCTCTTACTGTCTCTATTCTCATTTTCAATCCAAAGCTGGCTGTTGCGTATATGTACGCAATGACATCACTTGCTCTCGTCCCATCAACCATCTGGCTTCGACTTCAATGTCACTCTCTTAATAAATTGATCTGTGCTGTGTATCTCTCACCTAACTCCTCTGACTATGTAAAATTCTTCGACTATTTAACATCTAAAGTGGAGCACATCTCATCTCATTTTCCTTTAGCAGAAATTCCCATTCTTGGGAACTTCAATGTTCTCCACCAGCTTTGGCTATCATCTTCTTTCACTGACCACCCTGGTGAACAAGCCTACAAATTTTCTATCCTCCAAGACCTAGAGCAGCTGGTGCAGCAAACTACCCGTATTCCTGACCGCCTTGGAGACACGCCCAACATTCTTGATCTTTTCCTAACTACTAACCCTTCTGCTTACTCGGTGAAACTATTCTCTCCGTTGGGTTCCTCCGATCACAATCTTATTTATGTAACCTGTCCTATCGCTCCGGTGCCGCCTCGGGACCCACCTAAGCGGAGGTGCTTCTGGCATTTCAACTCAGCAAAGTGGGAAGACCTAAGGCAGTACTACTCTAATTTTCCATGGAATGATTACTGCTTCCATGTCAAAGATCCATCTCTTTGTGCAGAGCGCATAACTGAGGTCATAGTCTCTGGCATGGAGGCGTACATTCCACACATTTTCTCTAATCCTAAAGCCCGTCAACCTTGGTTTAACTCTGCTTGTTCTCATGCTGTCCGAAATAGAGAGGTGGACTACAAACGGTCCCTTAAGCATCCATCTCCTGAAACTCATGCCCTTTATATTTCTGCCCGCAATCATGCCAAATCTTTACTTCAACTTACCAAAAACTCTTTCATTCATAGAAAATGTCAAAAACTTTCTGAATCAAATTCCTCTCGTGACTTCTGGCATCTAGCAAATAACATCTCTAACAATTTTTCTTCTTCATCTTTCCCTCCTATGCTTCACCCAGATGGCTCCACAGCTGTCTCATCTACTTCTAAAGCTGAACTTTTCGCTCAAATCTTTGCTAAAAATTCCACTCTGGTTGATGAAGGGCTTGTTCCTCCTTATCCTCCACCCTCTGACTATATTATGCCTGTCATTAAGATCCTTCGTAATGATGTTTTCTTTGCCCTTTCTGGCCTGGATCCTCGGAAGGCTTACGGTCCTGACGGAGTCCCTCTTATTGTTCTCAAAAACTGTGCTTCTGTGCTTGCACCCTGCCTGGTCAAACTTTTCCGTCTTTGTCTATCTACTTCCACCTTTCCTTCTTGCTGGAAGTTTGCTCACATCCAACCTGTTCCTAAGAAAGGTGACCGTTCTAATCCTTCAAACTACCGTCCTATAGCTTTGACTTCCTGCCTTTCTAAATTTTTTGAATCTATACTTGATAAGAAGATTCTTAAGCATCTATCTCAGTGATTCTCAAACTGTGCGCCGCGGCACACTTGTGCGCCGTGGGAATCCCCTAGGTGCGCTGCGTAATTTTTCATAGATATGGGTATTTTGCACTTTGAGGTCGCAGTTTTTGTTTTTTATATTGAAGATGGAAAATCGTAAATGAATGAGTTAATATGTATGTAACTAGGCAGGTAGATGCAAGGTCCTTTTAATAATATTATAAGTACTTTGGGTAGAGGGAAATAAAGTAAGAATAGAGAATAAAAATAAGTTATTCATGCTTAAAAAAAAATATTTTCCCGCTTCCACCACAATACGTGTTGAAACGAGTACTGTACACGTACTGTACCAGTCTGAGCCGCAGCCTGCTGGTTTTTACTGAGTTAACCCCTTACTAGTTTTATCACGCGTTCATGTGCATTGTTTTTAGCGACATATAAAAGGAAAAAGGCTGATGAATAGAAACTGATGCATACGTATATCAGTAGGCTTTATGCAAGTTGACTGTTTGACGGATTTACGTGAACCCCGATCGATAAATAACATGTATAATTTGGCAACACACGTAGTTCAGAGCGTTTGGGTAGGCACCTCCCTGGTCAGTGTAGCCGTGAGCATCAGTAAGTTTTCGCTGTTGTGGTGTTAATGAGGTCCCAAGCTTAAAAAAATGGATAAGACCTCATTAAAAGCGAAAGTGTACTGAAGGCAATAGCGGTGAAGTCGCTGTTGATCATGAATAAAAACGTAAATGTGTCAAAGGCCCCGAAGGCGAAGAACAGTAATAACTGTTGAAAGTGAGTCCCCCTCGTCCAGACCCTAGTGTGGAAAGTGAAGAAAGTGAAGTGACAGTTGAAAATGAGCATAGTCGTACAGATCCGTGCGGGCAAAGTGAATGACAGTTGAAAGTGACCGTAGTCGTGCAGGTCCGAGCGGGCAAAGAGAAGTGACAGATGAAAGAGTTTTGTCATCCAGGTCTAGCGTGGTCAAAACGAGACACGTGCCAGCAAAAGTAACCGCAGTAAGTCTTTTTCGCCTGAAATAACGACAGTTATCTTGATTGGGTTCACTTGCTGTGATGATGAAAATGGTCCAAAGCCAAAATGTGTTGTTTGCGGCATTGAGCTATCAAATGAATCTATGACTCCTATGAAAATGAAGAGACATTTAACAACAAAACTTTAGTCACCTCTCTCAGAAGCCTATAGATTACTTTAAAAGACTCTTGAAAGATAACAAACAACAAAGGCTTGGGTTTGGGAAAAAGGTGAAGATGGCAGAAAAAAAACACAGTAAGCAAGCGTTTAGTGGCAGAGCATACAGCAAAACAAATGAAACCCCCTTCAATTGCAGAGTCATACTCCCTTCCAGGTTGCTGTGCTGTGGTGAAAACATTGTTTGGGGATGAGGCTGAAAAGGGAAATGAAAAAATTCCCCTCTCAGACGACACAATTGGTAGACGAATCAAGGACAGGGCGTCTGATATTTAAAAAAGTGTGTGTGTAACTCGTGAAAGGTAAAATGTATGCCTTACAAGCGGGTGAATCAACAGACATTGAAGGAAAACCTCAGTTACTAGTGTTCATCCGTTTTTGTTACAAAATAACTGAACATTTTCTTATGCTGCAAAGAACGGGTGCAAACCAAGAAAAGGAGATATTTTCTACAGTGACAGAATACTTGAAAAAAAAAGGACTTGTCATGGAAATTATGTGTAGGAATTTGCACAGATGGCTGTCCATCCATGGTGGGAAACGGTAAAAGGTTTTTTGTCCTTAGTCAAGAAGGAGAACCCAGATTTTATTACTACCCATTGTTTCTTGCACCCTGAAAACTCTTGTTGCTAAAACACTCGGACAAGAATTAAAGTTGTTCTTGATGATGTTTTTGAAAATGGTAAACTTTCTTAAAAGCAGACAAACAGTCAAGACTATTTTTTCCCTGCTTTATGAAGAAATGGGGTTTTCCTCACGAAGGTCTTCTCCTCACACAAGAAGTCTGGTGGTTATCAAGAGGCAAAGTTTATTCCCGGTGCATAACTGAGAGAGCAAATGCTCCTTTTTCTTTACCCATGAGGAGAAAAATGAATTCTGCGAATTTTTTGCTGATGAAATTTGGAGTGCAAATTATGCTACTTGGCAGACATTTTGAACATCCCGAACAAGGTTAATGCAAGTATGCAAGGAATAAATGAAAATATGGTAACATCTTCTGACAAAATGAAAGCCTTGGTAGAAAAAAATAGGCTCTGGAATGAAAGGGTGAGTGAAGGCAAGATTGACATGTTTCAAAAGACTGCTGAAGCTAAATATACAGACATTGTTCCACTCATTAAGCAGCACCTTGAAAGCCTAGGAAGGAAACATAGAAAAATATTTCCCAAATATCTGTTGAAAGTTATGACTGGCTGAGAAATCCATTCGTTCACGATCTCTTGGAGCAAGCCCAACTTAGCTCCTTGAAGAAGAGGAATTTATCAACTCCGTAATGACCGCACACTAAAACTGCAATATCGGATATGACATTAGAAGCTTCTGGATTCAAATGAAAAAACGAACACCCACATATATCCAAAAGGGCCCAGAAAATACTCTTGCAATTTTCAATCTCATATCTGTGTGAACTGGGATTCTCAGCCCTCACAAATATAAAAACAAACTAAGAAAAGGAATAAATTGCTGGCTGTTGAAGAGGAAAAAAGGGACTGTGTCTGTCAACTGTCCCTCCTAAACTAGAGGGGATATGCGCTCCGGGCAGGCACACGTGTCCCTGATCAGGTATGTTTTTGTTGTAACATAGTAGTTTATTTTACGCATTATTTCCTTATGTCCATTCCTGTAGGGTATAAAATATATATTATATATATATATATATATATTATATATATATAGCTGCTGCGCCGCCGAAGTCCAAGATATAATCTAGTGCGCCGCCGTCCAGTGAAGTTTGAGAACCTCTGATCTATCTGCTCACAATCTTCTATCTGATCGTCAGTACGGTTTCCGTAAAGGGCGATCTACTGGCGATCTTCTAGCTTTCCTAACTGAATCTTGGTCATCCTCCTTTAGGGGTTTCGGTGAAACTTTTGCTGTTCCCCTTTGACATATCAAAAGCTTTTGATAGAGTCTGGCACAAATCTCTAATTTCCAAACTACCCTCATTCGGTTTCTAGCCTTCTCTCTGTACCTTCATCTTAAGTTTCCTTTCAAACCGTTCTATGGCAGCTACTGTAGATGGACATTGTTCTTCTCCTAAATCTATCAATAGTGGTGATCCCCAGGGTTCTGTCCTATTATTGAATCACGCTATCACAGGGTCAAATTAAGTAAACACACCGTAACTTTGCCCTTTACTTAACATTAAATAGCCGTCACCAACATATTTCAATAAAGTACACAGGTCGCTGGATCACAAACAAATAATACGATGCCACAAAGAAGACAATGTAGCGTGGAGGACGTGTGAAGCAGCACCGAACCAGGAGGACGAGTCGTAGGGTTACTAAACCTCGTAACCCATGCAGGTAGACGAGGCGGCTGGCCATGGCGTAGGTGAGGTCCATAGCTCCCTGCAACCCATGCAGGTAGACGAGGCGGCTGGCCATGGCGTAGGTGAGGTCCGTAGCTCCCTGCAACATATGCAGGTAGACGAGGCGGCTGGCCAGGGCGTAGGTGAGGTCCGTAGCTCCCTGTAACCTATGCAGATAGACGAGGCGGCTGGCCAGGGCGTAGGTGAGGTCCGTAGCTCCCTGTAACCCATACAGGCAGGGCCGGATCAAGAGCTGTGGGAGCCCTGGGGCTCAGGTTTTGTGGGGGCCCTATATTCGCACGAAAATTAAGCACTTTTGTGGATATTTTGAGGCCTATGTTTGGCAAAGAACTATTAATGCATAGACTGGTATTCAGTGATAAAGGATGAAACAGAGACAGGCAAATATGTTTTGGTTTTGTAACTTGCCAATGTTTTTAATATTACTGCTTAAAGCTAATATAATTAGACCTGTTCAGAAAACAATTTTTTTCCTTTTTTTTATCCCCCCCTGCAAGGTTTTCCCATGTTTTTTGACCTGGAAAAGCCGAAAATCACAACCATTTTGAGCAAAAATTTCAGGAACCTTTCCCTCATTGGACCTCAAGATATTAAGCCCGCGACAGTAGAAAAGCGCCAAATTTTTTGCCTTCCGCCAGACTTTTTTTCACCTGAGACTTTTTACAATTGGGATAGAACAACAAATTGGGTACCCAAATTGAAGCATTTTTAAATATTATTTCTGAAAAAAACAATCCAAGTAAACATTCAAAAAAAAAAAGAAAACATCATATCCAAAAAAAAGCAAACTTTCTGAAAATTCATATAAATTTCATAAATATTACAATCTTGACATCAAAAAATTTTGTGACAAAGACTCTAAAAACTATTTTCAAGTGGCAGAAACTCTATTGTCTATGTCAGAAGGACACTTCACAGTCATTTTTTTCAGAGTTTGCTTCTTGAAGCTATCAAATCGCTCACGGTTGTATTCCACAGTTTGAAGAAGGTACTGTTTTTGCTGAGAATCTGTGGTAATGATTTTTGCGAAATCAGTCATCATCTTGACTCCCCCCCCTCAGCAATGTCTTTCCCACTACTTTTACATTGCTGACATATTCCAGGGCCTTGCTGTAGTCATCACTCCTTGGCCATGTCGCCACAGGTTGCAGAAGCCAGTCATACTCAATGCCAAGGGTGTCAAGCAGAAGATGACTCTCTGGACCAACTAGATCAGCCAGAGTCGTCTTGGCTGTAACCTGAGGGAACATAGGTTTCCCTCGTCTGAAGCTATCTGGCTTCCCCAGTGGCGTGCAGCTTGGCAGCAATGTCCTGCTTCCTCTTTGTCACTGAGTCTGCTACCGAAGAGAGCGAACGGCACAACCTCCTGTGTCAGGTACCACTTGTGGTTTTCAAGTTTTTGTAGCACTGCCTGAGCAATCTCTGGACTGTTCTCTTGAACTTCATCATGTCCTTCATGAACTGCAGATCATTTGCAGGAGCATCTGCAGCAAGTGTAGATGACATCCACATGGGTGTAAAAGAACATCCTAGGAAGAGGTTGAGGCGTTCCCAGCTTCACAACAGTTTCTTCATCGTACTCCGCTGTCAGCAAACATGAACATCTTCATAGAATACAGGTTTTCTGGCCATCCACCTGGCCTGATGAATGGCTCCAGGACGACTCCAGTGGATTCCGCGGGGAGGCGTGTCTCCAAGGACGATCAGTGTAAGCTCAGCCATCTCACGGTAGTCAGCTCTAGGAGGCTTCTCCGACCTCGGATTTCCTGTAGTATTTCTTGGCACTCTTTCTTTTTTTTAAATTCAACCATTTTGTCTGATGGACAGGGTTGTAGGGTTGTCTGTGGTAAGATCTGCCCAAAACCCGCCCTTTGAAGTGCTTGAACCAAGGATCTCTGGGCTCTTGACCTTCCCAAAAACAGATTCTCCCATACAGCACCAACCCAGCACTTCTAGAATGTTGGTGTCTGCAGGCCAGGTAGAACACCTTCCTGTCAACTGTTGCCCAGAAGCTGGCAGCTCCCGATGTACTCCACTGTTGCTGGCCGTTGTGTCAAACACAAGGGCAGGGGGATCACCCCAGTAAGCCCCCATGCCTCCAGCAAATCCATGGATGCCTCTGCCTGAGCCGTTCCTGTTGAGCTGTCTATCACTGGTACTTTCCCCGTACTTGCCTTCAGGATATGCAGGTGGTCCTGAGACAAGCACAGCACAGCCAGAGTCTCTGACGTGGTCCCAGGATCACTTCCCAGGGGCATCTTTTCAGCATCTTGCCATCCCAGTGGAGAGCAGCATACTTGGGAGGGTCCTCGCTAAATGCTGCCATGTACTCTGGCTGATGTGGTACCTTGTCAGCATCCGTTCCGTCCGTTGTTGAGGTTGAGATGACAAACTTGTCCAGGTCAGCTCCACCAGCCTTCAATGTAGCAGAGACTAAGGCTGTCACTTGATTGTCAGACAATCCCAGACGATCAGCGGTACTTTCAGATGTCAACACACTCCATGACCCTCCTGGGAAATGTGAGAGTCACAGTGTCTTTGGGGATGTGAACATCCAGGACGAGGTTTTTGGTAATCCATGTCCTCTGCATTCCCTTCACTGTCGGTTGGGTCACCCAGGTAGACCCATCAGCAGCAGTCCTTCGCTGTGTGGCAGCTGAAAAATTGTAGAAATTTTGTGACAAATTCATATCTTGTTCCTCTCTCTGCTGCAGTCTTGCAGCCCTCTCTGCTTGCTGCTGGGACCGTGACTCAAATATCTTGTCATGACCAGACATGTGGGCCTTTCTCTCTGTCTTCTGATCCTGGTAGAACCTGATGTCCTTGTCCTTCTTCTCCCTTGATAGCAGTCGGTTTTTCTCTATTTCCCTGGATGGCATCTGAAGCTCCTTGTCGAAAAGGCTATCTAATTCCAGGACAAAGGCACTACTTTTCCCTCCAGGGGTCACCTGTTTACCTTTATTCCTTGCTAGATCTCTGTGCTTTTGGAAGTGTCATGAAATGCTGCGCGGCATTGTACTTGTCATGGTCTTGATCCTAGCCATTTTGCCAGAATGGGATGAAAAGCCTCCACTGTTTCATTGGCGAGTCTTGATGCTTAGGATTCCCTGTATTTTTTGGCAAACTCTGGAGATGGAGGAAGTACTGGAAGGCCTGTCTGTTGGGGGGTAACTGGGAGCCACTGATGCTGGATGATGGGTAGCCGATCAGAAGGTTTCTGTAGCAGATCTAGTAGCAGGTCGGCGTGACGCTTGTCTCTGGACTGCAGGTGGAGGTTCTGAGATGTCAACTTTGCGTCCTCGGAGCTCCTTGCTTACTGCCATAGTGAAGTTATCTTGTGAAGTATCTCTGGATTTGTTAGCAGGTTTCAACAATCTGCAAACCCAAAAATAACAGACCCATTAGATGTCATGCTAAAACCATTTGTGAATTTGTGACTAGAGTTAAATAAATTATATTTAGTTTAATTTTTTTGAAAATTTGTCTGTAAATATCACATGTAATTTTCCATAAATGTTTCTATGCATTTTTTTTGTTTTCAGTCAGCATCTAATTACTTGCTTTTTAACCCCGCTTATGCCCATTTATTGGTGAAAAAATAGGGGAAAAAAAAACATCAAAAAAGCTCGAAACTGGCGTTTCAGAAAACGTGTATAGAATAGAACTTCATGCTTCATGAGGCAAGGGGTTCCTGACATTTTGGCTTATAATGGTTGTAATTTTTGACTTTTCAGGTCAAAAAACATTGGAACCGTGCAGGAGGGTATAAAAATAGGAAAAATTTTTTTCTGAACAGGTCTAGTGCAGCATGCTTCTTCCCGCACACACGCCTGCACACCAACACCCTTCCCACACACACGCCTGCAAACACGCCTCCTTTTCCCCCACACCGCTTGCATACACGCCTCCTTCCCACACACACGCCTGCACACACGCCTCCGTCCCACACACACGCCTGCACACCGACACCTTCCCACACTCACGCCTGCACACACGCCTCCGTCCCACCCCACACGCCCTTCACACCGACACCCTTCCCACACCCACGCCCTGCAAAACACGCCTCCGTCCCACACACACGCCTGCACACCGACACCCTTCCACACACACGCCTGCACACACGCCTCCTTCCCACACCACACGCTTGCATACACGCCTCCTCCCCACCCACACGCCTGCACACACGCCTCCGTCCCCCCACACACGCCTGCACACCGACACCCTTCCCACACTCACGCCTGCACACACGCCTTGGGTCCCCACCTCCACACACGCCCCCCCCTTCACACCGACACCACATTCCCACACCACGCCCTGCCCCCCCTCCCCCCAACGCCTCCCGTTCCCCACACACAACCGCCTTCCCCCCACCGAAAACCCTTCCACACACACACGCCTGCCACACAACG
Organism: Chionoecetes opilio; assembly: GCA_016584305.1. NCBI lineage: Eukaryota > Metazoa > Arthropoda > Malacostraca > Decapoda > Majidae > Chionoecetes > Chionoecetes opilio. The sequence continues at coordinate 24,829 of JACEEZ010024254.1, forward strand.
CCTCCTTCCCACACCCCACACGCCCCC
>JACEEZ010024255.1:0-12500 GCA_016584305.1 Chionoecetes opilio
AAAAACCTTAACCTACCTTTTACCTATCCCTAACCTAAACCATACCAACCTACAAAACCATACCTAACCTAACCTACTTTACCCTTTAAAAAAAAAATAAAACATACCTTTATCTACCGAAAGTAAATAAAAAATAAAAATTGCGACAGAACGGTTAGCAGATTCTACACAACACATAAAAACACCAGAAAAAAATATTTTCGTCCACCAAAGTGAGTTTCGGTGTTCATATGGATATTTACCAAAAAATAAACAAAACTTAACCTTAACCTAACCTAGCAGCCGTCCGGGTAATAATAACGAGAGTTTCGCGGTCGTTTCAGAGACACCGACTTTTTTTTCTTGGCCTACAATAGGTGCTTGTTCTAATGGTGCTAATTTTATTTTGCGCAAAAAAATTAAAAAACAAATAAAAATAAATAAATAAATTAAACCAAACCAAACCTTAAAGGTTTTAAGGAAGCTTAACTTAACCTTATAGGTTTTAATGAAACCTAACCTAACCTAACCTTAAAGGTTTTAATGAAGCTTAACCTAACCTTATAGGTTTTAATGAAACTTAACCTAACCTTAAAGGTTTTAATGAAACTTAACCTAACCTTATAGGTTTTAATGAAACTTAACCTAACCTTATAGGTTTTAATGAAACTTAACCTAACCTTAAAGGTTTTAATGAAACTTAACCTAACCTTAAAGGTTTTAATGAAACTTAATCTAACCTTATAGGTTTTAATGAAACTTAACTTAACCTTAAAGGTTTTAATGAAGCTTAACCTAACCTTATAGGTTTTAATGAAACTTAACCTAACCTTAACCACAAAGTATATATTTTTTTTTTTATGGGTTTGCACAAAACGAAAACTATCTCCATTAGAACAAGAAACCTATTGTAGCCAGAAAAATAGACGGTGTCTCTAAAAAACGACCGCGAAACTCTCGTCCATTATAACCGCTGAAACCGCTGTCCGTGAGGGACCCATTCTCCAAGAGTGCCTCAAAACTAATCACGAAAACCAAGTTTCGGCCTCAAAATCGGTGAAAGCACACTACCGAAGTTTTACCCAAAATAATTACCCAAACCTCGTACTCTATTACTGGTTGAAATGAGCAAAATATCGTAAAAGTAATCATTTACCTGTGGCCAAGTAGCGGAGTGTAACTGACAGGCGTTGAGCTGGTGGACACAGCTTTCCCTTTAAATTGGTGTCTTTTTTTTCGTATTGAGAGGTGACACCAGGTTCAGCATCTTCACAAAATTGTCTTTGGACATCCTGTGAAACTCGTAAAACCCCACGAGAAACCTCCAGGGAAAATTTCTTTTAAAAGGTTGTTGAACACGTTTTTTGGGCTTTTTTGGCCAACCAAGGTCTTGACCATTCTCTTCTTCGTTTTTTTGGTTTTCTGTTTATATGTTGGTGAGCTTGTATACAAGTTGCCAATGGGCCCTTGCAGCCAAAGCCAACTCCTCGGTTCCATCGCTCATTGTCACGTTTGTTTTGATTGAGAGGCACTGGGCTGGGCGCTGGGAAGCGCCAGCAGTAGTGTGACCACTTGCTCTAGGCGCCCAAAGTAGCTCTGCTCCCAGCCCACGCAAAACCGCCCAGTCCACGGTTAAAAATGGCTAGTGTGACCGGAATGACCGGAAAGACTTTGTTATTTGCCCACGATTTTACAAGTATGGCAGATCTTTACAAATCAGTGACTTCTTTTTTTTATGCCCGGCCAAATAAATTCATTGAGCAGTCTTTGATAGGTCTTTTTGATGCCAAGATGACCGGCCAAACCTTCCATGAGCGACCTCCATTACAGGGGTGTCTCAAGTTAGTCGGTAATTACTACCTGGTGTAGGCTACTCAGCCCAGGTTTCATCGCTGATAAGTAAGAAGGGTTTATAACATCCTCATGAGGATCTCGTTATGATGTAGAATGAAGGAGGATGCAATATATTGTCCCTAGGCATCGCTTACTGTGTAATGGAGCTAATGAGATGTCATTCGGTTGACCTCTTTCAGACTTTGTTCGAAAATATCGGGACAATGCTAGTGAGGTACATAGGTGTTGCTAACAACCTGCGATTTTGCCTGTGATCTGGTGACTGACAAACTAGGAAGAGATTAGGCTTGAGATTTCCTCAGTTCTATTGTTTGGCTTGTGAGTTAACGAGTCTTACTGACAATTAAGGGAGTATACTAAGCCTCCTGCCATATCATTACAAGGATATATCAGCCTCAGGAATTGGTAAGGATTCGTTTTACCCCTATTGGTGACAGGATCCTGGACCAAGGCCGCAACTGGAGGTCCTCTGGCCAGACAGGCAGGAAGGGTTATGAAGTCCCCTCAGTACTACAACCACTTCCTCCGGTGTAGTTACTGTGAATGTTAGGCAAGGCTGACTGACCGGATGGGGATTGGCAGCGCAGTGGCTCGCACTATCTGGACAGAGTGGTCCCCCGAGGCCAGGACCAACCGACACTGTTGTACCGGTGGATCCTTAATGGCTGAAATAGATCAGGAGAGTTAGTGGTTGAACGAACTTGCACAGAGCTAAAACAGGCTTTTTAAAGCTAACTTGGCTACTTTACACTTTGGGATCTGGCAGTTTTGAGATACATGTCCAGGTTTTTTACAAAGAAGCACGTGGGAGTGGTTTTTTTTGGGACAAGCATGGACAGCATCTAACCATCCTAGAACCGCTAGAAAAACTTTTACAGATGGCTTGTAAGGTGCTCTCTCCCTGGTTGGGTGAGCGGTGCAACGAGTGAATAGACGTCAGCCAATTGGGCGGCTTTAATTAGTCTGTTTCCTCTCTGTCAATAATGTTGCACCTTCACAGTGAGACTTTTCGACAATTCCTCTAAAGCCAACAATATTCAGTACTTCTCAAACGTGTCTACGGATGCAGATTTCAACCATCTCTTTAAGGAACGTAACTTTTCAGATGTCAAATTCTCCTGTAAGGTTTGACATTGCAGTTTTGTTATGGTTACGGAAAGCTTGGCGGTATCCTCCAGCAAACATTGTCATGACGGCCGTCATCAACTATTAGTGTCGGCAACACAACGGCTATTGGCATTGAGGTCGGCAAACCGTAATGAAGTTATCGGCCTGGCTGCGGACCGCACTTGTTGCGTAGCCTACAGGTCGTGCCACCCCGGGCCCCTGTGTCGTTACGTTACGTTTCTTTGTCAGATCTGTGTCCGGCAACCGTAACCAACTATTGCACTACTGATTCACAACGGGCCCGACATAAGCATCTATATCGTGCCATTAAGCGGGCGCCACCCCGCCCCCCCACCCACACAGCACTGCAATCGTGCCACAATCAAGCCGATTTAGCATCCAAATAAATGCCTAATGCGGGCCAACACAGGCAACTGCATCGTGCCACAAGCCAAACGCCGATTTAGCATCCAAAGTAATGCCATAGAGAGCGGGCCGACAACAGCACTGAATCGTGCCACAAGCAGGCCGAATTTAGCATCCAATAGTGCCACAAGGCAGGCCGACTTAGCATTTGACATAGTGCCACAATCAGGCCTACTTAGCATTTGAATAGTGGCCACAGTGGGCCCATATAGCAGCTGAATAGTGCCACAACAGGCGATAAAGCAGCTGAACGCTTTACCGTTTCCTAATGCAGTGTACACGCCGACTATTACCCTGCCACGACTGCGCACGTACGACAGATGACATCACACAGGAAAACTTTGACCACGCCCTCGCTGGACCAGAAATTATCGTCAGATTCGCTTTTTTTCCCTAAATGTCTAAAAAACTTAACCCCAAAACCTACCCAAAAATTTAACCAAACCAAATCAAACCAAAACCAAACCTTAACTTAACCAAAAATTTTAAACCATTTATTTTTTTGATAATAGAAGGTATATTAGTTATTTAAAGTTTGATTAGGTTTAAAATTTAAGATTAAGTTAAGGCTTGGTTTAGTATGTTTTAGGTTTGTTGGGTTTTAAGATGGGTTGGGTTAAGTTTTGTAGACTTATTTAGGGTTAAATAAGCAAAAATTATGATAATGTTTGGCCCTGGAGGCGGGGCCCAATGTATTCCTTTTTTTGACGTCATTGAAAGGGGTGCGAGTCTGGTGGGGGGCTATCCGGGCAGGGCAGCTAGTCGGCGCGTACACGCCCCATTTTTAAAGAACACAGATTTGGAATGGAAAAACTGTTGCCAGGATTGAAGGTTCTCAACTCTTACAGTATGACAAAGGCCAATAGGCATAGTGCAAAAAAAATAAAAATTTCACTATTATTAAAATTAAGCCATAATCATCAGTCTGGGCTGCAGTATATCAGTCTTGCTGTGGTTGGGCAGTCTGGCACTGCCAGTCAGCAATCCAAGCACAATGTGTGCCCTAACACCATCGGGCCCGAGTACAAGTATAAAATTTACTGTAATAAAACAAAAGTAATTGTGTATATAATATAATTTCATAAAAATATAATCACTTTTTGTTAAAAAAGGGGAAAAAAAAATTCCAGACAAATGGGGAAAAAATTTTTTTAATGCCAGAAAAATACGAAAAAAATAAAAAAAAAATACATAAATGAAAAAAATAAATAATTAAAAAAATAAATAAATTATTACATTATAAAATATATTTTTTAAAATATATAATATATATTATATATTATATATATATAATATATATATATATATATATATATAATAATATCTTTTTTACCCAAACGTATAGTTATAACGGGAAGACTTTTAGGGCTCTTTGGGACTTTTATCCGCTCATGCACTATTCATGAACTATGTACTATATTGACAATCATAAATTTGAGATGCTGCAAATCTAAATGATGAACGCCAGAAAAAAATTTGGATAAGTATCATCGATCTTTAAACCCTCATAAGAATTATGGAAAATTGACGTTAAACGAAAAAAAAAAAAATGTAGCTGAAAGTTTCAATCTCTGAAAATTAGGTTAGGTTAGGTTAGGAAAAAAAGATTACCGAAAGCATCAAAAAATTTCGGGTTTCCCTAAAACCACTGAAAACTTATACAACCAGAGGTGTTAAGTCTCAACCCATAGAAACGGATAAAAAATAGAATTCCCCCCACTGTCAATGTGCAGGGGGCTGCCCCTGTACAGCAAGCCATGTTTTCCTTTTGTTTCTTAAAGTACATGTGCCATGCTCCCATTTGGGTGCCTTCTTCCCCACCAAAAGGGCTTTGATCCAAGTGTCAAAAAAAAAAACTAAGTTTAGTTTTTCATGATCCATGCATGTCTAATTTTAATAACTCTTTGCAGATTTTTTTTTTGTTTTATCGGCCAAAATCTTCAAAAAAGAGATTGTTCAACCTGAATATTTCAATTTAAAACCTTTACAATACAATATAGCCCACAACATGGCGTACCGGGGGGGGGGAGGCCAGCGGCCATCCCCCCCTCCCCCCCCTTTTGCAAAGAAAAAAATAAAACCCAAATATATAATATAGATAGCGCCAATATATAATATATATATATATAATATATATATATATAAAAAGAGAGGGGAGAGAGAGAGAGAGAGAGAGGGGAAGAGAGAGAGAGGTGAGAGAGAGAAGAGAGAGGAGAGAGAGAGAGAGAAGAGAGAGACGGAGGAGAGAGAGAGGAGAGAAAAGAGAAAAAAAAAAAAAAAACTTATTTTTAAATTTTAAAAAAAAAAAAATTCTGTTTTTTTTTTTTTTATATTTTTTTTATTATATTTTTTTTTTATTTTGAATTTTTTATATTTTTTTTTTTTATATAAGGGATTTTTTTTATTTTTTTTAATTATTTCTTTTTATTATTTTTTTTTTTTAAAATTTTTTGTTTTATATTTTTTTTTTATTTTATTTTATATAATTTTTTTTTAATTTTTTTTTTATTTTTAATTTTTATATTTTAAATATTTTTTTTTTTTATTTTTTTTTTCATTTTTTTATATTTTTTTTATTATATATATATATTTTATATATATATATATATTATATAATATAAAATATATAAAATTATATATATTTTATTATAATATATTATATATTATTATAATATATTAATTATTTTAAATATATATATTGGCCCCCCTTTTTTTTTCAATTTTCTGGGTACGCCCCGACCACAATACAAAGAAGGGGGTGCAAATCATAAGGATGAAAAGATTTTAAAACTTTTTTATGTTTACTTTAACTAGTTGCTTGTACAAATCCTGTGAAGTTTAGAGAGAAAGTTTTTTGTAATCCTTTTAGACCTAAACTTTGTTATTTAGCATTTATTATTTTTTTCCCACCCTATTTCTGCACTTTTGGGGTGCGATAAACTAAAATTTTTACTCACCAAAAACCAACGCAATCATCTTTACCTAGAATTGAGTCAGGCCAGTGGTAAAATAAAAGCCACTAACCTAACCAGGACATTGGGGTTGCGTAGCCTAACCTGAAGCAGGAGTAATGGGGGGAAAAATGAAAAAGAGGGATTTCCCCATTTTTTTTTTTTAAACCATCATTTTTTAGACACAACCCAAAAACATAGGAAAAGAACAATTTTAACCACATACTCAATAATGTTGAAATACCAAAATTCTTAGAAATATGTAATGGTCGATTTACAAGTTTTAAGGCAGTTATAACTCGGCTTTTAATGTACAAATGAGTAGAACCGAGGCAGGGGTTGCTTCTTTAAATGAAGTGACAGTTTAAAAAATGTACGCATTTTTTAAAAAAAACACTTTTAGACGTTTTGACGGAAAAAAACCTCCATTTTTAAAAGTATCAAATAATAACCCCAATGAAACCTTAAAATAAATTTAAACTAACCCTCAAACTAACCTAAAATTAGCCTTGCCCTTAAACTAACCTAACTTTGCCTTTCCCTAAATAACCAATTTGTTGCTCTTAAACTAAACCCAACTTTGCCTTGCCCTTAAACTAACCTAGCCCAAGAAAAATTTTATGTTTGCACAACATTTAATTTCTACTTTCACACTCGTTTCACACTTTAACCTTTATTATGTTTGCCTTTTTAATTTTTTTTTATATTTTAAAAGGATATGGGGTTTCCAAAAAGCCCTTTTCAAACAAACGCTTTTTGGGGGAAAGGTGTGGAGAGAGAGGGAAAACACCATCTATAGAAAAGTAGAAAAGGTGAAAAAAACTTTTAATCCAGACCAGTCATGTTTAAAAAATTTCCCGAGGGTCAACTGCGTAGGGTACCAAAAGGGTACATGATACCCATTCTCACAACCACCATTAAAACTGCAGTTTAGTACAAAATTCTTTTTACCAAAAAATTTTCCTGAAAACTGGGGGGCTGCGCCCATTTAGAAACCCCCCCCCCCCGTAGTTAATAACTAACCTGGGCATTTATTACTTTTCCATTAAACCTCGCTGGGAGGGGGGGGGGGGATTTTGCCCCTCCAGACCCCCATTGTTATATCTCATTTCCCTCGGTTTTTTGGGGTTAAACTGCAAATTGTCAGTTTATAACTTTGAGGGGCGGTTATAACCCGTGCCCTTTTAATGCTTTAAACTGCATTTCGTAAAACAACACCCAAATAAACATCTTTGCCACAAGCCTTATTACTTTAAACCCCCGAAGCGGTACAATTCTAGAGTCCTTTCCCGCCCCTTTTTAGCTTTACTCCAGACCTTCAAGTCACTTGTGATACCCCTAAAAACGTAATTTAAATGGGGAGAGCTGCCCCTTCACCCCCCCTCCCCCCCAAACGACACCCCGAACCCCTCAAAAAATACTATGGTAAATATTAATATATATTCTACCCCATAAACCTAACTAACCCCAAAATAACCTAGCCAACCTCACTTAACCAAGCCTAACCTTTTAATAAAACCTGTAGGGACCCAAAAAAAATTAATTTCTAACCTTACCTCAAATAACCTAACCAACCTGGGAAAATTCTGTTCCCGCCATTTAAATCTCGCTAGGGGTTATTTGGGAAGGTTGGTAAAATTTTAGTGGGTTGGTTCGTAAAATATTTTGGGGGGATCCAAAGGATGGGGTCATTTTGGGGGGGAGGGGGGTGAGGTGGATCTTTTTCCCCCCCTTTTTATTTACGGGGTTTGAGGTATTGAAATGTTAAAGGTCTGGAGGGAAAAAAAAACCCCCCTAATTAGGGCGGGAAGGGACTTAGAATTTTTTTGAGGTAAAGGCAAAGTTTGGGCTTTTATAAATCTGTTTTATATTTTAGATTTTTATTTCTAAATGTCACCATCCTTTCCCACTACCTTTATAAATCTGTGTGGGGTGATGAAGTCGGTCCTCAGCCTGAGAGGCCCGTAAGAGCGTAAATGGCGGCGGGCGCCCGGCCACTTCCCCTGGGATATTTTTAATATTGGCTTCGAGACAAAGCCCCTCACAACGGGGGGTGGCCAAACAGTGGCTACGATTCAGCCCCCTAATAATCAACAATTTTCCCTTTAAACCAGCTTTGGGACCCCATTTAAGTCCTTCGGCCGGCCCTTCAGTCCAAACCCCTTTTAAATTTTTATCCTTGGGCCGAAAGGAAAACGTGTTGGGGCCCGTACGAAATTTTTCAAAAATTGGCCCCATAACGTTCCCCCTGAGGGGCCACATCGCTTCATCCTTTGCCGAAACCCGCGCCCTGCCCCCCGGTGCCGATACGTACCCGGCAAAGCCGACACAGGCCCCCCCAGCCCCTGTTTGCTGGGCTTATGTAGAGATGATAGGGAGACAGAATGGGATATTTTTCAGTTTCATAATCAGTATTGTTTTCGATTTGTTAAAACTGTTAAGGGTTTCTCAGATAGTTTAGCAGAGGTGGGCACGCAATTTTTTTTTTAAAACCGCAATCGCAATTCCGCAATTCCCACCTGCCAGTCCCCAATCGCAATTTTGCAAAATTTTTTTAGATAGGCTTTTCACAATCGCAATTCCCCAATTCCGCAATTCCCCCAAACTAATTTTTTACACCCACAATTAAAAAAAAAAAACCTACAATTAAAAAAAAAAATTTCTTAGATCTTAAACATCTCTAGATCTTAAAAAAAACCCCACAAATTAAAAATGAAAAGTCTCTGACTCTTTATAATGTTTAATACTTTGATTCTATTTTTGGGTTTTTGCATACTTTTTACTGTCCTTTACAAAAGTCTTTTTCCTTTTTGTTTTTTTTACTTTTTCACCACAGTTACTGGCCGTAATCAAATAATCTAAATAATCAAATATTTTTTCTTCCTCCTCCTCCTCCTCCCCTCCCCTTTTTGGTTTAGCAGTGGACGCAGGGGGGTAGTTAGGCCTGGGCATTGGGGGGTGTAGCCCCCAATGTTTTAGAATGTCCGGATCCCAAAAACCTTTTTTTTTTTTTCTTTTTTTTTATTATTATTTTTTTTCTCAAAAATAAGATAAAAGGGCCACTTTTTTTAAAAAAAAAATTTTTTTGGGCAACATNCCCGTACCGCTGTCGTGAGGGACCCACATCTCACGAGTGCTCAAACTAATCACGAAAACCAAGTTTCGGCCTCAAAATCGGTTGAAAGCACACTACCGAAGTTTACCCAAAATAATTACCCAAACCTCGTACTCTATTACTGGTTGAAATTAGCAAAATATCGTAAAAGTAATCATTTACCTGTGGCCAAGTAGCGGAGTGTAACTGACAGGCGTTGAGCTGGTGACACAGCTTTCCTTAACTTGGTGTCTTGTTTTCGGATGAGAGGTGACACCAGGTTCAGCAGCTTCACAAAATTGTCTTTGGACATCCTGTGAAACTCGTAAAAACCCACGAGAATCCTCCAGGAACATTTCTTTTAAAAGGTTGTTGAACACGTTTTTTGACTTTTTGGCCAACCGAGGTCTTGACCATTCTCTTCTTCGTTTTTTTTGGGTTTTGTTTATATGTGGTGAGCTTGTATACAAGTTGCCAATGCCATTGCAGCCAAAGCCAACTCCTCGGTTCCATCGCTCATTGTCACGTTTGTTTTGATTTGAGAGGCACTGGGCGGGGCGGCTGGAAGCGGCCAGCAGTAGTGTGACCACTTGCTCTGGGCGCCCAGAAGTAGCTCTGCTCCCAGCCCACGCAAAACCGCCCAGTCCACGGGTAAAAATGGCTAGTGTGACCGCCCCTTTAAACGATTCGCTCCGTCCACGTCTGGGCGTCGATGGGTGGGCAGTTTTTCAGCCATTGGAGGCCCAGCCCACGCAAAACCGCCCAGACCACGCGTACCAGTGTCTAGTGTGACTTTCAACATAATATATATTTCTCCACAAAATATGTAAAAAAAACTTGTTATCGTAAATTTGCATTCTGACAGGATTGTCCAGATTGCTATATAATTCAAAATGTCGAATCTATAGTAATCTGGCATACAAATATGTATATAAAATCTACATAAAGCGCTTACTAGCCTGTGTTAAGTAATAGGCTCGAGGTTTATACCACTCAACCGCCTTACTGCACACTGCACAGTAGGGTGGAGCGTTTTTGGGGGGTATTTCCATTTTTTTGTTAGAACGTTTGCGACTAGTGCGGCAAAGTTGCGAAATCACACCAGTATAACACTGTTAAAATATTAGAACATACAAATAATTTCTTAAAGCGGCCCAACGCGATCGAAGTTAGATTTTTTCACAATTTTCAAAATTTATACGTTTTTGCACTTTTTTGGCAAATAACCAACCTTCTTTATTATTTATAAATTGCAACTAGTGTATGAAATATGTGCAACGTATTCACGTAAACGTGGGTAGAATTTGAAGCAGAAATTCAAATATCTTCAGGTGGCCCAACTCAATTATGTGTAGAAAAATATGTTAAAACTCGATATTTTAATTTATTTCATCAAGCAGGACCAGTATGAGTGATACAACTGACACATATATCCAGTATGAAATAGGCCAGAACTCACAACGGAGAGGTGGCTGTCACCAATCAGCGCCGCGCTTTTCTCACCAATTAGCGCCGCGCTTATTCTATTTTCTCACCAATCAGTGCCGCGCTTATTCTAACCAATCAGCGGCAGTTACCGCGACACCAAACCACCAATAGCTGCGTACTGCGCTGCCGTGCGCTGGATTTATAAGCAAGAGCTCACGGCTGAGAGATTACTTTGCCCGCAGCCAGCGCAGTGTAACATCTCCACCTCTCCAGATCGACTCACTGCAACTCGGTTCTTGACTTCCACTGTTACGACGTACGTGAAGGCTGTGTTGCGCTCACGCTATCATGACAGGCTTGGCGTCGGCAGCATCTGCTGCGGTACGCACTAGACTAGAACTTTCGTCTCCGATCTTTGGCAGTGCTTGTGATTTCACAGAGAGATCAAACTCCCAAGTTACAGGGATGTAATGAAATGTTGTGTTCTGCCAAAGGTACGACTGCAAGATTACAGGGTTCAAATAAAGATCCGCAGTGAGAACAATTTATAATATTGTCGAGGAAAAATGAGGGAACTATACGGCCAGAGCATCAATCCCCAAACACTATACCAGCCACGCATCGTGACAATGATGAGGCTTGATCAATCCCTAAGTATAAAAATGTATGAAATGTACAAAGGACAGTAAAGATTGTGCAAAGTTTACAAGAAGAAAAGTGAAAGCATTTGCGGAGGATTCGCAGAAAACTTTTGGACATAGAGCTTGTAAATGCGCGTTTGCCACTGTGTCACTGTCTGGCGATTCGAAAGTACCTGTATTAGAGGGAAGCATTTCTTACTGATCAGAGGACACAGGCGGGAAGATGTATATCGGTAAGGCCTAGATAAAAAAACAAGGCAATGTTCTTGCGAAACGTAGAGTGCAAGAACGTCAGAGATGAAAAGGATCAGGATCAGGTAGCCACCACATCGGTAATATGATCAGCAATTTCATGAATCACCGAGTAAATCCTCCATGAAATATATCATCTGATGAGGATTATGTTCTCCCAAAAAAATTCCAGATATTGATGCGAAAACCAATCATCGAAAGATAAAAGGCAAATAAAGACAACACAAACACAAATTATCTGTTTCTTTGCTGAAGCCTGTGATAGAAAACCGGGGGTGTCAGATGGCGGCAGCTCTTTTATCGAGCCCTAATGAAGACGTTGGTCTAATCACAGAGGAAAGATTCATCGAAAGTATTGACCGTGCAGCAAAGTAAGAAGAAACAGACCAGCGCCACAGAAACGTTCTATCAATATGAACACAGGGAAAAGCACAGAGGTGTTGGAAGTATTTATTTGATATAGGAAGGGGTGCAGGTATATGGTACTGAGGGCGAGGTGAATGGAGTTCCATTTGACCACAAGACATTTGCGTCCCAAGTCTAAAAACACAAGTCAATTGGGGTATGAGGTCAACCTACCGTAATGAAAGTCATCTTGTCCCCTTGTCCAACTTGTACCCTAGGACAAACCGGACAAACCGTCATCAAGTTTCCCTTTCTCAAGCGACTTTGACCGCAAAAGTTTATCAAAGTAAAAGTCGTCAGAGAGAGAGAGAGAGAGAGAGAGAGAGAGAGAGAGAGAGATAGAGAATAAGAGAGAATAAAAGA
>JACEEZ010024255.1:27500-30000 GCA_016584305.1 Chionoecetes opilio
TAGGAAGGATGTGCAATGATCACAAAAAGATTGGAGCAGACATCACAGAAAAACAGTCACAGAAGAAACTATCTCGGTATTTCAAAAACCAAATTCAAAAATCTTGGTCATTTTACTCTGGAAGGGTTCGCTGTAGCATTACAAATTGCCTTTTCAATTTTGCAGAAATAAATGACTTATTTTCGATAATCAGTAGCTCTGGGTGTGTGGAACAGCTGTAAATACGGCTGTTAAGGGGGGTGTATCAGGATCATGAAGAAAGTCTCGGTAAACCCGCTACTTTGGTTTGTTTGCATTTGCAGGTAAAGAACTTCTCTCCGCCACTCATTGAAAAAACTCGATGGGAAAACAAGTGGACCTCGAGGTTTTAAATGGGCAATTGGGAAAAGCAGCGGCAGACTGCGGGGAAACTCCCAAAAAAGGAATTTGCTCCTGCAACCCGACCTCAGTCTTTTTTCTTCTGATTCGTTGAGAAAGACCAGAAATACCCCTATGAAAATTATCAGTCAATTTCAACGGTGTAGTCTTAAGAACGGCAGCTCGTCAACCAGGAAAGAGAAACATGCCAGGTGGCTCACGACAGCAAACGAATACTTCGCCTGTATTAGGAACGGACGATCCTACGGAATGTAACAATTGGTCACTTTCATAGAAAGTTTATGCACCCCAAGTGGTTGCATTTAAAAAACACAAACCCCAGTACGAGATGGTGCCAAACTGTCCACAGGGGCGTTTTAAAAATCCCCCAAGGATTTGATGACGTATGTCAGGTGGTTCAGCCAGTAACGCGAAAGCTTCTTTTTCTGCTCCGGGAAAAAAAACCTGCTCAGCATGATTTTAGGATGAAAGAATAGATGTTCGAGAACGGGTGGCGTCGAATTAAGAAGCCCGACTTACAAAAAAAGACCGTTTCCCCGTCCACGCCCGTCACGATTCCAGCTTTACATTCGAAGCGAGGATTTCATAATATGATTGATTTGGGACTCTTGGATACAGGAGCCTCCCCCGACGAGACTCTTCGGACGAAAAGATCAACCAAAAATTCCGCAAAAAAGTCCTTGTTCACGAACCCTTTTCCCCGGCCCCACACAAGCAGTAGAGCGAGTTATAAAATCGTAAAAAAGACGCTTCAGCGCGTGTGTGGACACAATCAAGAGATGGATTCATCCATGCCGGCCGCATCTAGGCCCCGGAAAAACCGTCGTTTTAGTCAAAAAGGGAGTACAAAACGAAGTGAAGCTAAAAAACTATTAGAAGAAAGTGGTACGGCAATGTCGGGCATACATATAGAATTTTTAAATATTCAGTCATGAGGATATCAATCATGCCCTTTATTGGTGGTTGGAGGGTAGGGGGTGGGGGAACTCGAAGTACGCCACCTCCCGTAGTGAGTTGGGTATTTTTAACCTTTCTTCTGTAAGGAAAAATAAGCGAAGAGGTATATTGGGGCAGTTTGTATAGTGTATACTTTGATCGATGTTTGACGACTCATACTGGATAAGTGGGTATAGTGCCCCGCGTGTGAAATAAAGAAAAAAACGAGTTTTAAAAATATTTTTTTAAAAATAATTTTAGTTTGGGCCCCTCAAAATATTTGGGAAATTCTGTTTAAATTTTACCCCCCGTTTACGTGAATACGTTGCCCCATATTTCATACACAGTTGCAATTTTTAAAAATAAAGAAGGTTGGTTTTTTGCCCAAAAAGTGCAAAAAAGTATAAATTTTAAAAATTTTTAAAAAAACAAACTTCGATCGCGTTGGCCGCTTAAGAAATTTTTGTAGTTCTAAATTTTAAAAAACGTTATACTGGGTGATTTCCCAAATTTCCCGCACTAGTCAATCCAAAAAAAAAAAAAAAAAGGGAAAACGCCCCCCCTACCCGGCACAGGCTGAGTCTTTCTCCCCCCCTCTCCTCCCAAACACTCACACAATATTTTATATATATATATTAAAATTTTTTATAATTTAAAATATAATATATATATTATATATAATATATATATATAATATTATATGTGTGAGTAAGGTATATAAATTAGATGACAGTAGTGGACGAGTTTTTTTGTCGATATAATGATAAAGACCGGAGTTTATGCACTAAAAAACACGAAAAAGGAGGCAAAAAAAATTTTTAAATTGAAAAAAAGAAGAAAAAGGCATTATTTATAAAAAAAAAACAGAAAAGGCATTTATTTTTCCCTTTTTTAAAAAGGTTGAAACACTTTAAATTCAAGCTTTTTAAAGGGAAAAATTTTCCAAAGTAAAAAAATTCATTGATACATTTTTAATCTTTCCCTGATTGAATAATTACAAGCATTTTCCCCAAAATTATCAGGAGTTAAATTTTGCCCTTGTCAGAGAGTACATATTTTAGTTTAGAAAAAAGCTAAAAACACAATTTATACTTAGGCAAATTGCCGTTAGGCAAACTTAAGCAAACTAAATTTGGTTCACCCGCTCAAAAAAATATTCGCTCGAATCGTCCTACGCTCGAAAAAG
>JACEEZ010024255.1:35000-43751 GCA_016584305.1 Chionoecetes opilio
AGGATGTGCTTGGCTCTGAGCTTTGCGTTGGCGTGAAATAGAGCAGGAGTATGCATGCCTCGCAAAGGAGTGTGAGCCTTATCCAAGTATTGAGGGTATGGAGTAAATCCAAGTCGGATTTCTCCCTACGCACCTACGCCAGGATTAGTGGGGTATAGAAAATAACCATTGCGACTAGAGGGACGAGTCCAGTCGGACTCTTATAGGGCTTCGCCTTGACAAAAAATAAGAGAAAGTGAGAAGAGAAATGTTCTCATTCAGCGGAAGTTGAAGGCATTACATTAAATAACGTCACACCCCCAAACTGGTCAAATCTACTCTGGGTGAGGAAGTGATAGTTAAGGAATACATATATTCATTTTGTTGTAAATTTTGTGAAGAAATTGGAATGTGCGGGATGAGAATATGGTTTGGTGAGTGATAAGAAAATCCTAAAGAATTTATATGTGAAATTTTGTGTGATGGATTTGATATTTTTTTTTTAGTTAGATAATCCGGTAGGATGCTTGAGAAGGACTGAGGCATAAGAAATTTTTTTTTTGGGGGGGAAGAAGATAGGTAACGCGAGAAAGTACAAAAATTTTAATAGGGGAAGAGATGAAATAACACATAAGTATCCAATAAGGCTAACGAGGAATTTTTCTCCACGCCTCCATTCGAATCATGGTTAGGCTTATAATTTTAAAACAGTAGTAATTAGACACGTAGCGAAACGAGGTGAGAACGGGGATTCTATGTTAGAATAATTTTAGAAGCAGCTCGCGTCGTTGAGTTAAGTCGCCTGTGGGGAGGTGATATTCTCGCCCTTGGTAAAGGTTCCAAGTAGGAATGCTGTTGGGGGGACCAGGGGGCCAAATCGCTCACAAATTAGCAGAGGGGGGCAACCCAACATGTCACAGCCAGCCGTGTTAGGACAGGAGCAAAGAAGGAAATAGAAAAAATAAGAATGAGAGGGAAACAGTTGGAAGTGGTGGGATAGATACGTATACATTATATTAGGATAACGACTTGAGCATTACATGTGCGTATCGTTAAGGCGGTAACAGTGCGACGGAAGTTACCAACGATAGTAAACCATATAGGATAAACGAACTTGCGCATTCGCGTTGCGTTATCGCTAGGAGGGAAGGAAGACTTAATATGAAGATAACTTGTGAAATGTATAATAACTACATAATGGAGGGACAGTAAAGAGTTAAATATATTATAATAGAAATATATATTAACGCGTTATCATTCTGTTTCCAATCCAGTCTTTTAACATTATTTTCTTAAATTCTTTATTTTTGTTTCAATCATATATTTTTTCCCACTTTAAGGGGTGGTGGCAGCGGAGTAACCAGGACTGTAGAGTTACAATTCCCAAGGTGGGCAATACATAATGGTAACAAAGGTGTAGATGGTCAAAATGACCATTACACATGTATAACATGATATACGCGGGGTAATGCTTGAGAACTTCCACGGGTCGTGGGTGAACGAGGAGGCCTTGGCTCCAAGATGGCGCCCACAATGAGTGTCGCTACTCTATATAAATAGGTAGCTTCTACCTACATCGTACCTTTTATCCATCCATGATAGCTCCTTTTAAAGCTCTCTAATGACCCGCAACTAACTACCCTGTCTACTGAGTCCATCAATCATTTACCACCCTAATTTGTGAACCAGTTTTTCCCGATTTCTTTTTTAAATTACACTTTTCCAGCTTGAATTCGTTCCTTCTTGTTCTACCCTGGTTACTAGCCGTAAGAACTTTTCCTACCTCTCCTTTATTAAATCCCTTCATTCACTTAAAAACTTCTATCTGATCGCCCCTTACTCTGCGTCTCTCGAGTGAATGTAAATTTAATAGCTTGAATCTCTTCTCATAACTAAAGTTACGTATCCCTTGAATCATTTTGGTCATCCTTCTCTGCACTGATTCTAACAAGGCTATATCCATCCTGTAATATGGAGACCAAAACTGAACCGCATAGTCTAGGTGAGGTCTGACTAGAGCCAAATAAAAATTTAGAATAACCTCAGCACTTCTACTTTTAACACTTCTGGGGGCACATTCAGAGACGCTAACGTCCATGCTTAAAAACTTAACAACTGTCATCAGCTGTTTAGGTATTACGCGGGGAGATTGATGACGTCACAGTGGACGTTAACACACTAAAACAAGGCAACTGCCTATAGGGTGGTGTTAAAGAAGCTACGTACATAAAAATACTCATAAATTGAGTATATATGATGTTTTCTGACTCAAGAACTGAACAGGGCAAGTATACAAACGAAACTAGGCATATAACAAACCCAGGCGCTTGTGGTGATGGGCCAAGAGTAAAGAGTGGTGAGCGCGGCATCTCGACCTGCCGGTGTCGTGTGGGCAAGTTACTGTTTACGAGGGAACGTCTGTTTACTAACAAAGGCGGAAGAAAACGGGGATATTTACTTGTTGATCAACAAAGCGGGACCGCTTGTCACAGTGTACCGTGTGTACATCTCGTCGCTTGTGACGAACTGTCCGCTAAAGTAGGGGAGGGTATACTGTTTTTATTCTTTCATAGGAAAAACATTCATGAATCGAATAATGCGCTCTGCTTTTGTATTACTGATGTGAAGGACCATTAAATAGCCTTTATGCAGTGAATCATGAGTAAATTTACGGAATACAGCATCTTGCTAAGAAAACACTATTTTGATTTGTACCAGATGAATATGATGCCTGTTTGGGGCAGATTGCATTCTTGAAACGGGTGTTTAGGGCCCCATCTGCTCACAAGATATTTATGTACGTAATTGAATGCCTCATATATCATATATGCTCAAAACCCTACCGTAGATAACAATAGTCGCCAGAAGCAATAATGTCGCCAGCCGCCATATATTACGAATTACAGCATCCTACTGATTTGTATGTGCCACTGAAGATGATACACAGTAGTTTACATCATGACTGTATATATAATCTACCCTGTTTCAGCGTTGTTTTATGCTTTGTATCTGCAAGTATATATACGGTTTCAAATTTCGCTACTCGTTTTTTTTTCGGGCGACGACGACGGCGGAAGGACACTCAGAACATAAACACTAGCTGGCGACCTCAGTTTGGTCGCCACTCTGGTGATATTTTTTCAATTTGTTCATTTATAGCCATAATATGACACAGATGAAGACACAAAATAACACAGACTCTCCAGATAGTCCCTTCTAACTTTCTTGAAATCATGGATGTAGAAATGCAAGTATTAACGCCACCACACGTCTGTAGCTACAACGAAAAAAACATTGTCTTGGCGACTTTAGTGTTATCTACGGTACCTATAACTGTCGCCGATAGGAATTCTCGCCGACGTCGGCGAGTGTTCCAATTTTTCACGTCGGCGAGTGTTCCTATTTCTGGGGTTATTTCTAGTTCTTGATCTTGAGTTAGGTTATGTGGTTAGGTTATGTTGGCCAGTTGACCTATGTTCAGGTTAGATTACTGAACGAGCGAGGGCTTTACCAGTGAAAGTCGCCAAAATTTCCACGTCGGCGAGAGCTCTCGGTTGGCGATTCGACGAGCGTTCCTATATCGGCGACAGTTCCATAAACCCTCTGAACTGCCACATACGTAAATTTTTTGTCTAACGACATCCCGCTCGGTTGAAGACGGAACGATTTATTTAATGCTATGGCTACATATTGCATTAATCTGATAACCATTTCGCGTCAAAAATCTCTTTTTTTTTCTCTCTTTTTTTTTTTTTTTTGTTGTTGACGGGGGTTTATCTCCCTTAAGAAGCCATTTCAAGGAAAAAATACCAGAGTAAGTAAAACATTTTCAAAACTAATTTGAAGTGATAATTTCTATTTTGAAATATTGTCTCAGATTCAATCAATCATTGGGGGCATACGCCGGGGGCGCGTCGCCTCGCCCACCCTACGACGCCACTCCCGGGGGTCACCACGCGCGAGTTCCCATGCAGGCTCCTTTCCCATACCAAGCAGCTCTCGACAAGAAACATCAACTTGCCCCAGCCACGAGCCTTGTGGGCGCCCCCTTGGCCTCCTCCACGCCGGATTGTCTCTTACAGATACAACCCGATGGGAAGGATCGGTTTCAGGGTAGCGTGCCACATGTCCATATAGCCGAAGTTGGCGCTGACGGACTATGCAGGTAATAGGTCTCGATTCAGTCTCACGGTGCAATCGCTGATTTGACACGTAATCATCCCAGCGATACCCCATGATTCTGCGAAGACACTTATTACCAAAGGCATTGATTCGTCTCTTCAAGTCACTATTTAGTGTCCATGTCTCACAACCATAGAGTAAGACAGGGATCACAAGCGATTTGAAGATCCGGATCTTTGTCCCCCTGCACAGGTACCGACAACGCCAAATACTCCCGCTGAGCGAGTCCATAACACCGTGGGCTATGCCAATCCGCCGTAAGACTTCTTTACGTGACCCGCCGTCATTATGGACTGCGCTACCAAGGTATGTAAAACTTTCCAAGATCTCAATGTCCTCGCCACACGCATGAACAGACTGTGCTGTTTCATCTAGTAAGTCTCCAAACACTTGGACCTTGGTCTTGAGCCAGGAGACCTCAAGTCCCAAAGGCTTTGCCTCCTCGTGCAGCGCCTCGAGAGCCATCACCAGGACCTCCAGCGACTCAGCAAAGATTACTGCATCATCGGCAAAACCAAGATCAGTGATCTTGGTGTTGCCGACGGATGCTCCACAATCACTTTGATCTACAACCTTGTCCAATACCCAGTCCATACAAGCGTTGAAAAGTGATGGGGCAAAAGGACGCACCCTTGCCTCACTCCTGTATTCACAGGAAAGAAGCTGGATACACCTGCCCCACACTTCACAGCACTCTCAGTCCCAGAATACAGACCAGTTATCAAACCAATAGTCCTTGCAGGAATCCCTCGAAGTCGCAGAAGATCCCAGAGTGACTCACGATGCACTGAGTCAAACGCCTTCTTGAAATCAACATAGGCTGCAAGCATCCCCTGTCGAAACTCACGTCGGCGTTCCACCAGGACACGAAGCGCTAGGATACGGTCCGTTGTTGACTTACCAGGCGTGAACCCAGACTGCTGAGGTCTCTGATGCTTCACCAGATGACTGCGAATGTTCAGATATGGCAACCCTAATATTGCTTGAACTTCTTTCTTTTATTGTTTGAACTTCTCCTCACTCCTTCCTCTCACTACACACCTGCCTTCACCTCCTCCTTCCTACAATATAAATATTACCACTGCAAGGCAATACTTTATCAACACACTAGGAAATAATTGGTTGTATGACTTGTATCCCTCCACAGCCCACCATAACCAGAACATGGTAGTCACTGCACACGCCAGGTATAAACTACGTGTTGCATGGCTAATTTAGGGTTTCCCGGCACACCTTGGCTTGTTGGAAGTTTGCTCACATCCAATCTGTTCCTAAGAAGGGTGACCGTTCTAATCCTTCAAACTACCGTCCTATAGCTTTGACTTCCTGCCTTTCTAAAGTTTTTGAATCTATACTTAATAAGAAGATTCTTAAGCATCTATCTGCTCACAATCTTCTATCTGATCATCAGTACGGTTTCCGTAAAGGGCGATCTACTGGCGATCTTCTAGCTTTCCTAACTGAATCTTGATCATCCTCCTTCAGGGGTTTCAGTGAAACTTTTGCTGTTGCCCTTGACATATCAAAAGCTTTTGATAGAGTCTGGCACAAATCTTTAATTTCCAAACTACCCTCATTCGGTTTCTATCCTTCTCTCTGTACCTTCATCTTAAGTTTCCTTTCAAACCGTTCTATTGCAGCTACTGTAGACGGACATTGTTCTTCTCCTAAATCTATCAATAGTGGTGTTCCCAGGGTTCTGTCCTATCACCCACTCTCTTTCTATTATTCATTAATGATCTTCTAAGTCTAACTCAAAGCCCTATCCACTCCTACGCTGATGATTCTACCCTGCATTTTTCAACGTCGTTTATTAGACGTCCAAATCAACAGGAACTAAGTGATTCACGGAGAGATGCCACCGAGCGCCTAACTTCTGATCTTTCTATAATTTCTGATTGGGGCAAAGCAAACCTTGTTTTGTTCAATGCCTCAAAAACCCAATTTCTTCACCTATCTATCTACTCGACAAAACCTACCAGATAACTATCCCCTCTTCTTCAATGACACTCAACTGTCTCCTTTTTCTACAATGAACATTCTAGGACTATCCTTTACTAATCTATTAAACTATCACACACGCACTCACACATACACACACACATACAAACACATACATACACACTAGTGATGGACCGAATATTCGCATTCGCATTCGCAATTGCGAATATTCGCATGTTTTTTTCAATATTTGCATTCGCATTCGCACTCCCACTCGTAGTTATTTGCGAATATGCGAATATTTTGCCCAAATCAATAAACTTACAAAAAAAGGAGAAAATAACAAGTGAACATAATATTACACAAGCAAACATATAAATAAATTTAAAGTTTAGCCGAGCGTTAGTTACAAGCATAGGGTGAGGAGGCGTAGTGGTAGCCAAGGCCATAGTTCCTTGAACACTAACTCCATTCTCTTCCCTTCAACAGAGTAAAGCAGCCGCTTCTCTCAAGGTCACTGAACTCAACTCATTGCTTGCCTCGTGCGCTATACTGCAGTAATTAAGCATCTTCTCTGTCACCCACGATCACAATCAACTTTCTTTGTGTGATGTCTGTGTGATCAATGTGTCACTTCAGTGAT
The DNA here is from genome assembly GCA_016584305.1 of Chionoecetes opilio. Classification (NCBI taxonomy): domain Eukaryota; kingdom Metazoa; phylum Arthropoda; class Malacostraca; order Decapoda; family Majidae; genus Chionoecetes; species Chionoecetes opilio. Next base: position 41,746 of record JACEEZ010024255.1, read on the forward strand.
ATTGCACAGTGTAAACTTTGCAATAATAGTTATTGATATATTAGTTAATACTAATTATTTCATGCAAGATATTATCATGTAAATATTCGTGTAAGAGTGGGTCCTCGTCCCGCAAGCTGGCAACATAGAAAATTGAATGGAATTTACATTAGACATTCATTTTTTTATGTCTGAACTCTTACAATGCATACAAAATATTTCAGTTACCTGTATGTTATAAAAAATTGCGTAGTAAATGAAATGTTATGTAATATTCGCAATTCGCATTCGCAAATATCAAAACCAAATATTCGCATTCGCATTCGCATTCGCGAATACGGAAAATAGACATTCGGTCCATCACTAATACACACACACACACATACATACACACACACACACACACACACACACACACACACACACACACACACACGCGCGCGCGCACACAATATATGATATAATATAATATAAGTCGGTTAAAATGCGAGAGAGAGAGAGAAAGGAGAGAGAGAGAAGGGAAAGGAAGGAGAGAGAGAGAGAGAAAAGAGAGAAAAGAGAGAGAGAGAGAGAGAGAGGGGAGAGAGAGAGAGAGAGAGAGAGAGAGAGAGAGGGGAGAGAAGGGAAAGGAAGGAAGGAGAGAGAGAGAGAGAGAGAGAGAGAGAGAGAGAGAGAGAGAGAGAGAGAGAAGAGAGGAGAGAGAGAGAGAGAGAGAGCGAGGGGGAGAGAGGAGAGAGAGAGAAGAGAGGAGAGAAGGAGAGAGAGAGAGAGAGAGAGAGAGAGGGAGAGGAGAGAGAGAGAGAGGAGAGAGAGAGGAGAAGAGAGAGGAGAGAGAGAGAGAGAAAAGGGGAAGAAGAGGAGAGAGAGAGAGAGAGAGAGAGAGAGAGAGAGAGATGAGAGAAAGGAGAGAGAGAAGAAAGAGAAAGGCGAGAGAGAGATAAAGGAGAGAGAGAGAGAGAGAGAGAGAGAAGGGAAAGGAAAGTCTTCTTCCACTTCGTCTCCTTCGTTAACAAACCTTGTTAACTCTTCCCGTTTATTTATAAATAAAGACGGGATTGTTATCGTAGGACACCTGAACGTGCCTTGTTGATCAACAAGTAAATATTCCCGTTTTCTTCCGCCTTTGTTAGTAAACAGACGTTCCCTCGTAAACAGACACTTGCCCACACGACACCGGGACGGGTAGCGATGCCAGACAGCACCACGCATGGCTCAGTGTGGCGGTTAGCAAACATTCCTCCTCCTCCTCCTCCTCCTCCTCCTTCCTCTTCCCCTTTATTCTTCTCTTCTTTCTCTTCCCTCCTATTCTTCTTCCTCTACCTAATTCCTCCTCCTTCATCACCACTACTACTACTACTACTACAACTACTACTATTACTGCTGCTACTACTACAACTACTACTGATATACTGCTGTTGTAACCACTGATCTATATAACATGGATCGCGGATCTGGGCTAGCTGTGGCCGAGATACTGAAGTCACCAGCCGCCATCTTGTCATAACTAAAACAAATACATGGGCCGGCCCAGGCAGTGGCTGGGTGTTGGCTGCTGGCATGTGATAGCCTATATTACCACCCACTACTACTATTAACACCTACTACTACTACTACTATTACCACCTACTACTACTATTACCACCTACAACTACAATTAACACCTACTACTACTACTAAACTTCCAACCTAGTGCATCGTCGAACCTTCCAAGTCATTTATTTACGGTGATAGCTACACAGACAACAGGTGTGTTGCGAGGCCGTACAGGTGTGTAGTGACAGTTGGGGTGGGCGTTTGCGAGGCCGTACAGGTGTGTAGTGACAGGTGTTCGAGCGTCAGGGTTGTTTGCGAGGCCGTACGGTGTTGTAGTGGGCAGGTGTGTTGCGAGGCCGTACAGGTGGTAGTGACAGGTGTGTTGCGAGGCCGTACAGGTGTGTAGTTGACAGGTGTGGGTTGCGAGGCCGTACAGGTGTGTAGTGACAGGTGTGGTGTATGTGGTAAGCGAGGAGTCTAAGAGTGTAGCCCCC
>JACEEZ010024255.1:44784-68397 GCA_016584305.1 Chionoecetes opilio
GGTGTGTGGGTGTGGGTGTGTGGTCGCGTGTGTGTGTTACTTGTTACTTACTGTTACTTGTTCCGTCTTGAGGTACTCCCTCACAGTCGTGGTGCTCCACCGCTGCATCTGAACCCAGCGTCCCTGTGTTGCAGGTTCGCCTGGTCCGATATTGAGTTAGTTTCTGCCCTGCTCACAGACGTATATCCAGGCACGGGAGGTTCATCCGGGATTGTTTGTAGGTGGTTGTCCAAATGATGTTTGAATTTTTCCACTGAGCATTCCGTGAGGTTCCTTAATTTTCCTGGCAGGTTGTTAAATAGTTTTGGCCCAATATGAGGCAGACTGGTTGATAGGAGGGTCTTGATCCTGGCTGGTGCGTCTGATGGTAGTGTTCTCCTCCTTGTCTTGCGACCAGTTCTTGGGTTGATATGCTGGGCTGACAGGTCACTGATGGCAGTAGGGTTGGGCACAAGGTTCTCCAGGATCTTCCAGGTATATAATATATTGTATATATTGGCATGACGAGGCGATAACACAACCAGACAGCAACGCGAGCCGCAGAAACAAGGCTTTTTTTTGGTTTCGGCAAGATGGCGGACAGTTGGAACCAGTGCTGAGCCAGGCTTCCGCGATCCATGTTATATAGATCAGTGGTTGTAACTACTACCAGTACACCAAACGGCTATAAGAAAAGGTTAGGAGGAGGAAGAGGAGAAGGAGAAGGAGAAGCTAGGAGGAGGAGTAGGAAGAAGGGTGGAGCATCAGAGCTAATTTTGGTGTGGATGATAAATTTGTAAACGCAGCTGAGAGCGTGGAAGCCTTGTGATTGGCTGAAACTTTTTGAGAAATACTATGTGATTCGCTGGCGAGGCTGTGACGTCATTGTAGTCGCTCAGCCAATCAGCTATCGGTGCCGATAGCAACCATGTGCCACCACTGCCATGTCTCGTACCGGAGTACCCACTAGCGCCGGGGTGTAGAAATAAAGGGTTGTTGTTGAGCGAACAACCGTGGCCTTTAACTCTCTCAGAATGTCTGCCCAGACTCACGATATATAATCCCTTTTCGAATACTGGATATTAATATAAGCATATTCTTAAACCAAACTGCAGTATAATAGTTTAACGATTGCACGATTGGAAGGTGTAATAAAATAAGTGAACGTGATGCTTATCACGAAGACATAAATTCATAATTATATAAGGTAAAAAATTGTTATTCTTCACAAATTAAATGAAAAGTGGTGCATATTCTTGGGTTTGTTTCTGTTTCTTGTTGTTTTGCTTAGAGGATAAGCCCCAGAGCCATAGGATCTACCGCTGCTGCATATTAGTGTTGGCCGAAGCCACCACCCCGGGGGGGGGTTACAAACCCCCGGCTGGCACCCGGTACCCATTCACTGCTGGGTGGACAGGGGCTAGGGATTTAAGAAAGATCACCCAACTATCTTTCGCTCCGCCCGGGGATCGAACCGGGACTTCCGGTTGTAAGCCGAGCGTGCTAACCACTACATACAGAGTCCTGATACTTTGAAACAAAAACCACATCGTCAATTGCCAAGTGAACAAATACAGTAGACTTAATAATGTATGTATGTAATACAGATGTATTTACTTCAATCATTTGGTACTGGAAGTGAAAAGGATTAGTGACCAAAAGGGCATGGGAACGAAAAAATAACGTTTTTAACCGGTTACAGGGATTTTAAAATAGCGTTTTTGGTCGGGAACAGTATATATAAGGCCTCTTCCATTTGCGACTTTTCAGGAACCAGTTTTACGGAACCCAAGAATTCAGGCGTTCCATTTGCGCACGAAAAAACCCGGGTCCGAGGCGACGCGCGTAGTGACACAGCAAAACCCTTGAACTTTCTCTACTCAATAAGGCCTCTTCCATTTTTGCCCCCAAATTGCATGAACCAGTTCTTCAGTTCAGGTTGGGTTCTGGGTCAGGGGTTTGGGTTCGGCGTGTCACAAATGGAACGCAAAAAAACCCCGTTTTTTGTTTACAAACATATCAGCTGGCGAGGCAAGAGAAAAGGGGAGAAGAGAGAGAGAGAGGAGTGAGAAAAGAGAGAGAGATAACGAGAGAGAGAGATAAAAGAGAGAGAGAGAGATATAACGAGAGAGAGAGGAGAGAGATATAACGAGAGAGGAGAGAGAGAGAGGAGAGAGAGAGAGAGGAGACGAGAGAGAGAGAGAGAAACGAGAGAGAGAGAGATAACGAGAGAGAGAGAGAGATAACGAGAGATAAAAGAGAGAGAGAGAGAAAATAACGAGAGATAACTCAGCTAGCTGTTATGTGAAGGGATCATATCAAGTTTAAGATCGCGGGAACGCATGGCCTCCACCAGGCCTCTTGTATGCCGTCTGACATCCTCTCCGACTCGTGCATGCGGAAACCCTTCACGATAAGAGAAATGGGGCCCCAAAGGCGACCATTGTTGTTTATGAACTGAAAACTCTACCCAAGCTATACCTCTCAATGTGAGTAGAGAAAGTTCACGAGTTTTGCTGAGTCACTACGCGCTTTGCCTCGGACCCAGGTTTTCGTGCGCAAATGGAACGCCTGAATTTGGGTTCCGTGAATGGTTCTTGAAATGTCGCAAATGGAAGAGGCCTATAGGGAGGTGGGTAATCTGGGCAGAGTTTTCAGTTCATAACATACAAAGGCCGCCTTGGGCCCTATTTCTCTTATCGTGAAGGGTTTTCCGCATGCACAAGTCGGAGCGGATGTCAGACAGGCGGTACGTACAAGGGGCACTGGTGGAGGAATGTGGTCCGCGATCTTAAACTTGATATGATATCCTTCACATCACAGCGGCTGTCCTTACACGTGTAGGCTACATCTCAATAAATATCCATACGGCGACTCTGAGTATATCTCTACCCCTCCATAACACATCAACAGAAGAAGGTAACCTATCACTTACCAGGCGTGCCCATATGGGCGTGATGAACACCACGTGTCCTCCTGCCTTACCCGCTCGGTACCACCTACTACCCGCGACCCACCACGAGGTTGCTACCCTGGAGGGGAAGCCAGCAACGGAGGTCGTATCGCCAGCAACGACCATCTCTCCGACTACCTAGATACTTCTTTTCCTTACGACGGAAGCTACAAAGCCTCCCTCGGTCGGTCGTAAACGCGTCGGATGGCGCTGACTGGCTAAGACGAGTAATGACGTCACCCAAGCTCATCATCAGTCACCAGCCAATGACAAACTGTTTTTAAAAACTTCTCCCAATCACAAGTCAGCGAGACATATTTCCGGGCACGAATGGCATGCCAGACTGCCTCTCTCCGCCTTCTGTCCCCGTCATCTCAAACTAATTCTCGTTTTATTCGGAATGCTTGCGTTTTAAGGAGTTTTAATGCATCAGATAGATATATATAAGTAAGGAGCCTGTGTTGCTAGGGTTTTGTGGTAGAAGGTGTGTATGTGGGTTGAAATAGTGAATATTTGTGATATGGGGAGGCCCGCGGCAAGAATTTCTCCGTCACTCACTGCCCCGCCAGCACTCACTTCATCATAACATCTTTAAATCCCCCTTATTTAAGGTGACACACGGTGCTACATTGATTTAGATAATGACACGTATATATAACATCTCACCATAATCACTAAGTTGTATAATAACGAGTAATAAGACGTTTAATCCTGCCCAAACCAACCGTGGCGGAGGAGCTGGCGGCTCCAGCCGCCACTCTCAAAAGTTTTGAGTAAAAACCCGCAGTTATCCGCCTCATCTGTGCCTTCCTGAAGAAGACAGTCAGCTCCCACGCCTGTGATAGCACCATAGGATATCACCACCTCAAGGGGTTCTCGCTCCCCTACAAAAATATTACAAAGACATCTATCTCCCTTGATGAAGTTGGGTGTTGATATCCACCTCACGGGCTTCATCATGCTGCTGCTGTTGCTGCCGAAGGCCGCGCTGCCAGACGTGGATGAGTCCCTTGCTTGTATTTCATCCTTTATTCATATATATGAATAATATCCATCCAAATGCAATCATATGTCTACATTCACCTATACAAAAGATATTTCATAGCATACCAAGCAATAATGAGCATGTCTGGAGACTTTCGACCTCTGCTAAGACCGGTCTTGAGCAGTCATTGGCCAGTGTGCACGTTTACGACCAAACTACGACTTTTCCGCGCTGTGGGTTCCGTCGTTGGACTTCCGACCAAAAAAAGGTCTTAAAGTGTTTGTGGCTTCCCTCCCTGGGCTGCTTCAACATGTCCCTGCAGCCTTCTTCATCACAACACACCCCATGATCCTCTAATTCATTGGATGTGAAAGGGACCTGGTGAGTTGATTCCTTCTTCTGTGTGACGATGCTGGACCCTGGACACCACGTGGTTTGGTGATTTGTTCGCGTTACTCCGTGCCTGCCCTGCCGCTCCAAATCGCCCACGACGCCTGCTGCCGTGCCTTTTGCTCCTTGGTGCACGTGTTCTCCTGTTGCGTCTTCGTCAGCGTCTCATGTACCGTGCCCTTGCCCCTGGTGCGCGTGTTCTCCACGTCGCCCTCCTTCAATGCCTGCTGCTGTGCCCTTTGTCCCTATGATGCACATGTTCCTGCCTCGCCGCCCACCTTCGGCTTCCTTTTGTCCTTTGCCCCTGGCACACTTGTTCTCCTGCCGATTCGATTCCTGATCCCGCCCATGCTTCGATATCGCTTCCTGCTCTGGCTCCTTCGTCACCGGCTCCAGCTTCGACGCTCCGCGTTCACGACCTCGCGCCCGCACGCCCACTACTGTGCTTCGCTTCGTGTGATTCGCGAATGACCTTGCTTTCTGACGCCTGGATTTTTTTTTTTTTGTCTCTAGTGTTCGCTTTAATGTGTTGCCTGTGCGTTGAAAAGTCTTGATTGCTTTTGTGTTGTTTCTTCTGTGCATTTCTTGCATTAAGTGCTTCCTAGTGCCTTAATTTGGCCTCCTTTTGACTGTTGTGCGAGTGCCTTGTGAGTGGTACCTTTTGTCCACCTGTTACAAAATGGCGATTTTAGTGCCAACCGCCCGCCCGGCACCGCCAGTTCTGCCCTCACTTGACCGCGTGGTATCTCACCCCCCCTCGCCGCCACCCGCCGCACCCCTCCAACCTGGGTCAAGTGGGCTGGGAGATTATTCCCCCGTCTCCTCAACCCCTCCCGTGCTGTCGGTCGCCGCCTCGCACCCACAGCTCCCCCCACCCCTGCCTGCGCCACCCATGGCCGCCCTTTGATGCTGGAACCTACTGAAACCCGTGGACACCTTTGCTACTGGACGCACCACTGATGTATTTATTTTTACATGCCCTTTTGTGTAATTCTTACCTTTCCATGACTTCTTCCTTCTGGTATATGCACTTCCACCTTTTCTGCTTCTTTTGCATGTTTGGTTTGTTTTCCCCACTTAACTTCTGGTTTAACGTCCAATTTTGCTTGTTGTATATACACGTTACGTTACACGCACGTTATCTGTGCTAGTACTCTTGATCTTTTTTCCCCACTTATCATATTGTGGTTTGGCAGGTCATTTTGCTTGCTTGTTGCTTCTTTGTTACACGCACGTTATCCTGTGCTAGAACTCTGGCTAAATTTCTTCCACTTACTATTGTGGCATGATCTAACTTTGTTCAATTAGCTTATTTTGATTAATTTCATACTGTGGTCGCACTGTGATCTTTTTACCCCACTTAACCTTGAGGTTTAGTTTCTTTCGTTGCATGCATTTCTTTCTGTGCTAGCACGTTGCTCGTCCTCTTCCACTTACCTTTGTGATTGGATTTCTGGCATTCTCCTCCACATCTTATATATTGTGGCATAGATAACAGTAGAACTACTGTTATCTATGATTGTGGTAAATACTACTGTATACTGGACTTGTTTCTGGAATCCACCCATGACCAGTGGAGGCTGATCGGCAAGGTAAAAAAAGTGTAAGCAATATTATCAAATAAAAAACAGTAAAACACACTAAAGAAATGCCATTATGAGACTGAAGAAATATGCATGAAAATTAATATTCACTTAAACTGTTCGCCATTAATATTTTGCGAGACAACTTATAACATGGAGCATATCAATAGAAGCGAGATTTTATTAGCTTTCCATTGATATATTTTGTTTTCTCTTAAATGAATTAGGCCATGCATAAATTAGCGTTAACTAAATAAGTAACATCATCAATCGGGAAAATTACCCGATTGGCATAAGCATATTTTGAATAAAGTAAAGCATATTTGAAATGATTTTTTCTATGTTTCATTAGACCTTCTGTGATACCACTTGTTAAAAAAATTGACCTTGTACTTGCTCCCGTTTTTACATATATCTGTTCAAATAAACCCTGTCATTACACACTCGTCCGTATCAAATCACATCTGTATACACACGTGTATAATGTTTCATTATGGCTACAGTACTTTGTCGGCTTACTTCATTCTGTAAATGCTTGGACATACAATTACCTTACAGTCAGTTACGTTTTTGGGTCACTTTGTAGGATTTTGCTTGTAATTAAAACAAAAAATTGTTAGACTGTCAAACTGTAGAACCATGTCGATAACTGTGTAAGGATTTCCCTTTCTTTTACTTGTTATTCCACGTGACACACACGTGACTTTGCCCCGTGATCATGATGCCTCGTTTTTCTACTCTGCATACAAAACCATTTGTAACCCATGTGTGTGTGATACTGCTGAATAGACTTAAACCTCCCTAGGGTATACTATTGTCTAAAACTGTCGATAATGGGGAGTTTTCTAATAAGCTCACGCTCAAGCCTGTTTCTCGCGCTCTCATATCCTCTGCCCTTTGAGTGTGAATGATCTATCATTTACCGTAAAAATTCCTGTACTTTTTCGGGACATATCAGAATTACCTTCAATACAACAACTGAAACAGTTCTTAATAAAAAATGTAGTTTATCATTTTTTTTTTCAGCACTTGAAGAAAATATTGGCAAAACATAGAATACTTGAAAAACTCAATTTCTTAAAAACGTCATTTCATGGAAACACTGCACGTTCAAGCTGAATGAAGCTTCAGGAAGTATGTACTTGTATGTAAGCTTTCATGAGTACCTGTTTTGGGTGTATATGTCTCTCTTACGACGAACATTTAACCAAGAAGTAATTTAAGTAATTGGCACCTCAACGAACAGTCCTCTATCGAAGACAATACATGGGTTTTGTTTACTTGTTGTCTTGAAAAAGAGCGGGCTGAAGAAGCTTCCCCGGGTTTATTTGTATGTGCCTTTCCTAGGAGACCGGTTTTTTAGGTGTATAGCCTTCTTAGGAACATCAACCAAGGGTATTTGTTCCCCCAAGCCCCAGCCTACAAAAACAAAACGGGGTTTTTCCCCTGGTGGAAAAAAAAGGGGCCGGAACATGATCCCGACATCGGGGAGGACTCAATAGCTGAAACCCCACAAACTTTTTCTGGTTAAATGTTCGGGTCGCAAAAACAAAACCAAAACAGGACTCTTCCCCAACCCTTAAAAAGTAACATACTTCCGGGGGAGGTTTCTTCAGTTAAAACCATTTGTTTCCCAAAAGAAAGACCTTTTAAAAAAATTGGGGAGTTTTCAAGTACTATTTTTGAATTATTTCCGGGCTTAAAAACCCAAATGATAAACTACTTTTTTTAAGAAAAGGGTTTTCAGTTTTTATTGAATTAATTTCTGTAAGTCGAAAAAACAAAGTGAACTAAATTTTAAAAACTTTTCATGTATGGAAGGGTTTTTGTAGTCCCGAAAATCGGGGTTTACTTTGAAAACCCCCTTTTAGAAAAAGGGCAGCAGTAAATTCCAAACACCTTTGGGGCCCTTAAATTGAATTTTCCAAAGGAACCCTTATATATTTCCAATTTACCTTAAAAATTAATAATTGTTAATATTAAATATTTTATATATATATATATATATATATATATATATATCTATATATATCTAATAATATATATTATAATATTAAAATATATAATATATATATAATATATTATTTTTTTAAGAAAGTTCTTGAGAAATATAATTCATATGAAATCTACAATTACATTACATGTCATGAGAGTTCACACTATAAGTCAATAATGTTATGACTTATCTTCAGTGTTACACTTGGGCTTGTTTCTCTTTACGTATCTGTGAAATTCTTGGCCGAATTTTTGACAGACACACACGCAGTTCTTCCTCGACAGACAGAAGACGATTTATGTTTGCTTTTAATGACGGTCAGACATGAGAAAGCTTGTTCTCACAGGTAAGAAGTTAAAAAACTGGAGTAAAACATCAATGCTTTTACTGAGATGAAGGGTACTCTTGCTTTGCTGAAACCCAAAAACTTGTCAAGTGTACTTCATTAAGTTTCATTTTAAAGGGTTCGATCGCACTGTAGTTCACTCATTTTTCTTCCTCTCTTGGCAGACTAAGTAGGTTTTCTGTACTTGGTGAGAACTCAGTGAAGGGGTTCTCACCCAGTCATACCTATCTGATAACAAGGAGGGAAGTATTTAAAAAAAAAATTCTGACAGTGATCCCAAATGACTTGTAATTAATGGAATGACATTTTCATATTCAGTCTGAGTTTGAACTTGAAGTGGGAAAGTGGAAACTTTCGACGTTTCCTCTTAAAAGGTGCTTTTTCCAAACAGCTAGTTTATTTTTGAATGCAAAAAGTTTGTCTGTGGAAGTCAGAATGTTTTCCTTCGCACCCTGCATGCTGGTGTTAAAGTTATTTAAATGCTGATAAATACTGTTCAATATGCTAGTTCATTTGCCAGTTTGTAGTTTTTAAGACATTCACAGAAACTGGATTTATTATTCTCTTTGAAGAAAAGCAGCAGTTCCTGTCGCAGCTCGAATACCTTGTCAAAACTTTAACTCTCGAAAGCCATCGAGCCTCTGTGTGCTGGAGAAGCGTCACGTGATCTGTTTGGCATGGTTTTAACACAACCTTGCAAATATGCGAGACTTCAGGGGGCGCTGCTTTATAAAGTTAACCATGTTCACAGTTATATCAAGGACTTTTTTTTAAATCACCCCCAAATAGTTTTTGAAACCAGAAAATTTTCGGTGGAGAAAGCAGTGAGTTGTTATGACTTCAGGGTTTTTTCTTTCACGCGTGATACAAACAAAGCCTTGTACTGAGCCAATTGAGAGAAGCAACCCAAAACAGTGGCCAGTTTTCCAAGAAATTCGTAACTTGAAAAAAAAGGGATTCACGCATAAAAACAAAGTTAAAAGCGTTTCCTTTGGTATATTTTGGCCAGTCTTTAACAAAATAAATTTTCCAAAAATAGTATTATTTCAACGGGGAAAGATCCAGCAGTATTTAAGTTAAAAACGTTGTTTAAAATTTTCTGATAGGCAAAATTTTTTTGATATTTGACAAAATAAAACCAAGGAAAATATTGGGGGAAGGTTTATTCCCCGCCACAATTTAATCCCCCGGCCTGTTAAATTTCCACTTTTCCCCCAAACCTTTTTTCCCCCTACTTTTTTTCAACATTATTGATTTTGCAAGGGGAGGCATTATTTTTGGCTTTCCCAAAGCAATTAAGGGTGGGTTTTTTACTTTTTTCATTTTCCTTGGCCAACTTTTTTTTTGGGCTCCAAAAAAAAGGGGGCCCCACCTAAATAGGGATTTTTTGCCCTTTGGGGCTTTTTTGGGGCCTTAAATCCCACTGATTTTGTTTTTACCTTCTTTTTGAAAAACTTTTCCTTTTGTTTTTCCTTGGGGGTTTTGAATTTCCCAAAGGGAAGGGCTCCCGAAATTTTAAACCAACCGGTTTTAGTTGCCAATTTCAAGTGGCTGTGGATTTAGTAGTTAAGGGTGGGGCGCTTTAAAAATTCGGCTGGGGCCCAATAAAGGGGTGTGTTAACGAAAGCCTTTTTCTTTCCCACAACAATGCACAAAGGAAGTGGACAGTTTTCTTTCTCCAGTCCATGTAAACCAATGCCAGATAACTGTCATTGTAAGGCGATTTTTTTTACACATCACTTTTCCTTTACTCGTACTTGGCTGGTATTTTTGATTCTTCGGGCACTGTCCTCCTCTCCACTAACATGCTTTTTTTCAAATATTTGAACATGCTTGAGTCTTCAAAATCCGTATCAAACTAATATTAAAATGGTGAAATTATTAACACAACGTTTCACTCGGTTGCGCTGCTCAAAACTGACTGAAGGAAGATGTGTGAAAGGCTGGGCTGGGGATCGTGACACGTATGATACTCGTACGGGGTTGCATCACCCTCCTACCCAACCCCTGTGTCGCCAAAAATTGGGGGAGTAGGGAAAGAAGGGCATATCCCGCACCGGCAATAACACAATTTTTTTCTTAATTTTATGCATATTATTTGCTCTCATTACTATATACATTGTACTGACTGACACGTACGAGTATGTTAGTGTCTGGAAAGTGTTTGTGACGTGTTGTTGAGTAGGAATTATGAATTAAGACACTGTCATTTTGTAATAGCGCATAATTATTTTTTCGGTTTCTCGCGGAACCCCTGGTGATGGTCGGCGAACCCAGGGTTTCCCCGGAACCCCGGTTTGGGGAAACACTGCTCTAGTTCATAATTTCTCTAATTTCCTTTATGTAACCAATTTACTTTCATGTAGCTGTGTGTGTGTGTGTGTGTGTGTGTATTAGTTTTCAATAAGGCACGTGAAATTTATGGTACACTAGCCGCAAAGCCGCCCTCCGGGCGGCCTTTTTGGCTAACTCCTGCGGAGGGCTATTGGGGGGCCTTCGGCCCACCACCTGTGTTTGGTGGGCCGAAGGCCCACCAAAAACAAAACTCTCCAGATAGCCCCTTCTAACTTTCCTGAAACATGGATGTAGAAATGTATGTATTAACGCCAACCCATTCACATCATAGCCCCTTCTAAACTTTCCTGAAAACAAAGCCGCCCCCGGGCGGACTTTTTGGCTAGCTCCTGCGGAGGGCTATTGGTGGGCCTTCGGCCCACCACCTGTGTTTGGTGGGCCTTCAGCCCACCAAACACAGACTCTCCAGATAGCCCCTTCTAACTTTCCTGAAATGTATGTATTCCCCCCACCCATTCACTCACCCATTACCCATCACCCCCACCCATTCACTCACCCATTACCATCACCACACACCCATTCACTCATCCATTACCCATCACCACACACCCATTCACTTACCCATTACCCATCACCCCCCCACCTATTCCCTCACCCATCACCCATCACCCCCCACCCATTCACTCACCCATCACCACACACCCATTACCCATCACCCCACCCATTCACTCACCTATTACCCATCCTCAATGATTTGATTTCCCTATCATGGAAACCATCACCCTATCACACCATCAAGGTTTCCTCAATTCTCGCAACCCACTTTTTTTTCTTCACAGTTCTCGGTAATAGGCTGCTAAAAAAAAGAAGAAAAAAAGTGATCGGATCATCCTATAAGTGGGCTTAAAACCTTCCCCTGGTCAACCTGATTCCAAAACTGTGACATATGATGGGATTCCGCCACAGGGGGCGGCACCTATCGCGGACAGACACACACACACACACACACACACACACACACACACACACACACACACACACACACACACACGTTCGCTTATATTATTATAGATACTATAAATGAGTTTTATATTTTCCTTTAGTAACTGCCAAAGACTCATTTTTCGAAAATATTTTGCCAAAAAATGCCAAAAATTGTGAGCATATATATAAGCTAAATAAGTATTAGAGCACCTGGCAACCCTGAGTGTTACACCCCCCGTTGGTACTATGTTAAACGCTACTGGGAGCCATTTTGAGGCCAGGGCCTCCGTTCACCTAGACCTGCAGAGGTTCTCAGTCTATTTTTGCTTCTTATAAACAGTGTCATGCCATGCTGCTGTGCTATTGGATGTCACAATAGATCTGAGAAGGGTTTCAAGCTCTACAGATTCCCTAAAGGTAAAAGGTAAAGATGGGAGCATACGCTAAGCTGCGCGTGGCATTCGGTGCTCATCTCCGTGGCATCAGCCCTTAGAGCCTGTGGTGGGTGAGGACCCGTTACCCCTGGACACGGGGCTAGTGTGACTCCCGGGTTACCACAGTTACCTTCCCCAGGTTACCCCAGGTACCTATTTATCAACCCCGAAAGGAAGGAAGAACAGCTGGGTAGGCTGGTCACCGACTTGCCCTGGCCAGCAGATTCGTTGCCAGGCACGCTAGCCACTGCACCACGGAGGCGACCGTGGAGAATCTACAGATTCCCTGCAAGCCCTAAAAGAAAGAAATTATAGGTAAACAAAATAAATAATTTAGGATGGAAACCTCGTTCATCTGTTTTGTGTCAGGTTTATGTTTCATTGTTGTATTGTCTGTCACTAGTACATCAGAACATTATGAAGCTACAAGAGGCTGGTTACGAGCGAGCGCGAAGCGCTCGTGAGTCCTCGGTGGATACGAGTTTTTTCTCACTTAAGCGGCCGACCCGGCCCGGGCCGGCCCGGCCCGACCCGACCGTCACGCTTTTCAGGAGCTTATATCTTTGGAATCCCGCTTCCGATTGACAAGCGGTCTTCGCCATCTGATAGCCCCATTCAATCCCTTTGGTGCTTGACATGTTTTGTCTCACGTGAGGGGTCAGCATGGCGCGTGGCGCGTGCCGCGTGAGGGGTGTCAGACAACGTTATCTTGCTATAGCTGAAAAACGGCTGTACCGACTAAGTTAAAATTTGGTGTGTGGTTTGAGACCACACACTAGCAATGTCACACAGGTCAAAACTCCGAAGACGCCGCACGTGCGCACGTGCGGCGGGTTTCTACGGGCTCGCTCGTCCCTCGCCGATTAAGGCGTCTTACTGGTATATAGATATTGTAGTGACCCCAATGTGTGGGCTCCTCGCCAGCCGCTAAATTACCCTAAGGGTCACGCCTGGCCAGATGTGGCGGAGGGGCGACCTGACTGGGCGACTTGACTGTTTTGACCTACTTTCCCCGCACCTCTTGCCTTCGCGACCAGTATCCTGCAGTAACCTTTCGGCCGTCACAGAGAGCACACCAAGCCTCCTCTCTGTGAATCTTGTGGCCTTCCTCCGCTATACATATACATATTTCCGCCGTAATAAACTTGTGTGCAAACTTAGTGTTTGGTTTATCCAGCGTCTAGCTAAGGAATATACAGCAATTGGTGACCCCGGAGTGACCTGCGGTGTTGACGGGTGATGAATGGGCGTGTGTGGCCACAAGATGGTGTATGAGGCCGTGAGACACTTCCGCCACTTTCTGGAGGGCAGGGAGTTTCAAGTATTGACAAATCACAAGCCATTAACACACGCTATGGTGCAATCTGGCGAAAGTTTCACCCCCCGGGTCTCCAGACAGCTGGCTTATATATCCGAGTTTATCACTGACATCCGCCATATTCCGGGGCAGGACAATACCGTGGCCGACGCTCTCTCCCGCTGCGATACAACCCCCCGGATGATGTCCGCGGTCACGATGCCTGCGCCGCTCGATTACGTGGCCCTGGCGGCGACACAGGAGGGAGACCCTGAGTTGCAAGTCCTGATTGAGGGACCCACAGCGCTCCATCTGGTCCTGCACGACGTCCCCGACTCCGCGGCCAAACTCTGGTGTGACGTATCTTGTGGCCACGCACGCCCATTCATCACCCGTTAACACCGCAGCTCAGTGTTCAATCACTACCGCTCCCTGGACCATCCCGGCATCCTCGGTACCCATCGTATCATTAGCAGACGAGCGGTATGGCCTGGGATGAGACATTAAGGAATGGACGATTGCCTGTCTTGCCTGTCAAACTGCAAAGATTCAACGACACACACGAACCCCTCTCCACACCTTCCCCACGCCCACCCAGCGATTTCACACCGTCCATGTAGACCTGGTGGGTCCTTTGCCGGCCTCCCGCGGTCACCGTTACCTGCTGACGTGTGTGGACAGTGTGACCCGTTGGGGCGCCGCTATTCCCATGCCTGACAGTACCGCGGAATATACGGCTGCTCATTTCCTGTCGGGTTGGGTAGCGCTGTCCCAGCAAACACAAAGACGGAGGGCCTCCGGAAGCCCTCCGTATGTCTTACCGGCGGCCCTACGGAAGTGTACGACGTAGGGTCGCTGGGGATTTGCTCAGAGGCTCACCGGCGGGCCGCTCCCAGCGACCCGCCGTAGGGCATATGACCATTTGCTGCTGTTATATTAACTGATTGAGGAATATTTATGGTTATACTTTTTAGGTATATTGCAGATATATTAATGTTTTATGGGGTGTTGCACAACCCATTAGCCGAATAATAGACTAATGGGCTGTTCAACACTTAAAAACATTACTATATATGCAATATGCTTAGAAAGTATAACCATAAATATTCCTATGTCGTTATCCAGTAATACGATGAAAAGAAGATCATAATTGCTACGGACATTGTTTATTTCATAAGTACAAAAACATTTTCATTATTGGGTTTACATGTTGGTGTACGTTGAACACTGTACAGCCATGTAGAAGGATATTGATTGCGGCGAACAGCAGAACAACATCCACCCTCTTGTGCGTTTTCCAAGTAACTGATTTTACTCACTGACACAACGCTGCCGAGGAATTCCTAAAATAAACGTGTCGTACTGCAATTATTTATATTATTCAGTCTATTTCGATATAATCAAGGAGCGAAAACATGTTATAACTAAGTTCTCATTATGTTATCGACTGGTTAAGGGTGACAATTTAGGCCTTTTGTGGGTTTTTAACCCTTTGTAATGGCTATTGTACGTCTGGCAGTTTAGTGCATTGATAGCTGCGTAATGATTTCAAATAATATTCTATTCTAAATCATGATATTATCCATGTTAATTCTCCATCATCTACATATTCCTTATTAGGTGTAACGTTGGGTATTGATATGTGTTGATAATATGTAGGAAGTGATTGAAATAAGGGAAAATATGACCTTGTGTTATCCCGTAATCTTTGCTCGGATAATCAAATGTTATTTTTATATGATACTAGCTAGCTACACACATAGACTAACTGATAACCTTTTTCCATGTAAACTCCTTCCTATGTACGTATCTCATCTTTATTTCTATGTATCTCTCGGTGTTCCTGATTAAGCTGGAAATATTTGAAATGAACTGATATATGATAATTTCTATAAACTATTATAAACACTTTTATAACAATTTTTAAGAGCTTGAACAGGCCTAATAATAGTGATGGTACCGATATTGAGATACTATGTATATTACTGTCCCAGCTAACCATCACCGGCGGGCCGACGTAGACCGTAGAGCGGCGAACGGCGGCCGCCGGCGGCAAATTTATCTCCGTCAGCCCTCCGGAGGCCCGCTGGTGTATTTTCAGACGGGATAATTTACTATGTTGAGAATTAATGTACAGAATTTCAAGAATTGAACATTTCTATGTGTAAACATTTTGAAACAACAGTTATATGATTATCTTGATGTAGTATTACATCAGTAGTGACAAGCAGCGGCAACTTGACGTCAATCCTCCGAGGCCCGCTGGGCGCTGGTACGTATTTGTAAGTGGGAAATATTCATTTCATATTATATATATTAACACAGTAATATACATAGTATCTCAATATCGGTACCATCACTATTATTAGGCCTGTTCAAGCTATTAAAAATTGTTATAAAAGTTTTTATAATAGTATATAGAAATTATCATATTTCAGTTTATTTCAAATATTTCCAGCTTAATCAGGAACACCCAGAGATACATAGAAATAAAGATGAGATACGTACATAGGAAGGAGTTTACATGGAAAAAGGTTATCAGTTAGTCTGTGTGTAGCTAGTATCATATAAAAATAACACTGATTAACCGCGGCGAAGATTATTACGGAATAACACAAGGTCATATTTTCCCTTATTTCAATAACTTCCAACATATCATCAACGCATATTAATACTCAACGGTACACCTAATATGGAATATGTAGATGATGGAGTTAACATATGAATAATATCATGATTTAGAATAGAATATTATTTGAATTTTTTTCCCAGCTATCAATGTACTAAGCTGCCAGACGTACGATAGCCATTACAAAGGGTTAAAAACCCACAAAAGGTCCAAATTGTCACCCTTAACCAGTAGATAACATAATGAGAACTTAGTTATAACATGTTTTCGCTCCTTCATTATATCGAAATAGACTGAATAATATAAATAATTGCAGTACGACAAGTTTTTTTAGGAATTCCTTGACGGCGCCTGGCGCTGTGTCTGAGTCAAGGAAGCTAGAGTACAAGGAAATCCGACTCCACAGTAAAGTTTGAAACCCGTACGGTGCTGCCATCTATGTCGAACACAGGGTGTCTCTCTAGCTTCCTTGGTGGCGATGGTGGTGGTACTTGCCTAGCCGCAACCCAAAACCCTTGTGTTGTCTCAGAAAAATATTCATATTTCTTGGCTTTACTCATCTCTTACACAAGATAGGCCTATTTTGTTTGCATCAGTGAATCAGGCAGTGATTGTTCAACAACAACATACCATTCATAACTCAATAGGGTAAAAAATAAAGTCATGACTGACTATCACAGGAGTAGGCGAATTTTTAGGTTTTCAGTGCATTGAAATGTTGTACTCCTACCCGATATTACCAAGCTACCAGATGATATTTATGAAAGCTGAGCCTACCATCGTGTTCATAATACATTGCTGCATATCATGAGCATAAAAAGGTTACACTAAGACTACACTAATATTAAGATAATTGAAGGAAAGTAAAAGAGTGTATAAACAGTTTTTCTTGCTTATTTTGCTTCAACTCGCTGTAACTCCATAAGTTTTGGTCGCATTCAATTTTCAAGCACTGTTTCAAAATCCTTATACGTTTCCGCTTCCTGTGGTATGTAGCACGTACCAATAAGGAAAAGAGTAGGTGGTCAAAATGGCTAAGAAAGTTAAACTACTACTGCAAACGGGCCCACAGTGACGGGTGAGCATTGCTCCCTATACAGGAGGGGACTGTTCTCGGGAGAGCTATCAGAGGCTCCACCCGTCACGGTACCAGTTTGAAACAGTTTAACATTCTTAGCCATTTTGACCACCTACCCTTTTCCTTATTGGTACGTGCTACATATAGTGAGGCAGCTTAGCACCGAATTTCAAAGGGATGGGGACATGCCGGATAAAAGCACCAAATTTTGATCAGGCAATCTTCAGAGTCCCAGCTCTGATTCTATAACCGGCGCCAAGCGATACGACCACTCTTATGCTTCTACGATACATTTTTGTAATGTGAGCAATTTAACACATACGAAAATCAAGAAAAAATGTAAACTCTTTCAGACCGTGCGTATATTTACCCAAACATGGTGCAAAATTGCCATGTTTCTTGTTTTAAGGTTTTTCTGAGTATGGTTGCTCATTATTTGGCCCATTAGGGGTGTTTATAATTCAATCACATGAAATAATCATACTTAGTACACAATTAAGTAGGAGAACAAAGCATGAAGGTCAGTTCAAAGGTTTTAATGGAGGAATCTGCTAACAACTGACATTAAAACATGGAAACATGCAGTGTTAATGTCTTAAATCCCTTCTCTGCACAAAATTCAATTACTACATTTCACACTAAGCCGGCTAAGCTACTTCTCACATCGCAGCTGCAAAGTATGTGCACTTCCACCGCGCCTTCTTGCATGAGCATCGTCCTCCACACGTGCACATGGCGCTTTTGCAACCACTTGACCAGTCCGCTGCAGGCCTGGGATGCCACAGGCAGGTTAGACCACACAGGACGCCAGGTCTTCGTTGCACTCTCTAGAGTCCATCCAAAGCCCTCTGGGGTTGGAGGCTTCTGCTCACAATGATCACTGGTTGCCCAGATTCCAGCTTGGTAGACTGCGCGCAGTGTGTCCTGCAGAAGGGCTTCTTGCGTTGGGGGAATGTTCTCCATTGTCCTGTTTTTCTGGGAGAAGAGTTCCCTACGTGCCTCGTTCACAGAGTCCAAGTTGCTCTTCTTATTGTAGATGATCACGGTGAAGCGCTCGAGCAACTGGAATTCCTTGCAGTTCACTGTCACAGTCATGAAGGGTGATTCATGAGGTTGTTGAAGGCTTCCGTCACCTCCACGTAGGCATTCCAAGCCTCCCATACCGATTTCTTCCCTTTGCCAAAGAAAGCGGAAGTTGTGTCGCAGCCCGTGAAGCTGTGGAACATAGGCAGTGCCGTTGACCTATCTTTTCCCAGAGCATAGCATATGGCATTGATATCCAGGTACATGAAGTTCTTTCCAGTTCCAAAGGCTACCCAGATGGCTGCCATCTGATGCTGGCTGGTCAGGGAATGATACTTTCCTATCAGATGACAACGACGTCTGTGTCGACAGTGCGTACCAAACAGGTGGTGCATCCCTTGTCCAGCGCATCTTTCAGGTGAACGACAATCCTTGTATCGGCCTCTTCATGGTCACATCGTGGCATGGAGTGGTCGGAACCTCTGCTGATCACATCTGTGCCTGATGTTATGAAGACCTCCTTTCCGTCTGGCCAGTCATTGGAGCCGACTTTGTCTGAAAGGAACTGGAAAAGCTCCTCCTTGTTTGTGGAATCCCGGAGGAAGTCGGGCCAGTTGCTGGGCACCTTGGTTGGACCCCGACCTTTCTCCGCACACCTTTTCCCCTTTTCTCTCTAGTTGACTCCTTGATACTGCTGGCAATGTAGCTGTCCCAGACCACATCGACTCTTCTGCAGGATTCAAGTAGCTTCAGGATGTGGGGGATGCAAACGCCATTAGCATTGAATGTGGTGACATTAGTATGAGGAAGCAGATACACCACAGCAAACACCGTCGAGAATTCTTGCATCCAGAAACGGCGGTGTAATATGCATTTAATTAAATTAAAAAAAAAAAAAGTTCTATTATGCAGGCTATCCTATCGGGGAGGCGGTAGCAGTGGTTAGCGTCTCTCAGTGGCGTTCTCGGTGACCCGAGTTCGATCCCCGAAGAAAACCAAAATCTTTCTGCACCGTCGAGTGGCCTAAGAACACCCACATGCCCTGCCCATTAACTCTACCTTCGATTGCGAGTGCATCGGATGACACAGGGGGGCGGCATGAGCCTCTAATCACAGGCGTCACTATAAAAATCCTGCCTGCGCCACCACGGACGAGGGCCAACCATCACAGCCCTCAAGTGAACCTCCGGGGCTTAACTACCGAGCCCTGGGTCACTATTGCCTACAGGCGCTATAGGCACAAAATGTTAAATAAAAAAAATAAAAAAAATAAAGATTGTGTTTAAAAAAAATGTTCGGATCGCTTGGCGCCGGTTCTAGAATTGAAGCTTGGATTCTGAGGAATACCTGGAAAAAATGTGGTGCTTTTATCCGGCATGTCCCCATCAACTACCTAAGCTGCCTCACTAATACCACAGGAAGCGGAAAAGTATAAGGATTTTGAAACAGTGCTTGAAAATTGAATGCGACCAAAACTTATGGAGTTACAGCGAGTTGAAGCAAAATAAGCAAGAAAAAATATTTATACACTCTTTTACTTTCCTTCAATTATCTTAATATTAGTGTTGCCTTCCTGTAATTTTTTTATGCTCATGATATGCAGCAATGTATTATGAACACGATGGTAGGCTCAGCTTTCATAAATATCATCTGGTAGCTTGGTAATATCGGGTAGGAGTACAACTTTTTCAATGCACTGAAAACCTAAAAATTGCCTACTCCTGTGATAGTCAGTCATGACTTTATTTTTTACCCTATTGAGTTATGAATGGTATGTTGTTGTTGAACAATCACTGCCTGATTCACTGATGCAAACAAAATAGGCCTATCTTGTGTAAGAGATGAGTAAAGTCAAGAAATATGAATATTTTTCTGAGGCAACACAAGGGTTTTGGGTTGCGGCTAGGCAAGTACCACCACCATCGCCACCAAAGAAGCTAGAGAGACACCCTGTGTTCGACATAGATGGCAGCACCGTACGGGTTTCAAACTTTACTGTGGAGTCGGATTTCCTTGTACTCTAGCTTCCTTGGTCTGAGTGAAAATAATCAGTTACTTGGAAAACGCACGAGTGGGTGGATGCTGTTATGTTGTTCGCCGCAACCTATATCCTTCTACATGGCTGTTCACGCCGTTCAGTGTTCCACGTACACCAGCATGTAAACTCAATAACGAAAATATTTTTGTACTTATGAAATAAACAATGTCCGTAGCAATTATGATCTTAGCAATCTCCTTTTCATCGTATTACTGGATAACGACACAGGAATATTTCTGGTTAAATTTTCTAAGCATATTGCATTATATAGTAATGTTTTTTATAAGTGTTGAACAGCCCATTAGTCTATTAATCGGCTAATGGGTTGTGCAACACCCCTTAAAACATTACTATATCTGCAATATACTTAGAAAGTATAACCATAAATATTCCTCAATCAGTTAATATAACAGCGGCAAATGGTCATATGCCCTACGGCGGGCCGCTGGGAGCGGCCCGCCGGTGAGCCTCTGAGCAAATTCCCAGCGGCCCTACGTCATACACTTCCGTCGGGCCGCCGATAAGACATACGGAGGGCCTCCGGAGGCCCTCCGTCTTTGTGTTTGCTGGGGTGTTAATATATATAATATGAAATTAATATTTCCCACTTACAAATACGTACCAGCGCGCCTCCGGAGGATTGACGTCAAGTTGCCGCTGCTTGTCACTACTGATGTAATACTACAGCAAGATAATCATATAGCTATTGTTTCAAATTGTTTACACATAGAAATATTCAACTCTTGAAATTCTGTATATTAATTTTCAACATAGTAAATTATCCCGTCTGAAAATACACCAGCGGGCCTTCGGAGGTAAATTTGCCGCCGGCGGCCGCCGTTCGCCGCTCTACAGCCTACGTCGGCCCGCCGGTGATGGTTAGCTGGGGTACGGCGCGCCAGTCACTCTCATCACGGACCAAGGCGTGCAGTTTGAGTCCCGTGCTTGGGCTGACCTGCTTGCTTTCCTGGGCACCCGCCGTCAGCGTACTACGGCGGATCACCCTCAAGCCAACGGTATGGTGGAGCGTTTCCACAGACGCCTAAAGGAAGCCATACGGGCCCAGCCACACCCAACAAGCTGGGTGGACGCCCTTCGCATCCTCCTCCTCACACTCCGAGCTACGGAGAAGGAAGATATACATCATACGACGGTGTAGTGTGAGCAAAAGTCTGTTTGCGAGGGAAAGTCCGTTTACTAACAAAGGCGTGTTATCAACAAAGCCGGTGTTGTGCGAAATATTGTCAACGCGCGAAATCCTGTACACCCTTCCATATTTCACTGGTTTTACAGCGTAACGTTGCCCTGATACATGTTAAAGGCAACATTGAGGCACTAGCTTTCCACGAGAACACTTATAAGTAATAATAGTAAATAGATGCACTGGTATTCAGACAAAGGATAATAATAACACATAAAAAGGCTTTACTTGTTGACGTGGATATTTTAAGCTTTTGAGTAACTATTATTACTTGTAAGTGTTCTCAGGGAAAAGTTTGGAATTGCTTGTTGAAAAAGCAATGTTCTCATTAAAAGTTTGGATACGTAGCGTGGCGCCTCATCTATTCCTGCTTACAGAACGCGCCACACTTTCCTCACCAGCTACACAGCTAAAAGTTACTTGTAGTAAGGGGATTTCGACGACCTAAAACATTTCCACATAATGTCTCTTTGTGCTATTCAGATAGAAGGATGGTGGGAATACAGTGGTATGCCTAACTCAATTTGGCCACGGTGGCGCTTATCGATTTTCTGAACTAACCGCCCATATCATGCATGTACCTTTTTTCTGCTAACATATGCGTACAGGGAGGTCCCGTTATACGAGCATTCGGTATACGAGAATCCGATGATACAAGATGTTTTAAATTAGGGTCTTTTCAATATACGAGATCGAAAATCCAATGATATGACATTCAAACTGGGGTGAGTAAAATTATCATCAAAGCTGGACAAAGGGGGATTTGGTTTCCCCCAGTGAGTCACCCTAGCAAGTCGTGACCTGAAGGGTACTTAAGCATATGGCGCGGCCTGACATTTAGGGGTAATTAGCAGGTGGCGGCCCCAACCCTTGGGACCGCAGTCAGGTCACCCCTAGAAAGGCGTGACCTGAAGGGTAATTTAAGCATATGGCGCGGCCTGACCTTTAGGGGTAATTAGCAGGTTTGTGGCCCCAACCTTGGGCCCCCTACACTACCTTCTCTTGTATCACGCGGCGTCCCCTACATTACAACGTCTTTTTTGCTTGTTTGCATGTTTTATGTTTAATTAATGTGCAGTTATGTTATTTTGTGAGCTATTTTCTCTTTCAGAATGCTTTTCTAAGAATAGGTTTGTACAGGGTGGGTAATATAGACGCTGTGTGTTTGTTTTGCTATAGTTATTTTAGCTTGAAAAACATGTCTTTTTTTTTTTTTTTTTTTTTTTTTTGATGGGGTCTTTTGGGAAACCCAAAACCCATATTTTACCATTAGTTATGGTTTCGATATACGAGATTTCCCTTTACGAGTATGCCGGGTGGAACCTAAATGCTCGTATCTTCGGGACCTCCCTGTACTCATATTTTAAGGGAGATTATTCCGTGATGATAATGACATGTCACGCCCTGGTCCCTGCCACGTCATCACCCAGCCACACCCCCGCTGAATGCCTGGCGGGCACCCATGGCGGACACGCCCAAGGCGCCCAGCTCCTGGTACCTCAGAAAAAAAGCAGACTACGACGGTGAACCAGACTTGTGTTTACGTGTGTGGACTAGTGCACGGAGAGAAAACTCCAGAGGACTTGACTATAATGGGCTTATTCTACAACGTTATCCTCTGTGAACTGCCTATATGTACTAAACTTCATATGGAATAAAATATATTTTGTTTTATACTGCCTCTTTCTAAACCTGTGGTAGTTAGCCTAACTGCTCGGGCCAAAGACTTTACCAAACCCACTCATCAGGGTAAAATATGTTACCTTCGACATCTTCGAAAAAATTTGGCACCAAGAGGGTTTAAAATTTCTCCCTATATTAAAAAAAAAAGTATGGATCTGAAAGCCACTTCCACATATATATATATATTATATAATATATATATATATATATAATATAGATTTTGTTTTCAAGAATGTGGTCCTTTGATGAGCTGTTAACAGTGAGCATTCCACTTCCACCCCTATATTATAAAGATGTCAAAGAGGTATGTAGGGGTAATTAAGTCGCCATTATTAAAAAATAATTATCTTATGGGGGTTAACCCAAACAGTGATCCTCGAGATACTCGTGGCCATATTCCCTGCATGTTTAAGTGGCAATAAAAAGAACTAGGTATTAAATTCCTCCAATAATCTTTTTTAAATTTAGGGTGTTTTATGAAAATTTGCAGGAAAGGAGCAAGGATAAGGTAGATTCCTGATCTTTAGAGAGGAAATGCTCCATTTAAGGATAATTTTTTTTGTGCCCTGTATTTTATCAGCTGTGGGCCACCTTTGCAGCAAACATCCACTCCACTCAAAGAAGTGACAAACCTTCCATAAGGGAGTAGGCAGACACACCTGCCGCCATGATGGTGAAATATCCTGGGTAGTATGCACGCCTTTTTTTGGGGGGATGAG
>JACEEZ010024256.1:0-85000 GCA_016584305.1 Chionoecetes opilio
TAATTGAGACCTTAACATCAATTTTTGAGACTTTAATATCAATTTTTGAGATTTTGCTGTTGACCTTCCCAATTCTGTCATTATCATTTGCAGGGACTTCTTGATCCCACCATCGTGCTCCTCCAAGGACATTTCAGGGGCTCCAGTGGGCCGCTTGGTTCGCTTGATGCTCTTGTTTTCCTGTCGGGGTCAAAG
This sequence comes from Chionoecetes opilio, assembly GCA_016584305.1. Lineage (NCBI taxonomy): Eukaryota > Metazoa > Arthropoda > Malacostraca > Decapoda > Majidae > Chionoecetes > Chionoecetes opilio. Next base: position 196 of record JACEEZ010024256.1, read on the forward strand.
AGGTTTTCACAACTCCGCCTTTCCCTCTCTTGGCCCCTCTTGCTTCGCTTTCTGAGCTTGACATTCTGCAGGTGTTGTGTCAGTTTTTGTTAGTTAATTTAAAGACTCCGCATTGTGGAAGCTAAGGTACTTGGTCAATGTTTTCACCTACAGATCTCCCAACATCCTTTCCTGTCAGGGTGTATATTTCGGTTGCCAAATCCTGTGTCAGTTTGTGCACACCTGCTAGGTTTGCCATTGCATATCTCTCCAGTGTAGATGCTGACTCTTTGAGGGAGTATGTGGACATTTGATATGCATTTAGTCCACGTCCACTTGATCCTCCCTTTGCCCTAGTGATGGCACAGAAGTACAGGTGAGGTAAGTTCCTGTGATTGAGAGTGTCCACTCCGGCCAGCTTCATGAATCTACCATATTGCCAGTCGTCCCGGTGTGCTGCTTTGAATAAAGCAAAGGCTGTTTTGAACTCCTTGGCCTCATTAAGCACAACTTCGAGGGTTAATGCTTTTGTCACAATTGTGCAAAAATATGACATATTATCCACAGCTGTCATTCCAAAGCCCTGAAGATCATTTTCAGACTGCCGACTAGTTCAACATGGTATGCTGTGGAGTCGTCGTCAAACACTGAAAAAACGTTTGAAAAAACTTCAAAAACTGTTCTTTGACTGGCAGGGTTCTGTGAAAAAAATATATAGAACAATTACACTGGGGAACAATTTGAAGAAAAAAAAATTGTTGAGTTAGATTTTTGAGCTTATTTAGACTAAAATTGGCATGCTGATTCCAAATCTGTTAGTGAGTTTTTTTCTAGCACGTCAAGTTTTTTCTCCACAGCTTACCCTCCAGATAAGCAAAATTCCACTTGTGAGCTGTAGTAAAACTTGCAAGCTGATTACGATTTGACTCATCGAGAGCTATGTGGCAACTTGTTTGTGCAGTTTACATTGAGACAGTGCGGTAGAGGTGTGTGCAGCTCCCAATAGGTCAGTACTATCAATATCTGCAAACAGAAAGCTAGGATGTAGGAATTAGGAGGATTTGTTATGGCTTTTCTCTTAACCTTGTAACAACATACCATTGTAATTTCTATTTCGTTTTATGCTGTTTTTTTTTGTTTCAAAGCTTGTAAACTATTTCAGCTTAGTGTTTTATTTACATAGGTATATATTTCTTTTGTTTCAGATCATGTCTGCTCCTGCTACGTCTCGTCGTAAATGCCTAAAAAAACCCTGACTCCTTCTGCTATATATGTGGTAGTTTCACCATTCCAAGTCAGAGGGCAAGTATCAGCGTATTTGTCAAACAAAGCATATTTCGCATATTTTAAAGTGAAACTCGGTGATCAGACAAGCTATGGGCCCCTCACAAAGTGGGCAAGCAGGTGTCGAGAGATTACGGATGTGGACCAAAGGAAACACGTGAAAAGTTGGCATTTGTATCCCCATGGTTTGGCGAGAGCAAAAAATAATTCACAGACTGTACTTTTGTTTAGTGAAAACATCAGGATTTAACAAGAAAAATAAAAGTAAAATAGAATATCCTAATCTACCGTCAGCTATAAGACCAATGCCTCATTCAGCTGAAATTCCAGTGCCAGTTTTCGAACAACTACCTCCTCTAGAAGATCTGAGTGATGTTGAAGAACGCAATGACAGCAATGATGCAGATTTTGACATTCACGAGGATTCAGTTCGTAGGGGATTGATCAGCACGAGTTGAATGATTTAGCACGTGATTTGGGCCTATCCAAAAAAGCTTCAGAAATACTAGCATCAAGACTGAACGAGGAAAAACATACTTGAACAAAGAGTGACGGTAATCATACTTTCGAACAGAGAAAGGTACATTTCTGCAGTACTTTCGAAGTGCCAGCGGTTTTGTGTTTTGCCATAACATTCCTGGTTTACTGAAGGAATTAGGGCTTTCAATCTACAATCCAAATGAATGGCGATTGTTTATTGATAGCTCAAAGCGGAGCTTGAAGTGTGTCCTTCTACACAATGGCAATTTGTTTGGCGCAGTCCCTATTGGGTATTCGGTCTGTCTTCGTGAAGAATATGGAGATGTAAAGAGAGTCATTGAGTTATTGCAATATGACAAACACAATTGGATCATCTGTGTTGACCTTAAAATGGTGTCCTTCCTTCTTGGTCAACAACGTGGATACACAAAGTATCCCTGCTTTCTCTGTATGTGGGATAGCAGAGCTCGAGAGAAGCATTGGGTTCAGACGAATTGGCCTCCGAGATCTGATCTTAAACCTGGAGATCCTAACATTGTACATGAGCCACTTGTTGACAGGAAGAAAATAATATTCCATCCTCTGCACATAAAACTAGGTCTCATGAAACACTTTGTAAAAGCATTGTCAACTGATGGCGACTGTTTGAAGTACATCATCTTGGCATTTCCTGGACTGTCAATTGAAAAAATCAAGGCCGGTGTGTTTGATGGTCCACAAATTCGACAGCTCATCAAAGATGAACATTTCAACGGTACTATGTCAGACCTTGAAAAGAATGCTTGGCTATCATTCAAAGACGTCGTCAAGAACTTTCTTGGAAATACACGTGCAAGTAATTACACAGAAATTGTTCAGAAACTATTGGAGAGCTACAAAGCGCTTGGTTGCAACATGAGTATTAAAGTACATTTTTGCATAGCCATCTTGCCAACTTTCCGGAAAATCTTGGTGCTGCTAGCGACGAGCAAGGTGAACGATTTCACAAGATTTGAGGTATGGAAGAACGTTACCAGGGTAGATGGGATGTGCATATGATGGCTGACTATTGTTGGAGCATCAAACGCGACATTCCTCAAGTTGAACACTCCAGACAAAGCTACAAACGTAAATTTTTACCTTAACCTGCACACAATTATAGCCTTATCCTTTCTAAAAACATGATAATGTTAAATAAACATTCTATTCATGCCTATTTCTTTCCTTTTACATTGTATGTTAACATTTGCAACTTTTTATAAAATAAGCACTGTTACTGTTATGTACAGTATTTTTCATATTTTTTAAGAAAACGAAAATCCTACAGTTCAAAAACTTGACGTAATAGAGAAAAACTGAGATCAGTTTTGGATTCAGCACCCAAAAATTACTTAATAACAAGTGTCAGACCTAACTCAAAAAAAAATTGTTCCCCAGTGTTATTATTGTTCTTCGCAAGATGTACAATTGGTATTGAGATCATTTTTACGTCTGTAGGACAATAAAACTCTACCAACTTTTTGGCAGCTTAAAAATGTCAGAACACTAACTTTATTAAAAAAAGGTAAAGATGGGAGCATACACTAAGCTGCGCGTGGCATGCGGTGCTCATCTCCGTGGCATTAGCCCCTAGAGCCTGTGGTGGGTGAGGACCCGTTACCCCGGGACACAGGGCTAGTGTGACTCCCGGGTTACCACAGTTACCTTCCCCAGGTAACCCCAGGTACCCATTTATCAACACCGAAAGGAGGGAAGAACAGCTGGGTAGGCTGGTCATCGACTTGCCCTGGCCCGGGATCGAACTAGGGCCCGCAGATTCGTAGCCAGGCACGCTAGCCACTGCACACGGAGGCGACATTTTATTGCGTTATCCATTTTTTTATACTGTGAAAAAAACTATTGACCCTAGACCAAAAATTATTATGAATACTTTTTGTTAAGCTCAAGGGAGATATACCCTAAGCAATCTATCCGTTTCTTTTTCTAATACAGATATTTATAATATATATATATATATTATATATATATATATATATTATATATATATATATATATATATATATATATATATATATATATATATATATCATATATATATATATATATATATATTATATATAATATATATATATAATATATATATAAATATAATATATTATGAATCCGAGCGGCCCTCCAAACTTCAGGGCAAGTTTCAGGCCCATGTGCAGCGGGGCCGGAATTTTATTAGCTTTCCATTGCTATATTTCGTTATCTGATAAATTATTAGAACCATGCATAAATTAGCGTTTTAAATAAATAAATATCTCAGCATTTATTTAATCACTCATGCTGCTGGCACTGTCGGGGTACAGTTGGGATCAACGAGCTCTCTTCCGGAAGGGTCAACCTTTTTCTGGAGCTTGGGCATTGGCCATTTCAGAGACAGGTTGCATGAGTAGCTGGTCAAAACCTTCTTGTTGGTGTGTTGTCGGTATTTTTTATATTTCTGTATCATTTCATGAAGGGCAAGGTTGGTAGTTTATTTGTAAACCGCAATATCTTTGTGATTGTGTGTATGGAGTATGGATGTGAAGTATATTTCTCTGCACAACCATCTGCTGTGGATGTTGATATTACCATGGGGTCGTTGCAGGGGTCAATCCCCCATCCAAGTCTATTGGTGATTCTGGTGCCTCCCATTAGATCTTCACGCCAGTCCTCCTGTTAAGATGTTGGTATCGCCTCACGTCCTTCCCTGACTCAATAGCTTGCCGGTGTCTTGTGATCAGGATCGCAACTTTACCATGGGCGAAGAAGCTTACCAAACCCCTTGGTTTCCGGGGAGACAGCTATTATGGAGACTTATCCTTCCTGGCTTTACGATCTGCCCGCATAGCCTAACGACAGTCGGTCCATGCTTCTCCCAGAAGTGTCTTTTTGCAAAAGCCTCCCGCTTCTCAAAAGGGTCTTTAACCTCCTCAGGCTGACGTCCCCAGTTAGACAACTTTTGCACACATCAGATTTCGGTCCCTGTCTTTATGATGGTTCCAAATCAGACGAAGGAGTTGGATACGGTGTCGTATTCCCATCGTTTAACAAAGGCGCCAGCCTTCCAAGTGTTCATCTGTTTTTACGGCTGAAATAAGTGTTATTTATATGCTCTCACTGTTATTTTTACCCTTCCGATGTTTCTTTTACAATTTTTAGTGATTCTTGTAGTGCTTTTCAATCACTATGTAATTTTAACTCTCCCCATCCGCTGGTCAATGCCATCCTGGAATGGCTTTATCTGCTCAAGAGGCGAGGCCGGACGGTCAGCTTTTGTTGGGTACCGGCCACATGTAGGTGTTGCCCAGTAATGAGGAAGCTGATGCCTTGGCAAAAGCTGCAGCTAAAAGACCAGCTCTATCACATTTTCCCAGTGCCGGCTACGGACCTGCGCTGGGCCCAATCCATAGATCCAGTTCACAACAAGTTGGCAGGAACGTTGGATTAATATAGGGCAAAATAAACTGCGCACCATCCGCCAAAGCATCGAGGACTGGAGCTACTGCGGTCTCTCCCGGTGATGGGAGACTGCCTTGGCACGATTGCGTATTGGTCACACTCTATATACTCATGGGTTCCTCATGGAGGGGGGCCACCCTCCTTACTGTGATGATTGTTTGGTCCCCTTAACTGTGCGGCACTTGCTGGTCGAGTGTCCCAGTCTTGGGGACCTACGTGTGCAATTTTTGTCCCGGTGTCGCGGGTCGGACGGTGCTTACCGTCTCTCCCTGGCATTGGGAGAGAGGGACAGAGAGGTGTTTCTCTCCGGGACATGAAGTCATACATTTATTGAGAAGGCTGGCCTTCTCAACAAGTTATGATGTTCTTTAATATTAAACTATTATTGTTTTTAATGTACTCTGTTCTTTTATGTATTTCGTTATTTTAAATATTTTATTCTATCTTAAATTTTTTTTTTTTAGTTTTACTTTACATGTATTTTCTGTAAGCAGGCGTCAATAACCCCGCCCGTTGCGGCGCCTTAAAACTATAATCAATCAATCAATCAATGTCCCTGTCTTTACTGATGGTTCCAAATCAGACAAAGGAGTTGGATACAGTGTCTTATTCCCATCGTTTAAAAGAGGCGTAAGCCTTCCAAGTGTTTCATCTGTTTTTACGGGTGAAATAAGTGTTATTTTATTATGCTCTCACGGTCATTTTTACTCTTCCAGATGTCTCTTTTACATTGTTTAGTGATTCTGCCAGTGCTCTGCAATCGCAATGTAATTTTAACTCTCCCCATCCGCTGGTCAATGCCATCCTGGAATGGCTTTATCTGATCAAGAGGCGAGACCGGACAATGAGCTTTTATTGGGTTCCTGCACATGTGGGTGTTGCCGGTAATGAGGAAGCTGATGCCTTGGCAAAAGCTGCCGCTAGGAGACCAGGGCCGGTATTACCAAAGAGATCATAGTTAAGAACGTTTATCATAGCTGGACAAAATGGCCCATTTTAGTCACAACTGGCTGGCGGATATCATAAATTGTGGGGGGATTATCACAAACCGCGCGGGAGGCTAAGAGTGGGTTCACCGAGTTCTAGCGCGACTATGATAACGGCTCCGCGACTATGATAAACTTTCCAGCTGTTAACAGGGCCGAGACACAATAACAGCCTCAGTGAAGAAATATTCGCCCACATAGGGATGTGTTGAGTGAGCTGAGAGATGCACAGCTGATTAGGAAATACCGAGTAGACCGTGTGAGGGCTAAGAGTGAGTTCACCGAGTTCTAGCGCGACTATGATAAACTTTCCTCTGTCAACAGGGCCGAGACACAATACAGCCTCAGTGAAGGAATATTCGCCCACATTTTGGGATGGTTGAGTGAGCTAAGTAATGCCCCAGCTGATAAGGAAATAAGAGTAGACCGTAGTGAGGGCATATTGTTCTCACCACTTTGTATCAAACAGCTTTTAGATCGAAAACATCGCCATTCTGGCAACTCTGCCGTTTTTTACAATGTACTGCTCAAACGTACTCTATATGCTTATTTCGGGAAATGAATTATACATTACCTGTGTCACTGCCTAAACATTTGTATAAACTAAGGGAAGAAGTATTTACCATAAAACGTGGTCAAAGGATTAATTTCTGATTATATAACCTTTTAAAGAACCCTGACGCTATATTTAGCAGACGCCTATGATAACAATTTGCTAGATCCAAACTTATGATAAAGCGTATGATAAACAATGTATCATATCCAAGAGTTATGATAATATTGTCATAGCTATGATAATTTTGTAATACGGTCCAGGTCTATCATATTTGCAGTGCCGCTACAGACCTCGCTCGCAATCATAGTAGTTCACACCCGTGCAGACAATGAATAATGGGACAAAAAACTACGCACCATCCGCAGATTACGAGACTGAGCTACTGCTATCTCTCCCGGGATGGGAGACTGCCTTGGCACGATTGTGTATTGGTCACACTTTATATACACATGACTTTCTCATGGAGGGAGGCCACCCTCATTACTGTGATGATTGCTTGGTCCCATTAACCCGGGAACTGCGGGAACAAAAGTTTTTTAGTGCTATCAGTGCGGGGATGTGAGAAAAACAGTGACCATTACAGAATTGAATGAAAATTACATCAACGTCAAGTCAAGGTAGTAAAAATCCGCATCCGGCAATTTATCTATTTTTAACTCAAACGTATGGGGTTGTTTTGTGGTTGTGGTTGGGAGTTGAAAGATCTGGCACGAATGGCACCAAACCGCTGGCGAGAGACTGCTGAGGTGGGATCAGGGGTGCCACTCCTTGGGATAAGTCCCAAGATTTTGAGGGGATCATTCAAGTATTTATTCAGTAGTTTATCTCAAGGTAAGCATAGGTACCATTGAACCGTAGCTTGAGATAAACTACTGGAGAAATACTTGAATAATCCCTCCGAAAGTCCCAAGATAGACAAAAAATATCCCAACGCCAGGACCTAAATCCCAAGATCTTGGGAAAAACTCCAAGAAGTGGTATATCTCTGCGTACAGCGTAGTTAGGCAGATGGTGGTGTGTGTTATAGAGGGCTGACATCAAGGCGTACATGTGTCACAGTTTGTAAACTTTTACGAATGTTGGCGCGGTTTTTTATGCATTTGAAAATTGCGCTTCCGGAAGGCCGGTGTTGAGATGAAATCGGCCCCCTTCGTAAATCGTCCCGCGGACGCTTATTTAACCTAAATAACTCTACAAAACCTAACACAAACCTATTCTAAGCCTAACCTAACCTAAACCAGACCTAAACATAACTTAAATATAACTTAACCTAAACCTAAAAACTATGTTTGCCGATCTGAGGGGCGATCTGATAGAATTTTTTTAAAGTGGTTAAAGGGATATTATAAAGGCGATGTAGGAAAAGTTGTTACGGCTAGTAACCAGGGTAGAACACGCAGTAACGTATTCAAGCTGGAAAAGCGTAGACATAGAAAGGAAATAGGGAAAAAATGGTTCATAAGTAGGGTGGTAAATGACTGGAATGGACTCAGTCGTCAGGTGGTCAATGCGGAGTCAATAGGGAGTTTTAAAAGGAGAATAGACAATTTAATGGATGGGGATGAAAGGCAGATGTAGGCTATGGTGTTAAGTAACAGGAACTACCAAGTGTATAGGTCTCACGGCCTCTTGTAGCTTTCTTATGTTTTCTTCCCTCAGATCGCCACATATAGTTTTCTAGGTTTAATTTAAGTTATATTTAAGTTATGTTTAGGTCTGGTTTAGGTTACGTTAGGTTTAGGATAGGTTTGTGTTAGGTTTTGTAGTTATTTAGGTTAAATAAGCTTCCGCGGGACGATTTACGAAGCGGGCCGATTTCCTGCACGACACCTGCCGTAGTCGCTCATCAGAGCCTTCCGGAAGGCTTGCCGCAGCCCACGGGTTAACTGTGCGGCACTTGCTGGTCGAGTGTCCTAGTCTTGGGGACCTACGTGAGCAATTCTTGTCCCGGTGTCGGGGGGAGGACTTTGCCTACCGTCACTCCCTGGCATTGGGAGAGAGGTGTTTCTCCCCGTGACATGATGAGGTCCATACCTTTATGGAGAGGGTTGGCCTTCTCAGCAAGTTATAATATTTGTAATATTCTTTCATTGTTGCTTTTAATTCACTATTGTTCTTTTAGATATTTTGTTCTTGTATATATTTTGATTATATCCTTAAAAAAATGGATTCCTTTTACTGTCTCTTATGTAAGCAGGCGTCAATAACCCCGCAGTTGCAGCTTATAGCTTAAAACTATAATATCTATCTATCTAGTTTGTGTGGAATTTATATTTTGCTGTTCCTAAAGTATATGTTCGCTTATGTTTATGCCGTGGATAGGTTTTCTTATACGTTAAAGGCCCTTTCTTAGCCTTTCTTTCCAATCTATTTTTATTTTGAATGCTCTTTTTCCACGCCGGAGTGAGTCGGACTTTCTTCTTTTTTTGAGTTTGCTCAAACCATATTTACTTTTAAATTTTTTTCGTACAACTCGTTAAAATGTATATGAAATAGCTGGTACGATTTATTGGGGCATTATAATTCTATGAAATTACTCCAACAGACTTGTGCAAGTTCATTACTGAAATCATCGAATAGTGTTTGTTATTATCCTCTTAGTAATGAATTGTTGACTATTTTGTTTTATATTACCTTACTTGAACTGAGACATTATTGGTATGTCTATCATTATTCATATCATGTACGTATATATTGGTCTGTAATTTGTGACGAACGCAATACCTGCCAGGCCAATGCAGTCCTAAAGTAGTCTTGGAGATGCAGCCAATAGTAAAAAACACGGCACGCCATTCTTACCGTAAATGTATGACATGCTCTTATCAAAAGCTTTTGATGTGGCATGGGTAACATCAAAGGTTTTATCGAAACCCTTAACAGAGGATGACTAGACTCAGATTTAGGGATATGGTTAACAGACTCAAGACTCTAGGGTATTGCTAACAGTCCTGGGTATGGCCAACACTGTTTCGCGTATGGCTATCACAGTCTTGGGTTACATAGTCTGGGGTGTTGCTAACACAGTCCTGGGTATGGCCAACATACGTAGTATTGTGTATGGCTAACTGTCTTGGATTTGGTTAACACAATCTTGGGTATGGCTAACACATTCTTGCGTTGTTATGACACTTATATAGATTATATGTACAGTCAAAGACAAAAATCGTGTCATGAATTTTGGTTAAGACATAATGGTAAAGGGCTAACCTTTCGGTGCTGTCTACCGTATGTCGTACGAACGGTTGGTAGCACTGTCATAAGTGCTTCGATCTCACCACAACTCATACGTCATAATAGTTCGTATCCTCACGAATAATTGTTTTAGGATTCATTAACAGAAGTGTTAAAAGTAGAAGTGCTGATGTAATTTAAGCAGTGTCCTTAAGCCCGTGGCCCNTTAAAGTACTTTTTTGCATAGCCCAAAATCCTTTGGCCAAACTTGCCGAGTAAAAGTACATTTGCATGCTCTGCTAGCGAACGAGCAAGGTGAACGATTTCACCAAGATTTGAAGGTTATGGAAGAACGTTACCAGGGTAGATGGGATGTGCATATGATGGCTGACTATTGTTGGAGCATCAAACGCGATAGTCCTCAAGTTGAACACTCCAGACAAAGTTACAAACGTAAATTTTTACCTTAACCTGCACACAATTATAGCCTTATCCTTTCTAAAAACATGATTATGTTAAATTAACATTCTATTCATGCCTATTTCTTTCATTTTTCATTGTATGTTAACATTTGCAACTTTTTATAAAATAAGCACTGTTACTGTTATGTACATTATTTTTCATATTTTTTTAAGAAAACAAAAAATCCTACAGTTCAAAAACTTGACGTGATAGAGAAAAACTGAGATCAGTTTTGGATTCAGCACCCAAAAATTACTTAATAACAAGTGTCAGACCTAACTCAACAAAAATTTGTTCCCCAGTGTAATTGATTGTGCTAATCATAGAGGTATAGGTCTGCTGAGTGTGGTACAATAGGTGTATGGTAGGGTGCTTATAAAGAGGATCAGAGAAGGTACATAGGGGTTGATCTGTCAGGAACAAGGTGGTTTTTGAAGAGAGAGGATGTGCAGATCAGGTGTTTGCTGTAAGGGAAGTATACCCTCCTTCTAGGGGATGTCGGCCTGGTGAATATATAGATATTAAGATTACTGGATGTGTAATCAGAGCTGGGCTGTGTCTAAATACAATTGTATTTAAATACGTATTTAAATACATTTGTGTATTTAGAACTGTATTTAAAAATGCAATGGTTTTCATGTATTTAAATACAGTATTTAAATACTTTAATGTGTATTCAAATACACTGTATTTAAATACTCATAATATAATAATGTAAATACTTTTTTTTATCAGTTAATTTGGCCATAAACCCGCCAAACTATCTGGCAATTCAGATGCTACAGTGAACCATTGTTTCCAATTCAAGGAAATTTCTTTATTGTAAGGACATTTATACCTGAGAAAGACATTTCCAAGAAAACGCAAAATCTAAGGAAATCCTGTTTTTTTCGGACATTTCTAGAGATAAGTAGATTAAGTTAAATAGCCAGGTGTGTTTTTGTTCTTCTAAAAAGGGATATATACAATAGGAAAGTACCCTTTATCATTTATCAAGCATTTTATATTGTTAATCAAGAATTACAGAATACATGTTAGAATTGTGTGCATTTAAAATGTATTTACAAATGTATTTGAATACAATTGATGTATTTAGTATTTAGTATTTAAATACATTTTTAAAATGTATTTAGTATTTGGTATTTAGATGATTTCTTCCATGTATTTAGTATTTAGTATTTAAATACATTCAATGTATTTAGTGCCCAGCTCTGTGTGTAATCAATGTAATTCATATTCATACTAAAAAAAGACACTTCACCTTTTCCCTTACATTTTGTATAAAACTGCCCACTAAACTTCCTTCTCTTGTTAGATGAATATCATAATTATGTTCTCCTTCATTAGCCACATTCCAAGAAGGATTATCCTTCCCCCATTGCATTATAAGTATATAATTAGATAAATATCATAATTATTTTCTCCTTCATTAATTAGTCTGGCTTCCCACATTGCATTATAAGTAAATAAAATATGTATATTTAAGCCTGCATGGAGCCACAAGGCTCACTGGAACTGCTTCACACCCAAAGGTGCTGCATGATGGACAAGATGCAGCAACATGCAGAAATAGCCCACTGGATCAATCAATCATTGGGGGCATACGCCGGGGGGCGCGTCGTCTCGCCCACCCTACGACGCCACTCCCGGGGGTCACCACGCGTGAGTTCCCATGCAGGCTCCTTTCCCATACCAAGCAGCTGTCGACAGGAAACATCAACTTGCCCCAGCCACGAGCCTTGTGGGCGCCCCCTTGGCCTCCTCCACGCCGGATTGTCTCTTACAGATACAACCCGATGGGAAGGATCGGTTTCAGGGTAGCGTGCCACATGCCCATATAGCCGAAGTTGGCGCTTACGGACTATGCAGGGCCTCAATTCAGTCTCACAATGCAATCGCTGATTTGACACGTAATCATCCCAGCGATACCCCATGATTCTGCGAAGACACTTATTACCAAGGCATTGATTCGTCTCTTCAAGTCACTATTTAGTGTCCATGTCTCACAACCATAGAGTAAGACAGGGATCACAAGCGACTTGAAGATCCGGATCTTTGTCCTCCTGCACAGGTACCGACAACGCCAAATACTCCCGCTGAGCAATCCATAACACCCTGGGCTATGCCAATCCGCCGTAAGACTTTTTGACGTGACCCGCCGTCATTATGGACTGCGCTACCAAGGTATGTAAAACTTTCCAAGATCTCTATGTCCTCGCCACACGCATGAACAGACTGTACTGCTTCATCTAGTAGGTTTCCAAACACCTGGACCTTGGTCTTGAGCCAGAAGACCTCAAGTCCCAAAGGCTTTGCCTCCTCGTGTAGCGCCTCGAGAGCCATCACCAGGACCTCCAGTGACTCAGCAAAGATTACTGCATCATCGGCAAAAACTAGATCAGTGATCCTGGTGTTGCCGACGGATGCTCCACAATCACTTTGATCTACAACCTTGTCCATACAAGCGTTGTAAAGTGATGGGGCAAGGACGCACACTTGCCTCACTCCTGTATTCACAGGAAAGAAGCTGGATACACCTGCACACACCTCACCACTCCACCACACCCACCTCACCACACCACCACCACCACACCACACCTCACAGCACTCTCAGTCCCAGAATACAGACCAGTTATTAAACCAATAGTCCTTGCAGGAATCCCTCGAAGTCGCAGCAGATCCCACAGTGACTCACGATGCACTGAGTCAAACGCCTTCTTGAGATCAACATAGGCTGCAAGCATCCCCTGTCGAAACTCACGTCAGCGTTCCACCAGGACACGAAGCGCTAGGATACGGTCCGTTGTTGACTTACCAGGCGTGAACCCAGACTGCTGAGGTCTCTGATGCTTCACCAGAGGACTGCGAATCCGTGTCAGCAATAGATGGGCAAGCACCTTGCCTGGTACGCTGAGCAGTGTAATACCGCGGTAATTGTTGCATTCCTGACGGTCCCCTTTCCCTTTTCAGATAGGGACGACCAGCCCCATTTTCCAGTCAGAAGGAATGGTACCTGATTGCCACACGGCAGTCAGGACAGAATGCAACCCGCGGATCATGGCCTCACCCCCAGCTTTGAGGAGCTACGCACTGATATTACAAACACCAGCTGCCTTTCCACGCCTCAACTTTGCTACAGCCTCTCTGCCTTCGTCAAGAGAGGGTGCGGTTTCGTCAATGGGAGGATCGGCATCCACTGCTTGTAACCCAGTGGTGTGAAGCTGCTCAGTTGGAGGGTCCAGCGTAAACAACTGCCCAAAGTACTCAGCCCAACGAGCCATCTGCCCATCCATGTCCGATACGAGGCGCCCATCTGCTGTTCGAATAGCACTCGCCCGAGAAGGAGACTTGGAACGGAGCTTCTTCAGGGCTCGGTAGACGGGTCGGAGGTCATTAGCGTTCAAATGACCCTCGACATCCTCAGCGAGACTCCTGACATACCTCACCTTGTCTCTCCTCAGGAGGGTTCTAGTCCGGCGTGACAGAGCCCTGTGCTGGTCCTGGTTCCCAGCCAGCCTGGCAGCGCGACTCTCCTCGATTTTCTCCAGCGTCTCCGTTGAGACAAAACCACGCTTTGACCTCGGGCGCTCCCCAATACACTCCTTGGCAGCCTGTAGAGTTTCACGTTTGAAGGTATCCCACAGTTCTACAGGGTCCCCGAGAGCACCGAGCACATCAAACCGATTTGAGACTGCCACCGCATACTCATGAGCACATGTCAAATCCTTCAGTTTCTCAAGATGAAACACAGTATGGTTACCTCTTGAGATTCTTCTGGACTTGTCATGAAGCTTAAGTGTAGCAACAACAAGTCTGTGATCTGTTCCAAAGAACTCAGCACTCCGGTAAACCCTGCAGTACTGGATAGCAAAGGTAAATAAATTAATACAAGTCGATTGTGCTAATCATAGAGGTATAAGTCTGCTGAGTGTGGTAGGAAAGGTGTATGGTGGGGTACTGATAAAGAGGATGAGAGAAGATACATAGGGGTTGATCTGTCAGGAACAAGGTGGTTTTAGAAGAGAGAGAGAGGATGTGCAGATCAGGTGTTTGCTGTCAGAGAAGTGTCTACCCTCCTGGGGGATGTCGGCCTGGTGTATACTACTGTATAGATAGATATTATGATTACTGGATGTAGTAATGTAATCAATATTCATACTAAAAAAAGGCACGTCACCTTTTCCCTTACATTTTGTATAAAACTGCTCACTAAACTCTCTTCTCTTGCTTGATAATATCATAATTATTTTCTCCTTTATTAGTCTGGCTTCCCACATTGCATTATAAGTAATTGTGTGATGCTTTTTTCAGCCTGCATGGAGCCCACAAGCCTCACTGGGACTGCTTCACACCCAAAGGTGCTGCATGATGGACAAGATGCAGCAACATGCAGCAAAAACATGTTTAAATTTATTGAGCAAATGACTGCAATAGTTAGTAGTCTTAAAGCTGAGCTTGCAGCTGTAAATATGGAAAGAAATTCTTTAAAAGTTGCAAATTTAAAATGTCAGGGAATAATAGGTTAATTAAAGAAACAACTGAATAATACAAAAATGGCATGTACAAAATGTGTTTCCATAGCTCTAAGTGGCAATTTTACATCAACTCAGATTGAGTCAATTGTCACAGGTAAGCCTGTATCAAATTGGAAAGAAGAAGACATTGCTAAAGCTGTCACTTTAAAAAGCTTAAAGTAATCGTCCAGACCCAATTTTTTTTTTGCCGAATTATGTTGAATGTACATTCAAAACACCTAATCCACCAAAAATAATTGATTTCCAGGCCTTATTTCCGTAAAAACACGACTTTTGTAAAAAGCGCGCGAAAAAAAAAATCTTCTCTCCAACAGGGCTGCGACGGTTATTGATGACGTCAGAACAGGGACACCCGCAGACACTCTGTCTGACACCTGTCGGCAAATGTTATGATGAGCGATTGTACTTCGGTGTCAGACAGTGAATCTGTCGCTGTGACAGATCTAGAGTACGATGCTCAATCTGACACCGAAAGAAATGACGCTGGTCGCGTATACTATGAGGAAAACGAACCTCAGATTGTCATGGGATCCTATATGTTTGAGCCCGAGTACGAGGTGGATGAACAGGTGTTAGCAGAGCCTGAGGTTCAGCAGGAGGACCTGGCACTTCTCCAAAACATGGATTGGTAAATAAGGTTAAACCATGTGTGTGTGGGAGTCACAATGAAGGTACTTTCGAGAAAATCCTATGGTTAGTTTTGGAGCTACAGTCAAACGTCATTACTCGGAAACCACATACTAGCATTAACTACAGCATAGAGTTGGAAAATATGCGGGCGGGAAGGCGGAAAGTGTGACAGCCACACCACCACAGGGTCTCTCACCACAGGGCACGCCCACTCCACAACTGGTTTACTTGGTTTACTTGGTCTTGTTACGAGGCAAAGCCTCACAGTCGTGGTGGTCCACCGCTGCTGCCAGTCCTGGCGTCCCTGTCTAACAGGGCCACCTGGTCTGGTATGGTGTTGGACTGAGTCACTGTCTTACGGGGAGGGCGCCGCCCTTGTCCAGCACACCCGTGTACACAGGCTCACCTCACACGTACTCGTCGTCCCAACCCACACACTGGGTAGGCGACTAGTCGCGCGGTACACTCTCACCCAGTCTTTCACCCACTGTGTACACTACACACCGTTTCTCAACACAACTGCTCGCCCCAACACACTATAGGCGTGTATCACCCTACACACGCCACTCCTTTCCGTGTGCAAACTTTTCTCGAAAGGCACAGCTGTCTTGCTGCACCCATAAAGGATGCATGCATGTGGCATATAGCAAAAAAAATCTATCAGAAACACCCAAATATCTTCAAGTACTATATTTATCTCTGTGTTTACGTGCTTCTCTGATCAAGCGCGGGAAGAGGAGCCTCCCTGATGCTACGTCACCGAGCCTGAGCATGAGCGTCTGCAAACCTTGAGTGTGTTTTGAAAACTCGGGGAATTTGCAGATTCTGTTTGCGGATTATTTAAAAACGGCTGACTGGATACAAAAAGTGACGACGTATTGTTGATATACTCGTTAATGGCTATGCTTTGATTGCATTAAATCAGGAATGATGAAATGGTCTGGACGATTACTTTAAGTCCAAAGGCTTGTTGCTTCATAAGGGAGAAGTTTAAAATCCGTCTTTCCTCTTCAACCACCACCATACGTCGATGGGTATCAAAACTTAAAATAGAGTCAGGGGTGTTACAGCCTCTCATAAACTTGCTACAACACAAATCTTCCACAATGTCAGAGAATGACTGTCTCTGTGTCATTTCATTTCA
Organism: Chionoecetes opilio; assembly: GCA_016584305.1. Taxonomy (NCBI): domain Eukaryota; kingdom Metazoa; phylum Arthropoda; class Malacostraca; order Decapoda; family Majidae; genus Chionoecetes; species Chionoecetes opilio. The sequence continues at coordinate 16,891 of JACEEZ010024256.1, forward strand.
TGAAACATCAGTGTCACACGAATGGTCATATGATATAGGAAGTGACACCCTCTACTACCCCACGAAAAAAGTTCAGTGTGTGATGCTTAGAGGATTAACAATGGCCTGGAAACAAATTGTCTATAATAATATAAGCGAAAGTGTGTCTGTCTGTCTGTCTGTCTGTGTGTGTGTGTTTGTGGTATAGGTTCCGTCCCCCGTGGCGCAATCACCTCATATGGCACATTTTTGGAACCAGGTCGACCAGGGGAAGGTTTTAAGCCCACTTATGAGATGATCCGATTACTTTTTTTTTTTTTTTTTAGCAGCCTATTAGCGAGAATTGTGAAGAAAAAAAGTGGGTTGCGAGAATTGAGGAAACCTTGATGTAGGGTGAATGGGTGAGTGAATAGGTGGGGTGATGGGTGAGTGAATGGGTGGGGGGTGATGGGTTGGGGGTGATGGGTGATGGGTGAGGGAATAGGTGGGGGGTGATGGGTAATGGGTGAGTGAATGGGTGTGTGGTGATGGGTAATGGCTGAGTGAATGGGTGGGGGGTGATGGGCAATGGGTGAGTGAATGGGTGGGGGGGTGATGGGTAATGGGTGAGTGAATGGGTGGGGGGAATACATACATTTCTACATCCATGATTTCAGGAAAGTTAGAAGGGGCTATCTGGAGAGTTGCCGAAGGCCGAGTCTGGCCGAAGTCTGGCCGAAGGCCCACCAATAGCCCTCCGCAGGAGCTAGCCAAAAAGTCCGCCCGGAGGGCGGCTTTGCGGCTAGTGTACTATAATTTTGACACGAATATGACAAAAGACATTTTGTTTGACCTAATTCAGAGAGTAGAAGCAGCTGGTTTTATTGTTGTGATGTGTTGTTGACACAAATGTGAGTTTGTGGAATTCTTTGGATATAGATATAAATAATACATGTTTTACAAATCCGGCTGCTTCTACTCAGTAGATCTATGAGTTCGCTGATGCTCCCCACTTACTGAAGCTGGTTATAAATATTCTTTTAGATCATGTATTCACTTTAGATGGTAATTCCAAACAAACTGTGACTAACATATATGTTAGAGAAATTATCATCAGAAGTGAGCATGATCTAAAAACAGCACACCGTTTTTCTCATAAGCACATACATGTTCAAGGTGTCAAAAGATTGAATGTTAAACTTGCTGCTCAGTTGCTTTCAGAAACCACTGCTAAAAAAAATTGTCGTTGTCAACTTCCGCGACAGAGAGAGAGAGAGAGAGAGAGAGAGAGAGAGAGAGAGAGAGAGAGAGAGAGAGAGAGAGAGAAAAGAGAGAGAGAGAGAGGAGAGAGAGAGAGAGAGAGAGAGAGAGAGAGAGAGAGAGAGAGAGAGAGGAGAGAGAGAGAGAGGAGAGAGAGAGAGAGAGAGAGAGAGAGAGAGGAGAGAGAGAGAGAGAGAGAGAGAGAGAGAGAGAGAGAGAGAGAGAGAGAGAGAGAGAGAGAGAGAGAGAGAGGAGAGGAGAGAGAGGAGGAGAGAGAGAGAGGAGAGAGAGAGAGAGAGAGAGAGTTTTGAGTTTGACTTTTGGTCCCTTGCATGACATGGATTTGGACCGTTGCTTGCCACATTATAACCCAGATTGTGAGAGAGTATTTAGCAAGATTAACCTTACCAAGACAAAGGTAAGAAACTGACTTCTAACGGGAACCATACTTGGTTCTCTTCCAGCAGCGCAGTGTGTAAGGGAAAAGGGAGATTGTGTTACTTTCACACATGATATGTTACTACACATGATATGATATGTCGATGATAACTGACACACTATCATTATAAGCGCCAGCTGACACAGGGGATACAATAATAGAGAAGGGAAAGGGATTCCTCTTTTCTTTTGAGGATGATAGCTATGTAAGAGTTCTTGAGTTCAGCTTCTTTTAAGTCATTATATGTGTTACAAAATAATGTTTTGTTTTATTTAATTTTATTTATTTTGGAAAAAATAAATTAACATTGAATTTTGTGTCATGATTTGATATATTATATATTTTGGTGGATTTTTTTTTTTTAAGTGTGGAATGCTGAATTCAATGATGTATATAGTTATCTACAGACTGTATTATTTTAGCTAAGGTTGTATGATAATAATCTATCTGAAAATACGATAATTTTGGTGGCTCGGTACGATAATGTGGGCTACAAAAGCTCACAACCCTGCTGTGAGGACAAAACACACACAGTTCAATGCACGTGGTCATACTGTCTGGCCACGCCGCTCGACGCTCCCCTGCTACCAGTATCTTCGTGGTATATTTTCATTTATAACTCCTGTATTACGGACTAACCCTATGTAAAATAAAATGTCCCTTATGTTAACCTTTCCACCGACGTACAAACATTTTATATATAACTCGCACCCCTGCCTACCGAATAGAATGTAAGGCAAGATATTAACATTTTCATGTATAACACTCCATTATAACTACATTATCTACATGGTTACCATTTACTATGACAACAACCTCCTATCCTCCCCAACCCATCAACATCCAGATCCCGTCAAGTTCATCACAAAGGATCCCGTATGACTATCCACAGGGTGACGGTGACGGTTGGGTATAACCCGGGAACCCTAACCCTGGAGAATGCTGCTTATTACTAACCCCGGGTGAAATATACCCAATATTTAGGATGAAATAAACACCATTTCTTATCATTTTTCATTAAAACAGGCAATGCAGTAAACAAATATAAATAACTATAGCTTTATTTTACGGTAAAAACCTTTAACCTAAACTGACATTTTATTACTGCGGTAGGACTGTAGGAAACAACAGAAAAAAGTTCTTGTTTTCCTTACTTTTGTAATATAAATTCCAGAGACAGGTTACTAATGATCAGAATGACTTCATACCTTATCAATCACACTCATGGGTCCCTTTAGCCTCTTACTGGACCACCAATGCCCCCACGGCCTCATTCATCGATTAATATGCATGTATATAATCGGCACTGTGACACTACTACGTTGTTCCAAACGGCAGGTGAAACTCACCGCAAATAGACTCCAGAGCTAACACAAATAGAGATACGGGAGAACAGCACCTCTCACTACAAAGTCCTGACACGCACTGAGGACTACTGGGAGGGACAGACTCCTATCTCCACGCACCACGTGACAGTCACGCAGCGACGGCGTGCTGGGTGAAAAACACCCAGGGATAGGGCTCCCGGGTTAAACTGCGCCGCACAGTGTGACATGGTACAGGCCACGGGGCGAGCTCCGCATGCGGATGTGCCGTAACGGCGAAGCCGCATAGTGTGACACCGGCCTAAGGAGTGTAGAACTGTTGCAGCGGTTCAAGGAGGCTTTAGGTAAGGTTAGGGGCAGGGGTGGGGTCCCTATGGTGTATGGTGTCCATCCGAGGCGCCCTGTTGACGGCTTGTGGTCCTCTAGGGCGATTAATCTGAATTGCCGGCTGGCAATTGACTATAACAGTGAGCTGATCTGCCATATGGTGGCCGTCTGGGAACCTCCCGTCAACTCCAGGACGTCGGGTCTAGGGCTGTCAGGCTAGACTTATTTTCCATTATTCCTTACCAAACTAGCTACAATTAAGTGATGTCATGGTCAACATTGGTTTATGCAAAATTAAAATATACAAGTTTTACAATATTCATGGCGTTATAATGAGGATTGTTGACAAAATAGAAGCATTCGTCCACATGTGTCCTACAACATTCTACTAAATAGTGTAGAGGAATGCTTCAAGGCGGGTGTATGGGTAAATACGTATTACCTACATGCATGCAAAGAGAAGATATTATTTACCCGTACACCCCCCCCCCCCGTTCCTAGGCCCGCTGTCATCGTGGGGGGGCTTCGGGCCCGGGGATTGGGGTCTGACGCCCGGGGGACGACCTCCTGGTTACTCCCTTGGCTTTGGGCCCCTGTCCTCGGTCAGACTAATTTTGCCTGGCCTTTCCTGTCTCTCTCCTTTTTCCCCTCCTTCCCTCTATCTCTCCTCTTGTACCTCCTCCTATCCCCCTTTCCTCCTAAGGTGTGAGAGCCGTGCTGATGGGATATGAGGCTGGCATCGGGTCAGTCATGAGCGGCCTCAGGGTGCCACGGGCACTGTATACCCTTATAATTTTGCTCTTTCCCTTCAAGGGGGTCTTGAGGGGATGACCGGTTATTTCCCCCACTTTTATTCCAAGCTCCCCATGGCCAATGATGATAATCCAACTTTTATAGAGGCTTCAGGGCCGGCCCCTCTACCAAATGACCCTGATGATCCCCCTGGTTTACCGACCCCTGCTCCTCTTTTGACTACGTCCCAGAATACTGATATGACCCCAAGCTCGACCCTCAGAGTCACTTAGTGCTCCTGAGCCCCCTAGCCAGATCCAGAATCCATCCTCGGCACCAGACGACACTCCAGCCACAACTTTGTCCTCTTCTTCATCCTGTATCGCTACCCTTGCACCCTACATCCCTCCTCCCTCCGGGAAAACTAAAGTCCACACGGTCGCTTCTTCCTCACGCCCACGCACATCAACTTCTCACCCTCATCCCTCTCTTAGCACTCTTTTTGGTCCTGCCAAATGGGATCGTGTCTTCATCGTCCCCAGCGACGCCCCTCACTCTGCTTGCAGCCTCAGTTTCCAGAAATGCCTCCAACGACAAGTCGGCAAGGTTACATTCCGTACCCGCGCCGATCGGTCCCGCCTGGTGATAGTTGACACTGAAGCCCAAGCTCATGCACTGCTCGATCTTACAGACCTGGACGGCAACCCATTCTACATAACGCCCGACATTGCTCTTAACACCTGTACCGGAACTGTTTCCATCCACCCACATGCTTGCCCAGTCGATGACAAAGAATGGTCCAACTGCGCAAAACCCCTCCTTGACCTTTTGGAAGAGGATTATGATGCCACCGCAGTTTACTGCTACACCATCTCACCCCGGGGCCGCCGAAAGTACCCTACCAACATTGCCAAAGTCACCTTCAAAAGGCAAACGCTCCCTGATAGCATTTATGTTGGCGGGGAACACCTGCTAGTTAAACCTTACCGCCCTAATCCTCGCCAATGCCAGACATGCTGGCGTTTTGGCCACCCTGCCAAGCACTGCCGATCCTCTGCCCGCTGCTCTTTTTGTGCTCAACCTGGCCAAGCACGTTCCTCATGTCCTGCTACGTCGCCCACATGTGCTAACTGTGGTGGTTTCCACAACGTCTTCTACAGAGGTTGTCCTAATGTTCTATCTACCGCTTCGAATCAGAAGTGGCATCCATCAAATTTGAGAAGGGCTTAACTCTGAAAGAAGCACACCAAGAGGCTCGCCGCCTAGGCTTTTTGCCTAACCCCGTCTCCCGGCTTATTTCCAGTCCCACTCTTCCAATTCTCCCTACTACAACCTCTCCTACCCTCTCTTTCCCTGTTCCTCCTCATCCCACTCGTCCTTCCTTTGCTCATCCTGCTGCCCCCTTCCTCTCCATAAATAACTCCTTTGCCGTCCTCAATCCTGATACTCCGACCTCTACCCCTTCCTCGTTCCCCACACCCCCTCCTCAACACACCCCTCGGCCTACTACTGTCAGACAACCTAAACGTCCTCCCTCTTCCACCCCCCCTGGACCTCCCACTACCTCTCTCTCCTCCTCAGCTCCTCACACCCCACTTTCTACAGATCCTCCTACTAAGAAACCCTGTGCCTCCCAGGTCTCCCGTCCTAACTCTCCAGCTGAGACCATGGCTATGATCGAAGAGTACGTCGCTCGAGACATGACCCCTGTGCCCTCTTCACCAACCGCCTTATTATCCCCACCTTCTGTCTCAATCCTCACAGTCTCAGCTGAGATACATCCTATTCCCTCCCATCTTCCGCCTACCCCTCTTCCTCCTGACTCCCAACATTCCTCCTCTTCCTCTCCTTCTCCATCTTTCTCCCCACTCCACCCTTCTTCCCTTCCCTCTGATCACCCTATGTCCTCTCTCCCATCTTCTACTCCCTCTGCCCGCCCTACTGTCACGTCCGTTCTTACCTTACCCCTCCCTCCTGGTTATACGCTCGACTCCCTTTTGTCTCAACAATCCCCATCCCTGACCCCTCACCCCCCTGACCCTACTAACTGTCTTTCACTTACTACGTCCGATCCCCCACCCGATACCCCGGACCCTACTGACCCCTCTACTCCTGACCCCCCGCCTGACGCCTCTGAACCTCCTGACCCCTCTACTACCGCTACCATTCCAACCCTCATCACCTGCTGACCTCTGCACAATGTCTGTTCTCCAATGGAACATTCGCGGCTTCCTCTCCCACAGACAAGACCTTCGTCTCCTGATTTCCTGCTATGAACCGCAAGTTATCTGCTTCCAAGAAACTTTCCTTACTCAAATCCCTGTTGCAATTCCCAATTACCACTTTATTTCCTCCCCCCATTCTATTTCTTCCTCCTCAATCCTTGTCCACCGAAAAACTGTTTATATCTCCCTGAATGTCAACACTACTATCCCATGTACCCTCTTAAGGGTATATATCCAGCGTTGGATTACTATTGTTTCCATCTATTTCTCTCCTTCTCATCCTATTGACTTCGATGCCTTACACGCCCTTCTCTCCCGCCTACAACCCCCTTTGCTGGTAGTAGGTGACTTCAACTGCCGCCACTCCCTTTGGGGTGACTCCACCATAAACACCCGTGGCCGCTCCCTTGAACGCTTCCTAGGCACCACCGACCTCATTATTCTCAATTCTAATCGCCCCACTCATTTTGATGTGAGGACTCAGTCATTTTCTTGTCTTGACCTCTCTCTTTGCTCTCCTTCCCTCCGTTTAGACCTGCATTGGTCGGTCCTCGACCAATACCCTTATAGCGACCACTTTCCTATCCTCCTTTCTCCTACCTCATACGTCCCTCTTCCTAACCCTCCACTATGGTGTTTCCGCAGAGCCGACTGGCGCACTTTTGCCTCCCTTTCTGCCCTTCCACTCCATCCGTCCACCTTTTCTTCCACCTTTGATATGCTCACCTACTTTTCCGTCTCTATTCTAAGTGCCGCCCTTACAGCTATCCCCCGAATCTCTCGTCCTTTTACCTCTAAATGCGTTCCCTGGTGGACTTTGGATTGTAGAAAGGCCCACAGATCAAAGCGTGCTGCTTGGAGCAGCTACCGCTGCAAACGCGGTACCCCCGGTCAAACCCAGCTTTTATTTATTTCAAAAAAGCCTCTGCCCGCCTTAAGCGGACCATTACACTCTCAGTAATTAATAATTGGCGCACCTACGTCTCCTCCCTCACCACAGATACCCCCATTTCATCAGTTTGGCGCTGAATCCATAAATTGTCAGGTAAACACCCGCCCCCTGTTGCCCCAGTCCTGCACGTTCATAACCAAATTACTGCAGAGCCATTCCAAGTAGCAGAGGAATTAGGCTCCTTTTTCAGTCTCGTTAGTAGTGGATACCACCTCTCTCCTCAGTTCACTAGAATCAAAGCTGCCAGGGAACGCATTCCTGTTAATTTATCTCTATCCTCTTATGAATATTACAATGCCCCTTTCTCTTCTTCTGAACTAGTCTCCGCTCTTCATTCTTGCCGCGACACATGTGAAGGCCCTGACGGGATTCACTACCAAATACTCAAACACCTCCCTCCTGTTTCTCTCCTCTTTTTACTAGCCCTCTTTAACCGGGTTTAGTCCCTTGGGGACTTATTCCCCCCATGGCGCGAAGCCCTAGTCCTCCCGTTCCTCAAACCCAATAAATCCGGTACCCTCCCCAAAGATTACCGCCCCATTGCCCTTACTAGTTGCCTATGCAAGGTACTGGAACGCATGATCAATCTCCGTCTTATGTGGTTCCTGGAATCCAAAGGTATTCTCTCCCCTTCTCAGTTTAGCTACCGACATGCCCGAAGCACAGCTGACCCCTTAGACCACCTGGAAACATACATTACCACAGCCTTTGCCCGTCACGAATCAGTCCTTGCTGTTTTCTTTGATTTTGAGAAAGTTTATGATAATGCCTGCCGACATCATGTAATGCCAGAATTACATACGGACGCCTTCCGAGTTATATTGTCTTACAGGAGGTATTGGAATGCCTTAATAACCATTTAGTTCTTTAGTCTAGATTAAGCGTAGCCTAAGCACAGTGTGTAAGTGAAAAGGTTATTTCTAATTATAGCTTCCTTCAAATTCTTTGTGTTCTCTCTCCCTTCGTTCGCTTTCTTATTCTCTCTTCCTCCTCATTCATTCCTATCCTCCCCCCCCTCCTCCCCTCCCCGCCAAGCACAGCGAAACACCACGAGTTACAGTAAGTGGAATATTAAGTTCGCGGGAGCAAGAATCTTCTCAATTACACCTCCCTGTATTCCCCTAACCCTCTCTGATAGATACCCTTAGATTCTTAGGATACTTGAAAAAATAAGAATAGAGACCCTGCCTAACCATAGACAAGCAGATCATTAAGGTACGATCGTTAAAATTAATAACCTTCCAACATTTCGCTCTCAGTCACAAAGACCCACTATCGTGGGAAACTCGTTCGAACAGTGGTTGTGGTTTAGGATTAATATACAGCGTTAACCTGTTCTTATCAATTAAATTTTCCTTATCAAATTAAGATATTTTGTTATACTAACTACCTCAGTAGGTATCCCTCCCCTCCCCATCTAATATGAGTCATTTAACGGTTCATACCCCTTTCGTGGACGCCTGTCATGAGTATCCAAACGTCCTTTTTTCCCGCTAATTTTCCATTCTTCCCGCTATGAACACCACGAGGAATCATTCTCTTCTCGTCTCTCGTCAAGGTAAGATGTACAGTAATTCACCTCCACCCTTCCCCTTGTGATAGGATATATATATATATATATATATATATATATATATATATCCATATATGTGTGGTTGTTGAGTGTTCATTAACCGAATACGTAGCTTATCAAACAATCGTCACAAGTGTTAACATATAGATTCTCTTCTCGTCTCTCGTCAAGGATTCGGCGTGTGGACTCAGCGATGTGGAGAACATAGCCACATGGTTTTCTCTCGCAAATATTTCATTACTCCCACACTTCCCTCTTTTAGTTTTCCATAATTAGTTAGATGGATATCCTGAGTGTGTTTAGACTATAGACCTAAGAGTATATTCAGAAAAAAGGTTGTGTCCACCAGTGACTTTCCCAAGATTACCCAGAAATATATCGGTGTAACGATGAATAACCTTTCGTGTGAAATATACCAAATGAGACTAAAATAGCAAATTTTTTGTTCAACCCCCAGGTGACATATACGGTGTTGTGGAAATACTTGTCCACGGTTTCCGAAGAGATTCAGCATTAACTCGGTATATTAATATTATCCACGTAACTACCTTAATCTTTATACTTTAACTTTCTGTTCAAAAGTTAGACCATAGGTCAAACGGCTTGAACTGGTGGCAACATTTTTTTCTAAATAAAACCACTCATCGTTATTATTTGTAACGCGAAGATATATCCTTCAGTGGAGATTAACAATTATTAATCTAATTCAAACTCACATTACAGTGACTGAAAAACCCTGGCACCACAATCATATCCTCCACCAGCTAACCACTTTCGGCATAGCTGGTAACATGGGGGTCTTTCTCAAGTCCTTTCTATGTGATCGCTCCTTCAGAGTCAAAGTATCTTCCTCCACTTCTTCGTCCTTCCCACAATATGAAGGTGTCCCACAAAGAATTGTCTTCAGCACTTCCTTGTTCCTCATTGCAGTAAATGGACTCTTCTCCACCTTACCACCTGGCGTCCGGTCCTCCCTTTACGTGGAGCCCGTCAGGGTGGCAAGGTTGGTAGAGACGTGAGCTCGCAATGTGCAGCGTCCCTGTGCATTCGGTCAGCGGTTTGAGTCCGCCTAGTTCGTGCTGACGTGGCGGCGCTTTGTATAATCAATAACCTTGTAGTTGGTACTTGCAAAGTGTCTAGATAGGATGAAAATCTTATCTTATATCCCTTTACGTGGATGACCTAGCCATCTACGCTTCCGGCCCTTCCCTGGCACCCCACCGCAGTCTCCTCCAATCTGCAATTTCCGCTGCTTCTTCCTGGGCTACTAATCATGGCTTTCGTTTCTCTCCCACAAAATCCTTCTCCATCCTTTTCTCTTGCTCTCGTGTACCACTCCCATCTCCACTTTCTCTATATGACATACCTCTCAAGTATTGCTCCTCTGGAAAATTACTTGGCCTCACTTTCGACTCTCGCCTTACCTGGAAGGCACATATCCTATCTCTAAAGGTAAATGCCCTTCGTCGCCTCCACCTCCTACAAACTATCTCATATGTGTCTTGGGGTGCTGACCGCAAAACCCTCCTCCATCTCCACACTGTCCTGGTCCTCTCCACTCTTGACTATGGATGTCATATTTATTCCTCTGCCTCTGCCTCCCTCCTCAACCTCCTGGACCCTGTTCACCACCTAGGCCTCCGTCTGGCTCTAGGTGCCTTTCGCTCCTCCCCTGTTGAGAGCCTCTATGTTGAGTCGGGCCTCCCGTCCCTCTCTCGCCGTCGAGCCCTCCTATCACTTCGGGGCTATGCTCGCCTTCATCAATTTCCTACTTCTAAGATTGCAGTCCCCAAATCTCTCCTCACAGTGATCACCTCCTCCCCTCGTTTGCCACCGCCCTTCCCTATTCGCATGCGCACCCTTCTCTCCCACTCCTCCTTTCCTACTCTTAATCTTCTCCCTTTCTACGTTCATTCCTTCCCTCCATGGCTTATACCTTCCCCCCATGTCGGTTCTTCTGTCCCCACTACCTCTCCCAAGTCTACCATTTCTCCTATTGTCCTCCACTCTCACTTTCTTGAACACCTTTCCACTCATTCCTCTAGCACCCACGTCTAGATTAGTCTGGTTAGCGTCTGGCCTGATATGTCCACGTCTGGTTAGATATGTCACGCAAAGTGTTTAATCCAGAGGTTGAGGTAGACGGGTAAAAACATATTTCACAAGGACAGATTAGGCAGGAGAAGTGGAGGAGTTACACTTTATGCAAGAGATGCATTGCAGTGTTTTGTTAACAATGTTATTAAAACAGATGATAGTGTAGAGTCTATATGGGTGGAAGTTAGGGGCTGACAAAATGGTATTGGGTATAGAGTACAGGCCTCCAAACTTATGTAAAGAAGATTCAGTTCCTATTTGGCAAGAAATAACCGAGCCTTGTATATATATAATCGAGTATGCGTGGTAGCATATTCTAATCTTAAGAACATTGACTGGGATTTAATTGTAGGAAATAATGACACACATGAATTGTTCAAACTAGTTCAGGATAACTTTCTAAAGCAAGCAATCAAAAAGCCTACTAGGGGAGACAATATTATATATTTATCACTAACAAACAAGGAATCTATAGTTACGGCGGTTAAAGTTGTAGTTCAGTTAAGTTACAGCGATCATTGTGAAATTAGGTTTTGCTTAAAATGGGTAGTAGATTCTAGAAGTGTTAATATGCATAAAGTACATGACTTCAGAAGGGCTAATTATGCAGGATTAAGAAGACACCTGGAAGGAATTAACTGGGGTCGGATGGATGGTCAGGTGAGGTCTGATGTCAGGGCAGAGGGTGGAGTCAATGAGGTCAGTGCTGATGAGACTTACACATATTTTGGTGGCACTTTAATTGCGAGTCATAAAAAGAATATTCCTTATAGGGCGATAGGATCAAGGAAAACCGATCTCAAATGGATGACCGCGAGTTTAAAACACATCATAGGACTAAAAAGGAACATGTAAAGGCTTAAGGCAGGACAGGTGAGCAGAGATCAGAATAATGTGATGGCTAGGACAGTCGTTAACAGTAAGTTAACACGAACATCCAAGAAAAACTTTGAGATTAAGGTTGCTGGCAAGGCAAAGACCGATCCTTAGGGATTTTTTCAGGTCAATAAAACAAAAAACAAGGGAATTGGTGGGTCCTTTAAAAATAGGTCCGGGGGAGATTGTAAATTCTGGTGAGGATATATGTACAATTTTAAATTGTTATCTCTTATCTGATTTTACTCAGGATGACACGCAGATGGTACCTGATAGTGAACATATGTTTAGAGGTGAGGAAGATGAAAAACTAAAATATATTGTGATAACTAAGGAAATGGTGAAAGAGGTTATATATTGAATAAAGAAGTTTAAGTCACCAGGACCAGATGTAATAAAAGAATGAACAGAGGTTGCTAGTGAGTCGTTTGTGCACATGTTTAGGAAATTGGTTGATTTAGGAGAAGTGCCGTTGATGTGCAGGAAAGGTGATGTAGTTCTCATTTTCAAGAAGGGTGATAGATAACACTGGGGAACAATTTGAAGAAAAAAAAATTGTTGAGTTAGATTTTTGAGCTTATTTAGACTAAAATTGGAATGCTGATTCCAAATCTGTAGTCAGTTTTTTTCTAGCACGTCAAGTTTTTTCTCCACAGCTTACCCTCCAGATAAGCAAAATTCCACTTGTGAGCTGTAGTAAAACTTGCCAGCTGATTACGATTTGACTCATCGAGAGCTATGTGGCAACTTGTTTGTGCAGTTACAATTGAGACAGTGCGGTGAGAGGTGTGTGCAGCTCCCAATAGGTCAGTACTATCAATATATGCAAACAGAAAGCTAGGATAGTAGGAATTAGGAGGAGTTGTTATGACTTTTCTCTTAACCTTGTAACAACATACCATTGTAATTTCTATTTCGTTTTATGCTGTTTTTTTTTGTTTTCAAAGCTTGTAAATATTCCAGCTTAGTGTTTTATTTACATAGGTATATATTTCTTTTGTTTCAGATCATGTCTGCTCCTGCTACGTCTCGTCGTAAATGCCTAAACAACCCTGACTCCTTTTGCTATATATGTGGTAGTTTCACCATTCCAAGTCAGAGGGCAAGCATCAGCGTATTTGTCAAACAAGCATATTTCGCATATTTTAAAGTGAAACTCGGTGATCAAGACAAGCTATGGGCCCCTCACAAAGTGTGCAAGCAGTGTGTCGAGAGATTACGGATGTGGACCAAAGGAACACGTGAAAAGTTGGCATTTGGTATCCCCATGGTTTGGCGAGAGCAAAAAGATCATTCCACAGACTGTTACTTTTGTTTAGTGAAAACATCAGGATTTAACAAGAAAAATAAAAGTAAAATAGAATATCCTAATCTACCGTCAGCTACAAGACCAATGCCTCATTCAGCTGAAATTACAGTGCCAGTTTTCGAACAACTACCTCCTCTAGAAGATCTGAGTGATGTTGAAGAACGCAGTGACAGCAATGATGCAGATTTTGACATTCACGAGGATTCAGTTCGTAGGGGATTTGATCAGCACGAGTTGAATGATTTAGCACGTAATTTGGGCCTATCCAAAAAAGCTTCAGAAATACTAGCATCAAGACTGAACGAGAAAAACATACTTGAACAAGGAGTGAAGGTATTATACTTTCGAACCAGAGAAAGTACATTTCTGCAGTACTTTCGAAGTGCCAGCGGTTTTGTGTTTTGCCATAACATTCCTGGTTTACTGAAGGAATTAGGGCTTTCAATCTACAATCCAAATGAATGGCGATTGCTTATTGATAGCTCAAAGCGGAGCTTGAAGTGTGTCCTTCTACACAATGGCAATTTGTTTGGCGCAGTCCCTATTGGGCATTCGGTCTGTCTTCGTGAAGAATATGGAGATGTAAAGAGAGTCATTGAGTTATTGCAATATGACAAACACAATTGGATCATCTGTGTTGACCTTAAAATGGTGTCCTTCCTTCTTGGTCAACAACGTGGATACACAAAGTATCCCTGCTTTCTCTGTATGTGGGATAGCAGAGCTCGAGAGAAGCATTGGGTTCAGACGAATTGGCCTCCGAGATCTGATCTTAAACCTGGAGATCCTAACATTGTACATGAGCCACTTGTTGACAGGAAGAAAATAATATTCCCACCTCTGCACATAAAACTAGGTCTCATGAAACAATTTGTAAAAGCATTGTCAACTGATGGCGACTGTTTGAAGTACATCATCTTGGCATTTCCTGGACTGTCAATTGAAAAAATCAAGGCCGGTGTGTTTGATGGTCCACAAATTCGACAGCTCATCAAAGATGAACATTTCAACGGTACTATGTCAGACCTTGAAAAGAATGCTTGGCTATCATTCAAAGACGTCAAGAACTTTCTTGGAAATACACGTGCAAGTAATTTACACAGAAATTGTTCAGAAACTATTGGAGAGCTACAAAGCGCTTGGTTGCAGCATGAGTATTAAAGTACATTTTTTGCATAGCCATCTTGCCAACTTTCCGGAAAATCTTGGTGCTGCTAGCGACGAGCAAGGTGAACGATTTCACCAAGATTTGAAGGTTATGGAAGAACGTTACCAGGGTAGATGGGATGTGCATATGATGGCTGACTATTGTTGGAGCATCAAACGCGATAGTCCTCAAGTTGAACACTCCAGACAAAGTTACAAACGTAAATTTTTACCTTAACCTGCACACAATTATAGCCTTATCCTTTCTAAAAACATGATAATGTTAAATAAACATTCTATTCATGCCTATTTCTTTCATTTTTCATTGTATGTTAACATTTGCAACTTTTTATAAAATAAGCACTGTTACTGTTATGTACAGTATTTTTCATATTTTTTAAGAAAACGAAAATCCTACAGTTCAAAAACTTGACGTGATAGAGAAAAACTGAGATCAGTTTGAATTCAGCACCCAAAAATTACTTAATAACAAGTGTCAGACCTAACTCAACAAAAATTTGTTCCCCAGTGTAATTAATGTCAAATTATAATTAACGACCCGTTAGTCTGACTTCAGTGGTAAGTAAATTATTATAATTTGTTATTGCAAAACATATTAGAGAGGATTTAGAAAAGCATAGTTTGGTAAATGATTCACAAACATGGGTTCACGAAGGGTAGATCATGTCTCACCCATTTATTTAGTTTGTATAGAAAAGTTTATGAGGCAGCAGATTATGATGAGGATTATGATATTGTGTACCTGGACTTTAGTAAGGCATTCGACAAGGTACTGCATTAAAGACAATAGGGATTAAGAGTTAAATAAGGTTAAGGTATATGGAATAGATGGGAAGGTTCTTCGTTGGATTAGATCTTGGCTAAGTGATAGGCAACAAAGGGTTACTAACAAAAGTTCTAAATCAGAATGAGGGCAGGTAATAAGTGGGGTACCACAGGGGTCTGTTTTGGGATAATTACTATTTTTAATTTACATCAACGACTTACATAGTGGGATTAGCATCGAGTGATATCAGCAGGTTTGCTGATGATATTAAGATAGGTAGGATTATTAGATCACAATCTGATGTAAACTGTGTGCAGGGAAACTTAGATAAGTTAAACGAATGGGTAGTAAGGTGGCAGATGCAAGTTAATATTGAATGTAGCGTAATTAATGTTGGTAGAGAAAATCCCGGTAATAGATACACTATACGCAATGTATCACTGAAAATAACAGAAGGGGAGAAAGATTTGGGTCTGCAAGTAAACTCAGACCTCCATCCTAGGAAACAATGTACTGAGAGTAGAAATCGAGCTAAAAGGGTTTTAGGATTCATCCCCAGTTGTGTTGAAAGTAGAGGTGCTGAGGTTATTCAAAAGCTTTACTTGGCTCTAATCAGACCTCACATACACTATGCGGTACAGTTTTGCTTCCCGTATTACAGGATGGACATAGCATTGTTATAATCAGTCCAGAGAAGGATGACTAAAATGATACAGGGGATGTGTAACTTTTGTTATGAGAGAGGATTTAAGTTATTAAATTTACACTCACCCAGGAGGCGTAAAGAAGAGGCGATCTCATATAAGTTTTAAATTGGATAAAGGGATACAATAAAGGCGATGTAGGAAAAGTTCTTAGGGCTAGTAAACAGAGTAAAACAAGAAGTAACGGATTCAAACTGGTAAAACGTAAACTTATATAAAAATAGGGAGAAACAGGTTCACAAATAGGGTGGTAAATTATTGGAATGGACTCAGTCATCAGGTCTTTAGTGCGGAATCAATAGGGAGTTTTAAAAGGAGGCTGGACAATTTCATGGATGGGGATGAGGGGTGGATGTGGGTAGTGTTGATTAAGAGGAACTATCATGTGTAGGTCTCACGACCTCTTATAGCTTCCTTATTTTCTTTGGTTCTTATGTTCTTATTTTGTGTGATACATACACTCACACGTACACATACACACACACACATACAGACATACACACAGTCTTCCCATTCTCTGTTTCATTTTGGGAAGAATATAATTATTTTGTATATATTTTTTGTTGGGTTTATTCATTCCCTCTTGTTTTCGCAGTCTGTTGAGTTATGTCTCGGGATGTGTGTGTGATGTGCTGTTGTCTGTTTGAAGATTGGAGCGTGGTACACGCGCATGCCTTTTCCCTGATCCCCACTTCAAGCCTGCTTCGGATTGAAAGCTTCTTCTACATACACCCCTTCTACCCTATTTACTGCTGCATATGTCCTAAGCCACACGCGCCCAACCGCACGCACCCCAAGTCACCCCGCCCCTCCCTTCCCCTACTTTCACCCCCTCTGTACCTAGGCGCTCACATTCACATGCTCGTTTGTGTTTTTTCGCCGATTATAGGTTTTCTATAGTGTGTTGTAGGTGGTAGGTGTGTTTATGAATGAATGGTATTTTCTCCCGCGATGTTCTTTTCTTTTTTATAAATTTACTAGACCCTGTTTCTTTGTCAATATAACTACCAAAATTAGCTGGCCTCATTGTATCACTCCACACCGTTATACCATCGTGGTAATAAAACACGTGTTATTCACTCATGATCTTGTCCACGCGAGTCGGACTCGCGATCGCCAGTTTCACCCTCCCGGTGCGAGCTTGGAGCTCATTATTACCAATGTAATGGTATGTGTGTGTATATATGTGTGTGTGTGGTGTGTGTGTGTGTGTGTGTGTGTGTGTGTGTGTGTGTGTGTGTGTGTGTGTGATGTGTGTGTGTGTTGTTGTTGTGTTGTGTGTGTGTGTGTGTGTGTGTGTGTGTGTGTGTGTGTGTGTTGTGTGTTCACCCAATGTCCTGTCCACGCAGGCTGGACTCGCGATAGCAAGTTTTACCCTCCTGGAAAGAGTTTGGAGCTCCTAATGGTAGATCTGTTGGTAATGCTTGGATTTCGCAGACCGCACACACCTCATTCCCTTGCTCAATGCGAACAACAACCGCTCATATTATGTCAGTGAAAAATCCCCGCTAGCGAACGGGGCCGGCGATCGAACGCCCGACCGTAGAATGGCCTGGCGCTCAATTAATTAAACCATGAAGGCAATATATCATGTATGACGTATGTATATGTGTGTTTTTGTGTATGTGTGTGTGTGTGTTTGTGTGTGTGTGTATTTATCTAGTTGTATTCATCTAGTTGTATTTTACAGGGCCTGAGCAACGCTCGTATGGCCCCGTCTTCATATCAACATTTTTTTATCATTCATCCTTAGTGGTTAGTGTTGGCCGAAGCCACCACCCCGGGAGGGGGGTCACAAACCCCCGGCTAACACCCGGTACCCATTCACTGCTGGGTGGACAGGGGCTTGGGTTTTAAGGAAACAACTCATCTGTTTCCGCTCCGTCCGGGGATCGAACCCGGGACTTCTCGGTTGTGAACCGAGCGTGTTAACCACTACCTCCGGAGTACGGAGTGTGTGTGTGTGTGTGTGTGTGTGTGTGTGTGTGTGTGTGGTGTGTATATATATATATATATATATATATATATATATATATATATATATATATATATATATTTTTTTTTTTTTTTTTTTTTTTTTTTTGCGTGTATGTGTATGTGTGTGTATGTGTTATTCACCCATGGTCTTGTCCACGCGAGCTAGCTCGCGCTCGCCAGTTTCACCCTCCCGGTGCGAGCTTGGAGCTCTTTATTACCGATCCTTAGGCAATACTGGGACCTCTCACACAACACACACCCATCCCCTTGCTCAAGGGAGACAGTAACCACCCGAATTTGTCAGTGAAAAATCCCCGGGAGCAGTGAGGCTTCGAACCGCCTACCACAGAATGGCAGTCCAGCACGCTATGAGCCTGACTATCGCGGGTGTGTTTGTGTGTGTGTGTGTGTGTGAGTGTGTGTGGGACTGTGTGTGTGTGTGTCTGTGTGTGTGTGTGTGTGTGTATTCATCTAGTTGTATTTTACAGGGCCAGAGCAACGCTCGTGTGGCCCCGTCTCCATATCAACATTTTTATCATTCATCCTTAGTGCTTCGTGTTGGGGGAAGCCACCAACCCGGAGGGCAGGTCACAAACCCCGGCTAACACCCGGTACCCATTCACTGCTGGGTGGACAAGGGCTGGGGTTTTAAGGAAACAACCCGTCTGTTTCCGCTCCGCCCGGGGATCGAACCCGGGACTTCTCGGTTGTGAACCGAGCGTGCTTCTTCTACACCGCGGAGTACCCTGGTGTGTGTGTGTGTGTGTGTGTGGTGTGTGTGTGTATGTGTGTGTGTGTGTGTATGTTTGTGTGTGTGTTAGTTTGTCATTCACCACGGCCTGATTACCTGCTGGACATGCAATCTCACCTGTAACCCAACTGGAAGGAGATTAGAGCATATAAATACCGACATATATAAAACTGGGACCTCAAACACCACATAAATATATCCCTTTCCCTTGTTCAAGGGAGGACAGTAATTCCTGCATTTGTCGACGAAAAATTCTTTCAGCGACCGGGGATTTAACACGTTACTGCAAAATGGTTCACCACGCTAGACACCACCAGGTCACACAGGCAGTGTGTATATGAGTTCTTGAATTTAGTCAATTTATGCTCTCAAACAATTCAAGAAAAGTATGGAACACATTTCCTTTACTTAAAAAATAAGTCATAAGTTTCCACATCATTAACCAATATGTAACTCACAAATACATAATATCTTCCTTTTCCAAATATTTGTTTATATATTTATCCCAAGTTCAGACAAACTTATAATGTATATTATATTATATAACATATAATGTGTTAATATCATTAGCCTGCATTAATGAACTAAACTCTTCTCAAGTTGGTCTTGTGCAGAAGTACTCTGCAATAGAGTGATGCTGAAGCTGGCTTATTGTCTGATTGTTACTCTAAAACAACATGGTATTCATC
Organism: Chionoecetes opilio; assembly: GCA_016584305.1. Classification (NCBI taxonomy): domain Eukaryota; kingdom Metazoa; phylum Arthropoda; class Malacostraca; order Decapoda; family Majidae; genus Chionoecetes; species Chionoecetes opilio. The sequence goes on from JACEEZ010024256.1 coordinate 36,018, forward strand.
ACCTATTGTTTGGACGTCACATTTGTTACAGTCTCTCCTTCCTTGGAACATTGTGGTACCTTCCCGTACCGACTAGCAACCTGTTGTTACTTGTTTTAAGCTTAGTAAATAATATTCATGACTTTGTCTTTAATTTTGCCAAGTATACTTCCATACCATATAAACATTTAAAATTGCATAAGTATTTGGGTGAGGCGGTGGCCGAGTGGTTAGCGTATTGGTGTGGTGAGCTCGATGTCCCGAGTTCGAATCCTGCCGGGGACATAACTCTTTCGGCCATCTTTAATTAACGTGGTCGTGGTCGACAAGAGCCTGGGAGGTGAGCACAAGGTCCCGAGTTCATGTCCCACCAAGAAACAACTGTACATCCATCGTCGAGTGACCGAAGCAACCCGCATGCTACATTCCTGTTCCGTCGACTGCGACTTCAAGTGTGGCGATGGGACAACAGGGTAGCAGCGTGTGCCTTCAAACTGAAGGGTAGACCATCATAGAAAACGGACCTTCAGCTAACAGCACCGGCGTCACTATAAAAATCCAGCCTGCCCAACCAACGGGCGGAGGATCACCATCATCACGGCCCTCAATATGATAAATATTGTCTATAGAAAAAAAAAAAAAAAAAAAAAAAAATTACAAACATATTTTGTTATAATATCGCTATACCAAATTAAATGTCACTGATCTGGAAAGATCAGTGAAGGCCTTTGTTCCACAGCTTTCCTCCACCATATACGGTTAGAAAAATCATGATACAACCACACCCCTGTCAAACCACAGTTGTTCAGTATACATTTAACCTCCTTTAGCCAGGAAGTAGTGTACAGTCCTGCATTGTCCAGGTGCAACGTACATTGGTACATAACATAAGCTGACTTCTTATGATGAACATCTGTTTGATGTGCTCGGTTCCCTCGAAGACCCTGTAGAACTGTAGGATACCTTCAAACGTGAAACTCTCCAGGCTTCCAAGGAGTGTATTGGGGAACGCCCGAGGTCTAGGCGTGGTTTTGTCTCGACGGAGACGCTGGAGAATATCGAGGAGAGTCGCGCTGCCAGGCTTGCTGGGAACCAGCACCAGCACAGGGCTCTATCATGCAGGACTAGAACCCTCCTGGTGAGAGACAAGGAGAGGTAGTCTCAGGAGTCTCGTTGGTCAGGAGTCTCGTTGAGGATGTCGAGGTCCATTTGAACGCTAATGACCTCCAACCCGCCTACCGAACCCTGAAGAAGCTCCGTTCCAAGTCTCCATCTCGGGCGAGTGCTATTCGAGCAGCAGATGGGCGCCTTGTGTCGAACATGGATGGGCAGATGGCTCGTTGGGCTGAATACTTTGGTCAGTTGTTCGCGGTGGACCCTTAAATTTCTCCAATCAATGAGTAGCTTCACACCACTGGATTACGGGCAGTGGATGCCAATCCTCCCATTGACGAAACCGCACCCTCTCTTGACGAAGTCAGAGAGGCTGTAGCAAATTTGAAGGGTGGAAAGGCAGCTAGTGTCTGTAATATCAGTGCGGAGCTCCTCAAAGCTGGGGGTGAGGCCATGATCCGCGGGTTGCATGCTGTCCTGACTGCCGTGTAGCAATCAGGTACCATTCCTCTTGACTGGAATAGGGGGTTGGTCGTCCCTATCTGGAAAGGGAAAGGGGACCGTCAGGACTGCAACAATTACCGCGGTATTACACTGTTCAGCGTGCCAGGCAAGGTGCTTTGTCCATCTATTGCTGACACGGATCCGCAGTCATCTGCTGAAGCATCTGAGACCTCAGCAGTCTGAATTCACGCCTGGTAAGTTAACAGCGGACCGTATCCTAGCGCTTCGTGTCCTGGTGGAGCGCTGACGTGAATTTTGACAGGGGATGCTTCTAGCATATGTTGATCTCAAGAAGGCGTTTGACTCAGTGCATCGTGAGACACTCTGGGATCTTCTGCGACTTCGCGGGATTCCTGCAAGGACTGTTTGTTAGACGACTGGTCTGTACTCTGGGACTGAGAGTGCTGTGAAGTGTGGGGGAGGTGTATCTAGTTTTTTTCCCGTTAATACAAGAGTGAGGCAAGTGTGCGTCCTTGCCCCATCACTTTTCAACACTTGTATGGACTGGGCAAAGTTGTAGATCAAAATGATTGTGGAGCATCCCTCGGCAACACCAAGCTCACTGATCTCGTTTTTGCATATGATGCAGTAATTTTTGCTGAGTCGCTGGAGGTCCTGGTGATGGCTCTCGAGGCGCTGCACGAGGAGGCAAAGGACATTGATATCTTGGAAAGTTTTACATACCTTGTTAGCGCAGTCCATAATGACGGCGGGTCACGTCAATATGTTTTACGGCCGATTGGCATGCCCACGGTGTTATGGATTCGTTCAGCAGGAGAATTTGGCGTTGTCGGTACCTGTGCAGGAGGACAAAGATCCGGATCATCAAGTCGCTTGTGATCCCTGTCTTACTCTATGGTTGTGAGACATGGACACTAAATAGCGACTTGAAGTGGCGAATCGATGTTTTTGGTAATAGGTGTCTTCGCAGAATCATGCGGTATCGTTGTGATGATTACTTGTCAAATCAGAGATTGCACCGTGACATTGAATCGAGGCCTATTACCTGCATAGTCCGTCTGCGCAAAATTCGACTATATGGGCATGTAGCACGCTACCCTGAAACCGATCCTTCCCATCGGGTTGTATATGTAAGAGATAATCCGGAGTTGAGGAGGCCAAGGGGGCGCCCACAAAGCTCGTGGCTAGGGCAAGTTGATGTTTCCTGTCGAGAGTTTCTTGGTATGGAAAGGGAGCCTGCATAGGGACTCTCGCGTGTTGACCCCCGGGAGTGGCGTCGTAGGGTAGGCTAGGCGACGCGCCCCCCGGCGTATTCCCCCCAATGATTGATTGATAAGCTGACTTCTCTGGTTTCCCCGTGATAAGTATAGCCCCAAAACTAAAAACTTTAACTTTGATATGAGCATTAATAGTCCGGCCGCCAATTGCTATTTTTAGGGTGAACCTTGTTATGACGTAAGTTTTTTTTACCACGAATTTTGCTTGCTCAAACCTTCTATTAAACAACCATCCCTACTGGACAGCTGTCAGTATTGAGCAGTTTGAGTTATGGCACAAAGTATGAAAATGCCGAAGAATGTTCCCAATTTTTTTCTTTTTTTTAATTGTCCTCATATTTGCAATTGTTCTAATCGCTACTCTCTTCTCTAGGTTCAAACTGAGGCGAAAAGTGTGTGAACACTGCCAGCCATGATCCAGTGAGGCAATAGGAGTTTATACCTATACACGCCCAGATCTTTCCTTTGCTATATAAAATCGTCTGCTGTCGAACCATAAAATTACGAAAAGTAACTGAATATACCAAATTAGTTATTCGACAAGGATACTAAACAGGTCATAGCTATGAAATATTGCTTATATTAACTAAAAATCGTCTAATGGTACCCAAATTACAATGGAAATTACGTTTTGGGTCTCAAGGTGTTAAGAAAAAGTTCTTCACCATAATTCACAGATCAGGAAGACGATTGCTACTTTCACTGGAAGTATAACTGTAGTGACAACACCAAAAGACTAATAAATGTCAAAGCCAAACGCATTGAAAATATTATAAAAAGTAGTAAACTTTACAAAGATGACCTACACAATAGATTACAGTCACAGTATGCTGAAAATAAGGAACCTGTACTCAAAGCTCACAAGGGAGGTGCTGAAAAATATCTTTATCCAAAGGAAATTAAAAAGGCTTTGAAACGTCAGCATACAGAGGAAGAAGCTAGCACATCTATTGAACTACCAAGAAAAAGGCGTTCAGAAGTCCCTAGGTTTAACTTCTCACACGACTGCATGTTCTGTGGTGAAGAATGTAAGGTTGAAAAAGATCCAAAAAATCCCTCTCACTGGAGACCAGCATATGTCTGCAGACAAGTGAAGAGAAAAGGACACAAGCCATTGCTAAAGGAAGGCATTTTAGACAAATGTAAAGAACGAAATGATAAATGGGCCTATGAGGTTAGGGTTAGGGTGGGTGGTGCAGTAAGTGATTTACATGCGGCCGATGCTCGCTACCATGTAGACTGCCGCACAATGTTTATGTCATCAAGATCCACAACTGCAGCAATAAAAGCAACACATTCTGCACAAGATGTTGTTAGGTCTGATGAAGCTTTGGAAGGCATTATCAGGGTTCTCAAGGCTGACAAGACACATATTTGGAATTCAGTTGATCTGCACAGCCTATATTTATAAAATGGGGGCTGTGTGCTCTCCCGAGGAATGCTTGTACATAGACTTTCTGAACACTTTGGTAAAGATTTATTGATTTTTTCTTCACCAGGGATAGCCACAATAATCGTCTTTCACAGTGAGGCTGAGAAAACATTACGCATCATTGCAGACCCAGAAAACGATGGCATGGACAAAGCTGTAACCATGGTAAAGACCCAGATTTGTCATGATGCCAAACAACTTGATCTGGAAAGAGAACACTACAGCATATCCCTAGACTATGACATAGCTTCCAGATATGCTAGGCAAGATATCGACACATTCCTTGGCAATGCTCATACCACAGCCAGATAATGAATGTCACCATGTTTAGCAGGATATACCACGCTTACAGATAACGATGATGACGAAGGAAATTGATTATGAGTTTGAAGTAATCAGGTACAGTGGCCCAAGTAAACCTCCTATTCCACCACAGTTTCTCAAAAAACAAGTTCTATCAATAAAATTGCTTGCACATACAGCTGTAGCTAACCAAAAAGCTAAGAGAGATGTCATATTCTTCTTTAAAGATGTCACAAAGGGTGAAGGGTGTCCTGAGTTTCATAGATATACGTAATACACGTTTCAGTCGTGAGCAAGGAGAACCTCTCCAGCCCAAGACTGAAGTTGTTTTCCTCCACTTTACCACTTATTGACATGCCACCTCCACATCCAGACTCCACATCAATCATGACTGCAGGGACTAAAGTACAAAGAATAAGCCAGGAGACAGGACAGAACTTTACTCTCTTCACAGCTGACCAGCAACTTTACAAAGTCACTGTTCAAACAAAGTGTGCATATCCAAGTCTATTTCCAAATCTTATTCCCAGATTAGGGGTAATGCATATGCTAATGAGCTTTATATATTGGTGCTGTTGGGACACTGATGGCAGGATATCTGGTCTGGCAGAAATTTTAAAAGCTGTATTTGGAGGTGTTGGAAAAATGTGAAGTGGAAAGAAGTTCCCAATGAATATGAGAGCGCTGCGTTTATTTTTTATACCATTTATGTTTTCATATTTACCAAGGTACTATGTATTTTTAGTTCCTCCAAGTTGGTGCCCCAGGACGTAGGCTGAAGGCTGGCAATGATATCGGATCAAATGCTAGATGTTAAAACCATTTGCATAAAATATTTTTTATGTTCACTTCACAACATATTTTTTTAAATATCATAAAATGCCCCCTCCTGACAGCTGTCCAGTAATGCATTTCTTTAAACTGATGATCTAGGCTAGCAGAATCCGCAATAAAACAAACTTAAGACGTTAAAACAAGGTTTAGTCCCCCGGCTGCCGGACTATAACAAGATATACAGTCCCGAGCTCCCCATATACAATATCATTACAAGTATGTATGTGTTCACATAACACATGATTTAGATATCTCATATGGAAAATTTGTCTTATTACACTTATTACAAATGTACCTTATTTCATTATTTTCCACACTCCAAAACAATATTACATAACTTAAAACAATATGGCTCTAAACAACTCAATATGAGGGTCAATAGGGAGATCAAATTTCCTACATTTTCCTATAAGACTGAACCTAGCACGTGTTGCTGCATGAATATCTTCCTGGAACCGTATTCATTTTTTATTTGCTACCATGCTTAAACCTGAAGCACTACCACCTACATGAGATGGTAAAAAAGTTGTTCACAAAAATGTTACCAATCGCTGTTAACGTTAGCGGGATTAGCCAGCTAACTTAGCTGCATTCTGCCAAGTTCCACAAAAAATAAGAATGGATATCGGGAATCTGATATAAAAGATTTGGCGCGTAAGTAACATTAAGAATATTTTCAAGGTTAATTTAGAACGAATTTTGCTGTAAGTTTAGCAGCTTTTATTCTATAAACACAAACGTGGGATAAACTAATCGATGTTGGCGGTTTGTGGTAACTCATTCAAGCATCAACATACCACATTACCCGGACTCCGGTGTCTGCCAACATTGGATGTCCGCCTCGTCAATATCCGCCTCGTCAATATCCGCCTGAACCACACAAAACTTACGGTTCATATGCACCGCCTGCGATTGTCCCTGACCCTCACTGCCCCTGTTGCAGGAGCCTCCCAGAGACCATTGAATACTTGCTGCTGCAGTTTTAGGCTTCCACTCCCACAGCGTTTCTCCCACTCTCAACTCCTCACCCTGAACGTCACCACCTTTGACCTTCCCACCCTTCTGGCGTCCACCCCTCACGACAACACTCTGTCATCCGCCTCTTATACTAGTTAGGCAGTTAAGAGGAATCATCTTTCATTTTTTCAGGAAAGCGCCAAATCTGGCACATATGTAGGATGGACCTATACAATTGTTTTCTTGAGGGGCGCCCGAAAATTCAGAACCCCTGGTAACCGCCATATTGAATTTCAATATGGCCACCCTCTGTCACCACTGTCCCTCAATAGCTTATTTACTATGTGCGATAACACCCCAGTTCCAGTGTCTTACCTCATGTTTTCATGGTCTCTGAATCCAATGGGATCAATTGCATAAAGATTGGCGTCTGCCATCTTTAATTTCAAGATGGCCGCCATGGTATTTCAAATTTCTTGAATCTCTCATAGTATTTTAGGTAAAATTTAAATTCCATGTGATACATATCGTTTTATTGGTCTCTGATAACAATGCAATATTAATAATTAATCAAAGTTACACACAGTTGCAGTTTTACCTTAAAATATTGTTGGCACTTGAAAGTTGGAGGCTCTCGCACAGACGCGTAGTACTACAAACACTGTCCGTCGCATTCACACAGTGATGTGCAGGGCAGATTTGCCCTGTAGCATTTACAGTTGCCTTTACCGACCGACTTACAATGGCAGCTTGTAAGCTCTGAGCATGCCTCCTGTATCAGTGATATTGTGGTCCAAATTGGGGTCCAAGAAGTCCCTGTTTATATCCAGCCCCATTCAGCTGGTGATGGAAGTTCTGGGTAGGGCACAAGTGCCTGACAACATACGTATCCAGCCTGAAAACATGCACCATTTTGGTGTTGTTTGAAAGCGTCTGCTGTTGGGAGAATGTGATCAATTGATCAATTGCCTTCTTCGTTAACAAGTGTCGGCGCATGTCATTCACTGTCTTTATTTTGGTAGCCCAGTCAAATAGGATGGCAACATATCTTTCTATGCTCTGTAGTTCCATAGTAATAGCGTCCACCTATGGCCTATAAACGAGAGCATGAAATGTCTGCGTGATGCTGGGGTATGCCTCCCAAGCCTTCCAGGCTGTCTTTTTTCCAATTTGGGCAAAAAATGATACTGTGTCGCAGCCAGTGAAGGCATGAAATAATGGCAGACTCGGACTTCCTGTGGCCAAGGCCGGTGGCAATTTTATGGATGGCAAGGTAGCGGTAGCTTTTACCAGTGCCAATGGCAATCCAGAGCTCCTCCAGACCGTGTGACTGGTAGGTAAAGTAGTGTGCTATTGCTAAGACCACAGTATCAGTATCTATACAGTTCGAATCAATACCCGTTTTCTCACCCTTTTCACGGCATCCAGGACATGTAAAAGGACTCTTGTATCCGCTTCTTCTTATGTACATGGGCTCAGCTTCTTGATGTCGGCATCTGTTGCGATGTTAGCACGCTGTCACAACTAGTTGCATATATATCCTTTCCTTTCAAACCATCCACCACCATATGCGATAAGAATCTGAACAACTCCTCCTTGTTTTCATCATTCCGCATCAAACTTTTCCAGTTCCCTGGTATCTTCGTCGCAGGTAGAATGCGATGGCGCGATCCGGACCCCTCTCTTAGTGTGTGGCAGATTTTGGGCTGTCTGAATGATAAATGTTCCATACAATGTCTACACGGCTGGTGTCGCAGTTGATCTTCAAAGTATGGGCTGAATATGTTCTGGCCATATTCATATAATTTTTTTGCTGAGTCCCCTGGCAGAAGGTGGACAACTGCCGCCCCATCAAGGAGCTTTGCCTCCACCTGTGGACCCACATGGACAGCAGGGGAAACTTTCTCCAACGATTGTAAGAGGTCCGATTTAGCGCCCTGCCGCATTTTGCTATTGTTGGTGATCGCTGGAGGAAACGCCTGGTTCTCATGGCAGAAGAAGTTGTCCAAGTCTCCCTCCCGCCGCTGACTCGCAATGTACAATCGTGAAAACAGATGGCAGTTATTCTTGAGTTCTGCTACCATTCCCTTTACCTTTGAATTACCAACTTGCTTTGGACAATAATTATTGAAAAGTGGAAGCTTATTACGAGAGATTACATCATCTATAGCTTTATCCTGCTTCTCCAGACGCTCTTCTATGAATGTTTTGTACTGTATTTTACCAATATTTTTAGCGTGCATGACAGTCTCTCTAACATTGAATGGTTTTATTTTCTTCGATTCAAGTGATATAAGATCATTGCTGTCATCTTCGAACGGGTTGCCCATCTCTTCAATGGCTGAAACAAGGGAGCGCACATCTTTGGCAAATGCTTGTTGTATACTACCAGTCTGTTTATAGTGAAGGTCCCTTTGCTCCTTCGGCTTCAAATACAACTCTTCAAACTCTTCGATCAAGTGATTTCAAGTGCCCAAAATATTTTAAGGTATAAGTGCAACTGTGTGTAACTTTGATTAATAAATAACATTTCATTGATATCAGACCAATAAAACAATGAGTATCACTTGGAATTTAAATTTTACCGAAATTACTATGAGAGATTAAAGGAAATTTAAACACCATGGCGGCCATCTTGAAATTAAAGATGGTGGATGCCAATCTTTATGCAATTGATCCAAGTGGATTCAGAGACCATGACAACATGAGGTAAGACACTGGAACTGCGGTGTTATCGCACATAGTATAGAAGTTATTGAGGGAAATAGGTCACAGAGTCGGCCATGTTGAAATTCAATATAGCGGCTTCCAAGGGGTCTGACTTTTTGGGCGCCCCCCAGGAAAACAATTGTATAGGTCCATACAATTATGGACAATACTGCATGGATGCCAATCTTTATGCAATTGATCCTATTGGATTCAGAGACCATGAAAACATGAGGTAAGACACTGGAACTGTGATGTTATCGCACATTGTATATAAGTTATTGAGAGAAATAGGTCACAGAGTCGGCCATGTTGAAATTCAATAGCGTTGAAGCTATTGAAGCATGAGCGTCCCCTCATGAAAACAATTGTATAGCTCCATACTACATATGTGTCAAATTTGGTGCTTTCCTGAAGAAAAAAAAACAATAAAATGAACGATACGACCATTTATTCAACCTTAACTGCTCCACTATACACCTTCCAAAACAAGACAGCCACGCCTGTTATAGCCTCACAGGACCTCTCCAGGTCTCACAGGGTTCCTTAAATTATCGCAGTCCTAAACAAAACCATGAACAAATATTACGGTAAGGTACCAGACGGTACCATAGCCATCCATCTCGTGAAACTCATGCCCTTTATATTTCTGCCCGTCATCATGCCAGATATTTACTTCAACTTACCAAAAACTCCTTCATTCATAGAATATGTCAACATCTTTCTGAATTGAATTCCTCTCGTGATTTCTGGCATCTAGCTAATAACATCTCTAACAATTTTTCTCCTTCATCTTTCCCTCCTATACTTCACCCAGATTGCTCCACAGTTGTCTCATCTATTTCTAAAGCTGATCTTTTCGCTCAAACCTTTGCTGAAAATTCCACTCTAGTTGATGAAGGGCTTGTTCCTCTTTCCCCTCTACCTCTGTCTATATTATGCATGTTATTAAGATCCTTCGTAATGATGTTTTCTTTGCCCTTTCTGGCCTAGATTCTCGGAAGCTTTACGGTCCTGACGGAGTCCCTCCTATTGTTCTCAAAAACTGTGATTCTGTGCTTGCACCCTGCCTGGTCAAACTTTTCCACGTTTATCTATTTACTTCCACCTTTTCTTCTTGCTGGAAGTTTGCTCACATCCAACCTGTTCCTAATAAGGGTGACCGTTCTAATCCTTCAAACTACCGTCCTATAACTTTGACTTCCTGCCTTTCTAAAGCTTTTGAATCTATACTTAATGGGAAGATTCTTAAGCATCTATCTACTCACAATCTTCTATCTGATCGTCAGTACGATTTCCGTAAAGGGCGATCTACTGGCGATCTTCTAGCTTTCCTAACTGAATTTTGATCATCCTCTTTTAGGGGTTGCAGTGAAACTTTTGCTGTTGCCCTTGACATATCAAAAGCTTTTGATAGAGTCTGGCACAAATCTTTAATTTCCAAACTACCCTCATTCGGTTTCTATCCTTCTCTCTGTACCTTCATCTTAAGTTTCCTTTCAAACCGTTCTATTGCAGCTACTGTAGACGGACAGTGTTCTTCTCCTAAATCTATCAATAGTGGTGTTCCCCAGGGTTCTGTCCTATCGCCCACTCTCTTTCTATTATTCATTAATGATCTTCTAAGTCTAACTCAAAGCCCTATCCACTCCTACGCTGATGATTCTACCCTACATTTTTTAGACGTCCAACTCAACAAGAACTAAGTGATTCACGGAGAGATGCCACCGAGCGCCTAACTTCTGATCTTTCTATAATTTCTGATTGGGGCAGAGCAAACTTTGTTTTGTACAATGCCTCAAAAACCCAATATCTTCACCTATCTACTCGACAAAACCTACCAGATAACTATCCCCTCTTCTTCAATGACACTCAACTATCTCCTTCTACAATGAACATTCTTGGCCTATCCTTTACTAAGAATCTGAACTGGAAATCTCACATCTCATCTCTTGCAAAAACAGCTTCTGAGAAGTTATGTGTCCTGTTGCGTCTGCGTCCATTTTGTTATCCCTCCCAGTTGCTTGCTCTCTACAGGAGCCTTATCCGCCCATGTATGGAGTATGTCTCACATGTTTGGGGAGGATCCACTCATACAGCTCTCCTAAACAGCGTTGAGTCAAAAACTTTTTGTCTCATCAACTCCCCTCCTCTGACTGACTGTCTTCAATCTTTAAATCACCGGCGCAATGCTGCTTTTCTTGCTATCTTCTACCGTTATATTCATGCTCACTGCTTTTCTGAACCTGCTTACTGCATGCCTCCTCCCCACCCGCGGCCTCGCTGCACAAGACTTTCTACTCATTACCATCCCTATTCTGTCCATCTTCCTAATGCAAGAGTTAATCAGTATCTTTACACTTTCATCCCTTTCATTGGTAAACTCTGGAACTCTCTTCCTGTTTCAGTTTTTCCACCTTCCTACGACTTAGATATTTTCATGAGAAGAGTGACAAGACACCTCCCGAACTACATTGGCCCACCACCCTTTCTTTACAGTCTTCTTTATAGTGACTGGCAACTAAGCGGGCTTTGTGTTACCTCTTTTTGTTGTGGCCTTGGCCAGTCCTTTGTGATGTAAAAAGAATATTAAAAGTTCGCTGTGGCATCGTTTTAGTAATGATAAATCCATGTACATGTTAAGAATATGGATGATCGGCACTAGCATTTCATCACTACGCTCTTGAAATGTCATTTCTATCCCGAAAACCTCTCCTCCGTCGCTAGTTTTGTTGTTGGTCTGCCGTGGTCGTCGCTATACACTCTGGCTAAGTGAATAAAAGTGCTCCATACCACTTCTATTTAGCAGCACTTTCAAACCCCTTCACAAGTTTGCGCATTCACTGCTAGTGGTTAACAGCGAACTGCTGGCCTTGAAATCAAATTTCGAGCGGTAACTGGGTTTTGCCAAGCGCTAGCAAGAATATATATACGGTCCATGGTGTCCTATCTTAAATCTACCATTACTACTAAATACAACTCCAGGATATTTATATACACATTCATGTTACCACGTTCTATTTACCGTTTCCACATTTTCATTTTTTAATCTGAAATGATATTCTAGTCTAACCACATCATCTTCCAAATACAGCTACTTTTCTTTTACCACAATTCGCATCTAGCTTCCATAGTTTACCATAGTTATCTAATGTTATAAAAGCATGGTTTATCCCCTCATCACTCTCTCCTATAATAACAGGGTCATCAGCATACATAAGCACATATAATTTCATATATAAAACAAACCATGGAACGTTGAAATCTAACTGTGCACAGTTTTCATTTTGTAAATACTCCTCAAGATACATACATAGAGGATAAATAATTCCCCTTTGTCTCACCCCATTATGACAAACAAAATGCTTTCATATTTCCTGATTTACAGAAACACATGATTGATATACATATTTTTTACCAAATTAAAAAACTTAGCCGTAACCTCATCTTTAATTAGTTTTTACTACAACTCAAATAGGGTTTCAACTCTCGAAACCCCATCAAAAGCACTTATATAATCATCAAACAAAACAACATATTTTTCTTCAAGACAAACATGTTAATAATACATTTCAACATATATTATATGGTCTATAGTAGAGTAACCCTTCCTAAATCCTGCCTGTGATTCACTTACTGATTTCAACCTTTCACTATTACCAGTAAGTCTGTCATTCAATATAGAAGTAAATAATTTACCCAAACAACTCAAGAATGTAATTTCCCAATAATTGCTTATTTCAATTGGTCCGTGTTTGCGTGTGTGCATGTGTATGTGTGTGTGTGTGTGTGTAGCTTGTGTGTGTGTGTGTAATTTTTTTTCTTTTCTGTGTATTTTTTTTGTTGTGTGTGTGTGTGTGTGTGTGTGTGTGTGTGTGTGTGTGTGTGTGTGTGTGTGTGTGTGTGTGTGTGTGTGTGTGTGTGTGTGTGTGTGTGTGTGTGTGTGTATGTTTCTTTTTTTTCTTTTTTTACATCACAAGGAACTGGCCAAGGGGACAACAAAAATGGGTAACACAAAATCCGCTTAGTTGCCAGTCCCTATAAAGAAGACAGTAATCGAATAAATTAAAAACAGAGGGGTAGGCTAATTTAGTTTGGGAGGTGTCTTGTCACTCTTCTTTTGAAAAGATTTAAGTCATAGGAAATTGGAAAAATTGAAACAGGAAGAGAGTTCCAGAGTTTACCAGTGAAAGGGATGAAAGAGTAAAGATACTGATTAATTCTTGCATTAGGAAGATGGACAGAATAGGGATGAGAATGAGTAGAAAGTCTTGAGCAGCGAGGCCGCGGGAGTGGGGGAGGTATGCAGTTAGCAAGTTCAGAAGAGCAGTGAGCATGAAAATAACGGTAGAAGAGAGCAAGAGAAGCAACATTGCGGCGGTGATTTAAAGATTGAAGACAGTCAGTCAGAGGAGAGGAGTTGATGAGACGAAAAAGCTTTTGACCCAACCCTGTTTAGGAGAGCTGTATCAGTGGATCCTCCCCAAACATGTGAGACATACTCCATACATGGGCGGATAAGGCCCCTGTAGAGAGCAAGCAATTGGGAGGGAGAAAAAAAAGGACGCAGACGCCACAGCACACCTAACTTCTTAGAAGCTGTTTTAGCAAGAGATGAGATGTGAGATTTCCAGTTCATTTCAGATTTATAGTAAAGGATAGTCCTAGAATGTTCATTGTAGAAGAAAGAGACAGTTGAGTGTCACTGAAGAAGAGGGGATAGTTATCTGGTAGGTTTTGTCGAGTAGATAGGTGAAGAAATTGGGTTTTTGAGGCATTGAACAAAACAAGGTTTGCTGTGCCCCAATCAGAAATTATAGAAAGATCAGAAGTTAGGCGCTCGGTGGCATCTCTCCGTGAATCACTTAGTTCCTGTTGAGTTGGACGTCTAATAAACGACGTTGAAAAATGCAGGGTAGAATAATCAGCGTAGGAGTGGATAGGGCTTTGAGTTAGACTTAGAAGATCATTAATGAATAATAGAAAGAGAGTGGGTATTAGGACAGAACCCTGGGGAACACCACTATTGATATATTTAGGAGAAGAACAATGTCCGTCTACAGTAGCTGCAATAGAACTGTTTGAAAGGAAACTTAAAATGAAGGTACAGAGAGAAAGATAGAAACCGAATGAGGGTAGTTTGGAAATTAAAGTTCTGTGCCAGACTCTATCAAAAGCTTTTGATATGTTAAGGACAACAGCAAAAGTTTCACCGAAACCCCTAAAGGAGGATGACCAAGATTCAGTTAGGAAAGCTAGAAGATCGCCAGTAGATCGCCCTTTACGGAAACCGTACTGACGATCAGATAGAAGATTGTCTGCAGATAGATGCTTAAGAATCTTCTTATCAAGTATAGATTCAGAAACTTTAGAAAGGCAGGAAGTCAAAGCTATAGGACGGTAGTTAGAAGGATTAGAACGGTCACCCTTCTTAGGAACAGGTTGGATGTGAGCAAACTTCCAGCAAGAAGGAAAGGTGGAAGTAGATAGACAAAGACGGAAAAGTTTGACCAGGCAAGGTGCAAGCACAGAAGCACAGTTTTTGAGAACAATAGGAGGGACTCCGTCAGGACCGTAAGCCTTCCGAGGATCTAGGCCAGAAAGGGCAAAGAAAACATCATTCCGAAGGATCTTAATGACAGGCATAATATAGTCAGAGGGTGGAGGAGAGGGAGGAACAAGCCCTTCATCAGCGAGAGTGGAATTTTTTGCAAATGTTTGAATGAAGAGTTCAGCTTTAGAAGTAGATGAGACAGCTGTGGAGCCATTTGGGTGAAGCATAGGAGAGAAATATGAAGAAGAAAAATTGTTAGAGATGTTATTAGCTAGATGCCAGAAGTCACGAGAGGAATTTGATTCAGAAAGATTTTGACATTTTCTATGAAATAAAGAGTTTTTGGTAAGTTGAAGTAAAGATTTAGCATGATTGCGGGCAGAAATATAAAGGGCATGAGTTTCAGGAGATGGATGCTTGTGTGTGTGTGTGTGTATTTTGCGTGTGTGTGTGTGCATTTTTTTTCTTTTCTCTGTGTGTGTGTGTGTGTGTGTGTGTGTGTGTGTGTGTGTGTGTGTGTGTGTGTGTGTGTGTGTGTGTGTGTGTGTGTGTGTGTGTGTGTGTGAGGTTAATGTTGATCTAATCGGAAAACAAAATATCTGCATCGTAAGAGTTTACCTAAAAATGTTGTATATTACAATATTTAAGTGTGCGTGTTATGAATATTATCAATTTATTTCCAAAGATATCATTCAGAAACTTGAAAATACTACTAAAAACGATAACAATTACGTAAATACGTACACACGTGCGTACAAGATTCGTAAATACAGAAAACCTTCAAGATAAACATACTGAAACTCAAAAATTGATCATCCTCAGCAGGAAAGCAAAACCTTCATCCAGCAAGCTCTTTTTCCGTACATGACAGGCACTTCTGAACTACTCATAAAAAAGGCAATACCCTTTCAACTTCATACATAATTGCCCTCCCTTTGAACAAAAATTATCAAATAATTTTATACAGCAACATCTCAATCCATAACAACCTTCTCTTTTCCTCTTTTTTTTCTTCTCCTCTTGCTTAGCATTTACATTAGTACACTAACTACTCGTAAAAATCAAGAGAAAAAACAAGAGAACAGCATCCCTTAGACTTATCGGAGATAAACGTAGGTAGTCAATGCAGAGTTCCCCTAGCCAACATTATGATGCCACCATTTCGATCTATTCGAATTATGTAATATAGGAGCCACATCACTGACTCTACCTTCACTGATATTTCGCAATACACAATTCGACTCACATTATCATTACAGACGCAGCACTTCCACAATACAAATAAATTTCACTTACATATACCAAAGCATCAAATGTTATTTATATAAAACATCTGGAAGCTAAATAACACACATGTCGATGATAAATAAATAATCAGATCATAAAGTGAAAACCTGAATATCATTGGTGGTTCTGCCAAAAAATAAATCTTCGGAATTAATTGATAAATATGGACAAGCTGTCTCCTGTTACAAAGGATCAAAGAGTTATGTCACTTCCACCTGACCAAACGTGATGGGTAAAGAACATAACATCGTCTACATCTTCTAGAGCCATGACAACTCACACACACTCTCTCTCTCTCTCTTCTCTCTCTCTCTCTCTCTCTCTCTCTCTCTCTCTCTCTCTCTCTCTCTCTCTCTCTCTCTCTCTCTCTCTCTCTCTCTCTCTCTCTCTCTCTCTCTCTTTTTCTTCATACGTAGCAGGACGCAAGATGGTACGAAAGAAACACACATATGTATATTAATCTTCCTCGGAAGAGATAATCTCACAGCTGTAGTGTGTCGGAATCTCGGGCTTTTACAGTAATGAAATAAAGTGCCTTATTGCTGTGCTGTGTGCTGTGCGTGTGTGTGTGTGTGTGTCAGAGGTGGGCACCGCAAACGAAAATCCACTTCCGCAAACGCAAATCCGCAAACCCCAACCCTTACGTTCCGCAACCGCAAATTTCTTGAAGTTCACACTTCCGCAACCGCAAGTCCGCAAACCGGAAGCCAAGTAGGTGATATTTTCTCTGCATATATTGCAAAAATAGAGGTAAAGCACTTTGTGGTAGTAAATTTATATATTATATAATAAATCACTTATGGGAATATATATATATATATATATATATATATATATATATATATATATATATATATATATATATATATATATATATATATATATATATATATATATATATATATATATATATATTTATTTTTATTTTTTCATACTTAGCTCGCAGCGCTATACATAGCTCACATTTAACCGTCCCCTCATTGTGACCACTCACTCAATATATCAATTTAAGTGCACACTAAGGGGTAATAATAAGGATAAGTACACTACGCTCCAAATTATATATCATTGATAAGATAATATCAGACCCTTAACCTCAAACTCCTCATTCAGAGTCCTCTGGTGATAAGTTTCATCTTGAGCAGGTCCATGTTCCCCTTCATGAAGACCAATCTCCCAAAATTATCGGAGGTCAGACTCGCTCTCTTGGCCTTCAAGATGCCCGACCCTTGGGATAAGTCTCTCCACGGCTACAGAGCTGGGTATGGCCGTGTTGTACTTAACGAACACATCTAACCAGGCAGCATGGGAAAGGGCCGTAAACATGGCCTGCTCCATCAGCTTCTTCCTCTGCTTCTCTGAACACCAACTCTCAAGCTCTTTCCCCATATTGTTGGAGATGCGGGTAGAGTTGGTGCCCTCTGTAGCTGTCGGTCTTGCGCTTATCAAAGCATGGTAATAATATATGCATTTGTAATATATATATATATATATATATATATATATATATATATATATATATATATATATATTATATATATATATATATATATATATAAAGTAACAATTTTAAGTAATCGGAGTCAGAAAAATTTATTATAATGTTACCTAGAAAAAAAATGCTTATATATAAAAATAAATATATTATTGCACTTAAATCATAAATATTACAATAATTTATCAGCATGACGCTCGAGATTGCTAATATGATGTCATAGAGTAATTAACTGTCACAACTGAAATGAAGATGCAGTAGATCGCGAAAAAGAAAAAAGTTTCACGTTGAAAAAATCATCCTCTTCGTCTTCATCTGGGCTGCTGCATTCTGAAGTATCCAAGACAGCCTGCTCCGTGACCTCGAGCAACAGTCTTAATTTCACGGCATCTACCTTCTCAGGGTTAAGGCGGACCACAAGCAGCTTGAAGAGGGGGTGGATTGTTGTCAATCAATCATTGGGGGCATACGCCGGGAGGCACGTGGCCTTGCCCATTCTACGACGACTTACCCGGGGGGTCACTGCGCGCGAGTCCCCATGCAGGATTCCTTCCCATACCAAGCAACTCTCAACAGGAAACATCAACTTGCCCCAGCCACGAGCCTTGTGGGCGCCCTCTTGGCCTCCTCCACGCCGGATTGTCACTTACAGATACAACCCGATGGGAAGGATCGTTTTAATGGTGCCGTGCCACATGCTCATAAAGCCGAAGTTGGCGCTGATGGATTATGCACGTAAAAGGCCTCGCTTCAGTCTCACGGTGCAATCGCTGATTTGACACGAAATCATCCCAGCGATACCCCATAATTTTGCGAAGACACTTATTAACAAATCCATCGATTCGCCTCTTCAAGTCGCTATTTAGTGTCCATGTCTCACAATCATAGCATAAGACAGGTATTATAAGTGAATTGAAGATCCGGACCTTTGTCCTCCTGCACAGGTACCGACAAAGCCAAATACTCATGCTGAGGAAGTCCATAACACTGTCGGCTTTGCCAATCCGCCGTAAGACTTCTTGACGTGACCCGCCAACATTATTGACTGCACTATCAATGTATGTAAAACTTTCCAAAATATCAATGTCCTCGCCGCACGCATAAACAGACTGTAGTGTTTTATCTAGTAAGCCTCCAAACACCTGGACCTTGGTTTTGAGACAGGAGACTACAAGTCCCAAAGGCTTTGCCTCCTCATGCAGCGCCTCAATAGTTGTCAACTTAGGGTTTTACCCACCACTAATTACAAAAGAAACAAAACTAACTTTATTTAGGGGCGTAGTCTGTACCAAATAACATATTAAAAATCCCAATTAATCAAAATATTGTAAGTGTTTATTTTGCATTAAAAAAATATTTCACAGTTCGGGACCTGGTGACATTAGGACACACATAGAAAAGTACATATAATTACTATAAATCTGTAACTAACGACATAAATTGTTGAATTACTGATGTGGTATTACAGTTTATCCTTAATAGGAGGGAAAAAGTTGATGTTTTCAGTTGATAATCACTAGTACCATGAATAGGCCTACCCAGTCCATTGACCTCTAATGTCACCCACAGTGTCTACCTTCATTTGAATTTGGTTCGTCCTTTCTGCTGAATAAATATCTGCCAACCTCATGAGACAGGACATACAGAGATACATCATTGATCTCAAAATATCGTTGGACACCAGGTTTACAACAGACTGATCAAGTTATCACCCATACCATGACACATTGAGACCGACGTTCAGACTATAGTTTTGTCCCAGTTGTCCTCACTACTGGGTGTCATTCTCATCTGCACTCATTTCAGTCCCTTCACCATCTCCTCCATTCTCACACACACCTCTGCACTATCCACATGCAGTAGTGCATGGTAATCCCGCCTTTTTGCACCCACAGTGATTGGTGCTGCATCCAGTCTTGCACCGGCATCTGACAAACTCCAGTATTTCCTTGGGTGCAATATTCTGACTAGTTTGAACTGGGTTCATTCGCCTGTCAACTATTTTCCAACCCCACTCATTAGCCTCCAGCTGTACTCCTTTCCATGCTTGGACCTGATGATATACACGGTGACTGTGGTACTGTGCGGCTGCTGAAGTCAGTGGTAAACTTTTATGTTGGACTACCTTTTTACTTGTCTTCACTAATTGAAGGAACGTCTGATGCCGCAGTTCAATCTCGTCACTGATCTTGGCATTTGCCTTGTACACACAGAGGATAGCTTTTTCTCCACCAGCAGCAATCTCACTAAGTGTGCATCCTATTATGTTAAAGACAACTGGCTGCTGGATGAATGTCTCATTTGTCTGGATCAGCTTCAATCCTACAGCTTTACCAATACCAAAGACTCTCGAAGTAGTGTCGCAGCCTAACATGGCATGGACAAACAACAGTCTCGACACACCTGTTCTCCCAGCTCCGATCTTGCCTTATGGATGTCCATTTACATTTGCTACAGTCTGGACTTTGCCTCTGGATGGAAGTAGAGTCTTCTGTGGTTCCTAGTGGGATGATGGCACACTAGTATCATAAGGTCAGTGTCATCTCCAACAACGATAGTGTTGCATGTCTCAGCAACCTTCAGAGCATGGGAAACAATAACTATGTCAGCATCGCCATTTGCATGGTGAACTACACAACCTGATTTGTCGAGGGTACTACCCAGCATGTTAATGAACTTCTGTTTGTTGGTTTTTCTGGCCAAAAAGTCATCATTCTTCATTTGGAGTTGCATACCCGGGGACACATGGACATCTCTGACTACAGCCGATCCTATTCTTCTGAATTGGGTGCCATCCTTTAGCGCTGATCCACCGTCATACATGTCAAAGACAATGACGGGTTGTTTGTATTTTCGCTTTACGTATGCCGCATACCTTTGACAGATGGTATCATATGTCTTTCCATTCCCCCAAATGATCCTATGTAGCAACGCGCCTCCGTCGATGACATGTGTAATATGGCTAGATTCGAGTTCCTCTTGCTCTTTATCAGAGATCGTAGGTGCTAATTCCCAAATGGCATTTGCCAGCGTTGGCTTATTGGCCTTGAAAAGGACGTCCCGTCTATCAAAAAGAGCTGGAGGGAATCCACACAGTTCATACCAAAATGCCTCATTAAGTTTGTCCATGTGCGTACCAATAATATCCAGCCCTTGGAATAACAGTTGTGATTCAATATGCACGTCATCACCATCAATCTTGACTATTGACTTGGATTATATAGTAACTGCTTTATCTTTCTTCCGATATGTGTAGTTGCAAACCAGTTTCCCACACATCCCACCCAGAATGTTCTCCCCAACTTCTTTCGCCTGAGTCACATTCACATTCTCTGCTGCAAGTACACCAGTCACCAGATTCCTCAGACCACCTTCTTTCTCGAATGATCTCCTATCTTGGATGAATTCAATCAGTTTCTTCACATCAGCAGAATCCTTCTTCTGACGGGCTGTGGACAGATCTTTGTGCTGTTCACTACTGACAAATGCTACATTGGTAAGGTAATGCATATCTTGGGTCACTTCTGCACACACCGGACTGGACATGCACTACACATTCCTTTGTGTTTATGTCAATCCGCGTTCTCTGGTAAGACCACTGTTGTTTTGAGGCTTCTCATTAGGACCTGTTCTACTACTAGGTCAGGGGCAACCCACCCCAGAATTTGTCAGACCTTCGAACAACATAAAGTCCATCTTTGAACTTATTGAAAACTCCCTCATTTCTGGTCTCGAGGTCAGACATTTTCTGCAAATAGATATGCAATGACTTTGTGTACAAACTGTGTCCTGAAGCTGCAAGGTATGGTAACATCTCCTTCATTGCTTCAAGATGTAGAGCCTAATTCCCAGTCCTTTCTGATCGTAGAAACTTTCGAATGATGTCAAGCATCATCATGTACATCTTCCACAGCTGACAAGTGTTTCTTCTTTCTTTGGGTGTGTCGGTCGCTTCGGAAATCAAGGCTTGTATTTCATTCAGTGTTGGTGACGATTCAACCTCCGACATGGATATCTCTTCTTAAATCAGTTGATCGAGCATCTTCGCAACGTCCTGCATGATGTCTGGGACATGTACCCCTTGATCCGTATCAGCTGATTCCTCCGCCTGTGAACCATCTGTGACCACTGATGGTAGGGTCCCTTCTCGTCCAATTGATCATCCATCTGATCATCGCCACATCCATCCTCGGTCTCTAGAGGTACCATGGAAAGGGATCTTGAAGTCAATTTGAAGTCAAGTGAATCTGCCAGTAGGATTGCATGGAAGGCAGTATCGACAAGGAAATGTTCCTTCAAAGCCCTGGCAACAGCTTTACTACTTATGATGTGAGTGACAGTGTTGCTGGCAAACACTTGTTCCAGGATTTCCTTCAATCCAGATTCCTCCATCAGATGACCAATGCAGCCCAAGTAGCTCATGAGCGTGTGAAAGCCTCCGAGTCTCAGTATAATTGATTGGAGTGGACTTCCTTCCCTCTCGTTTTCCAGGATGGTAGTAGCCTTCCACCAGAGTGGCTGATCGAAAGTGATCACTGGAGTAACATCATAACGACAAAGTTTATTCTTGACAACACAGTTTCTCCCCATTCATCATTACGTTCTCCGCATTTCTTCCTAACAGTGTCCTGAAAGTCGAAGGTGCGGACAGGCACGAGGACATGATCTTTCTGCCGTCCTTGGTATCGGTCACCATTTCCACAGAACAAAGAGTGATCTTAATAACTAAATTTTGGATCAGTGATTTTGAGCGGAGACTAAAATGTCTGTCAGCTGATGAAATACGTATACGTCTTTCACCACCTTTGTTGTTGTCTCTTCGGCACTTTGTATGCACCTGCTGACCTGGCACGACCTGTACATTGTCATCGGCTTCTGCACTAGCAATTCCTTCACAACCTTTCTCTGTCAGCGTCACTACTGAGGATCCATTAGATAGTAGTTCATTACATAAGACACACTCAGTCATACCAGCCCTGAAAATATATGTAGTGTCAAAATCCCTTTATCACAAACCCTATTATCATGAATAAAACATATAGGAAGTGGCCTTAAATATGACTGCATCCATTCGAAATCATGTTTTTCTGAAAGATTAGCTTTGAAAACATAGGTGCAGGTACCAATTTTAGATTCCTACTGTGAAAATTGGCCGAGTTGCGTCATGATGTATGCAGGAAAACTGGCTCATAGATATACAATTTTCAATGGTAAAATGTAGCATGTTCCAATATTTGGATTAAGTGAGATTTTTGATATGTTATTTTTAACTCCTCAGTCCACCAAATATAGCTGGTTTCGTTTCTTTTGCAATTAGTGACGGGTCTGGCCAAATTTGCGCCAGAATGACTAGACTACAAGAGCCATCACCAGGACCTCCAGCGACTCAACAAAGATTACTGCATCATTGGTAAAAACAAGATTAGTGATCTTGGTGTTGCCGAGGGATGCTCCATAATCACTTTGATCTACTACAACTTCGTCCAATACCCAGTCCATACAAATGTTGAAAAGTGATGGGGCAAGGACGCACCCTTGCCTCACTCCTGTATTAACAGGAAAGAAGCTGGATACACCTCCCCCACACTTCACAGCACTCTCAGTCCCAGAGTACAGGATTGATGTGGCCATCAGAAATCCATTTGATCAAAGAGGAAGACTCACTGGTTGGCAAGCAGCGTTCTCTGAACGGTGCGCGTAGCCACGCAGGAGTTATGTTCAAAATTGAGAGTTTGCGGATATATTTGCGTTTGCGGAAGTGCTTCCGCAAACGCAAATCCGCAAACATTTACTCTTCCGCAAATTCGCAAACGAATTCGGACCTCCGCAATTTGCGGAAGTTGCGGTTTGCGGAAGTGCCCACATCTGGTGTGTGTATGTGTGTGTGTGTGTGTGTGTGTGTGTGTGTGTGTGTGTGTGTGTGTGTGTGTGTGTGTGTGTGTGTGTGTGTGTGTGTGTGTGTGTGTGTGTGTGTGAGTATGTGTGTGCAATCACCATGGTCTTGCACACGCGAGCTGGACTAGCGATCGCTTGTTTCACCCTCCCGGAGATAGCTTGGAGCTCGTAGGACCGATTTATGGGTAATGCTGGAACCTCTCCAGTCTCCACCACACATACCTACTCCCCTTGCTCAAGAAGGACAGAAGGCGCCCGAATTTGTCAGTGAAAAATCCTTGGGAGCGAATGGGGATTCGAAGTGGCAAACCAAAAAATGCGTGCCAATCTTATCCACTTAACCATTTGGACGGCAGTGTGTGTGTGTATGTGTAAGTAAGTGTATTGCTATCACAACATCACCAAAGGACAATTAAATATACAAAACAAAAATATAATGATGGTACGGTCTGTCGAGCGTAAGCTCTTACAGACGCCGCAGAGATTCTCAAACTTCACTGGTTGGCGGCGCACTAGAGATATATACCTATTGGACTTCGGCGGCGTACCAGATATATATATATATATATATATATACTTATGGTTAAAGTTGATACATGAGGTTGTTCAGGGCGGCAAAAACACTCATAATTTCTTGGGGGTTTCTCTATGTGTGCAACGTTTCGCCAAGGCACTTGGCATCATCAGGCTAAAATGGTATGATAGTTGTTAAAATAATATTGTAAACTGCTATAAGCAAACATCTAAAAAAAAATCACAATAAAATAATCCTATATTATCTATAAACTATAAACATAATTTAACAAATCTTGAAGTGTATGCTGTCTAGGTTGGCAGAGGACTGAAAGGACAACAATATTACATGTAGCATTACGGTTCCTATGAGGCGATCGGAACAAGAGTCGGACGATCGAAACAGTGTCGTGATAATCATTTCGGTACATGTAATTGGCATGAGGTGACTTGATTATCAAGATCGGGAGACAAGTGCTTGATGTGTATGGATTCTAATAATTTAGTATCACTAGAAAAGTTTGCCTTTGATAAGATTCTAAAATCATCAATAGCGAATGGGTAATCTAAATCATGGGAGTGTGAACGTATTGCAGATTGAGAAGGGGAAGAAATAGCTCGGCCAGTACGAACAGAAACACCTTTATGTTCTGCGAACATAAGGGTTAGATTTCTCGACGTCTCGGCAATGTATCGAACCTTACAGCTCGAACACTCAAATCCATAAATTATATTGGAGATAAGAGTTTTAGGTAGAGGATCTTTCTTTATATGTGAAATACGATTTTATAGTAAATGGATAAAAACAAATTTAACTTTTGAGTTAGGACAGTGTAACTTAAGTAGTCATTGAGTTTTTTACGAATGATATAACTAAGATGGCCATAAAATGGAAGTTTAATATAATGTGTGTCTAATATATGTACATTCGGATTGACTCGACTTCGGGTTGAACTTTTCATCTAAGAAACTAGAGATTGTTTTTTAAATCAATTTATGGGGATAACCATTATTTTGGAAAAAATTAGTAAGGAATTTAATTTAATTATCGAAGGCAAACCAGTTGGAGGAAAAGCTATAACATCTGTGTAGTAAAGTCTTAATAGTATTGGTTTTAAAAAGGTTAGGGATGAATGATAAATACTGAGTACCAAGGCCTGTGAAGGTAGGTTTACGATAGACCGAGGTAGTAAAATAATTATCCATACGTGTAACTAGATAGATAGATATTATAGTTTTAAGGCGCCGTAATTTCGGGGTTATTGACGCCTGCTTACAAAAGATACAGTAAAAGTAATATTGAAAAACTAATTTTAAGATAGAATCAAAATATTTAAAATAACAAAATATATAAAAGAACAATAGTACATTAAAAGCAAATAAGAGAATATTAAAAAACATCATAACTTTTTGAGAAGGCCAGCCCTCTCAATAAAGGTATGGACCTCATGTCCCGGAGAGAAACACCTCTCTCCCAATGCCAGGGAGAGACGGTAGGCACCGTCCGACCCTCGACACCGGGACAAAAATTGCTCACGTAGGTCCCCAAGACTGGGACACTCGACCAGAAGGTGCCGCACAGTTAAGGGGACCAAGCAATCATCACAGTAAGGAAGGTGACCCCCCTCCATGAGGAATCTATGTGTATATAGAGTGTGACCAATATGCAATCGTGCCAAGGCAGTCTCCCATCTCCGGGAGAGACCGCAGTAGCTCCAGTCCTCGATACTTTGGCGGATGGTGCGTAGTTTATTTTGCCCTATATTATTCAATCGTTCCTGCCATTACGTGTAACTAAGATATCTAGAAATGGCAGTGATAACTGGTTTTCAACTTCATTTGTGAACTTAATATATGGGTGTTTAGAATTAAGGTAATTAAGAAATAAGGGAATATGTTCAACATTCTTAAAAGTAAAAAGGTGTCATTAACATAACGTTTATAATAAAAGGGTTTAAAAGAGGTAGGACAGTCAGACAGCCAAATTTGTTCATGATAACAAGGAAAAGCATTGGCAAGGGAAGAACCCAAGCAAGACTCCATGGAAACCCCATCAGTTTGGACATAAAGTTTTTCATTAAATATGAATGGAGAGTCTTTTATAGCTAAAGTTAATAATTCAGAGAATTGTTTTTTTGTGTAGTTAAGAAAAGTGGTAACATTATGAAATAAATTATCAGTGATGATTTAATGGAATATTTGTAAATAGCGATTAGATGTCAAAACTAGCCATTACTGCATTGTTTATGTTAACTGTTTCTAATTCATGTGCAAAATCAAAGAGTTCTTAATTGTATATTCATTAGTAGTTAGGGGGTCAATTATAGTTATCGGAACAAAATATTTAGCTAAGTTATAGCTAAAAGTAACAATAGTACTAAGAATAGGGCGTAAGGGGTTACCTATTTTATGAGTTTTCGGTAATCCATAGAGGACACCAGGGGAGGAACCGCTAGGAAATATATAATTCAAGGCTTTTTTAGTAGTAACTTTTAATTTAAGTAGTGATCTACGATGACGGACAAGTCTGTCCTACATTTTAGTAATGAAAGAAAATGTATTAGCAGTAAGGACTATAAATTTAGTCTTATCATTAAGGATGGATTCAACTTTGTTAATATACTCAGTTTTATCTAAAATTACTGTACCACGTCCTTTATCGGGTCTAGTGATTAAGATAGTATTATCAGATTTAAGGTCATTTAAGGCTACGAATTTAAGGCTACAAAACTGAATTTGTGGAAGTTTAGGGAAGGAATGTTTGAAGCCATTAAATTCGCGGTATGATAAGTGAGCAATAGTAGAAATGCCTTGAACCAGGTTATCCCAATCCGTAATAAATGTTTTTTTAGCTTTAAAATATTTAAGTGTAATATAAGTTTCTCAAATGCAAAGTAATGTTTAACATAGTTAATATTAAATGTTGGTAAAGCAAAAGGTAGTCCAAGGGAAAGTACATCTTTTTCAGCTGGAATTAACGAACGATTAGAAAGATTAATTACGACCTTGTCCTTATTGACAGAGTGTTCCAGAGGAATGCCTAGAGAACACAGTTTTTTCCTATGACAAACTTAGCTGTTTTGAATTTAGAGTCATTACTACGTACTCATCTATTAAAAAGACAATTCAAATCAAACAAAGACAAAGTGTTTTTCAGATCAGATTTAGGTTGATTAAAGTCCTCTGTGTGATTTTTAAGTAGGCTGATTTTCTCTTTTATTTCTAAGTTTAACAATTTTAATTGAAATGACATATATGTAGATGTAGTAGTTATCATGGGTTTATATAATTTAAATTGAAGAAAGTTAGGGATTACGCCATATGTTTTACAAGTTTGTAAAAATTATATATCCAGTTGAGTCTTTTTTACTTTGAAATCACTCTTCTCCAGTTTACGATATTGTGATAGAGAAGAATTACCATACCTACGTTTTAGAACATCAATAAAAGAGACATTAGTGGGAATCTAGTTTTGAGGATAAACAACAATACCCAGGTTATCACTGCTAACCGAGGCATGGTGAATAAATGGTGAGGGTGTAGCTCCCGTGACGGCCAATATATACCTGCCCTCCCTGGGCTGGTAGAGTAGATTCTTATGGTTAACTAGCCGCAAAGCCGCCCTCCGGGCAACTTTTTGGCTAGCTCCTGCGGAGGGCTATTGGTGGGCCCTCGGCCCACCACCTGTGTTTGGTGGGCCTTCGGCCCACCAAACACAGACTCTCCAGATAGCCCCTTCTAACTTTCCTGAAATCATGGATGTAGAAAATGTATGTATTAACGCCAACCCATTCACACCACCCCCAATCCATTCACTCACCCAATACCCATCACCCCCCACCCATTCACTCACCCATTACCCATCACCCCCAACCCATTCACTCACCCATTACCCATCACCCCCCATCTATTTCCTCACCCATCACCCATCACCCCCCACCCATTCACTCACCCATCACCCCACACCCATTACCCATCACCCCACCCATTCACTCACCCATTACCCATCACTCTACATCAAGGCTTCCTCAATTCTCGCAACCGATTTTTTTTCACAATTATCGCTAATAGGCTGCTAAAAAAAAAAAAAAGTGATCAGATCAGATCATAAGTGGGCTTAAAACCTTCCCCTGGTCAACCTGGTTCCAAAAATGTGGTATATGGTGGGATTCCGCCACGGGGGGCGGAACCTATACCACACACACACACACACACACACACACACACACACACACACACACACACACACACACACACACACACACACACACACAGACACACATACACACACACACTTTCGCTTATATTATTATAGAAGTTGATACATAAGGTTGTTCAGGGCCTAGACAGCATACACTTCAAGGTTTGATAAATTATGTTTTTAGGTTATAGATAATATAGGAATTTTATTTTATTTTGAATTTTTTAGATGTTTGCTTCTAGCAGTTTTTAATATTATTTTAACAAATATCATACCATTTTAGCCTGATGGTGCCAAGTGGCCTTGCGAAAACGTTGCGCACAAGAAGAAACCCCGAAGAAATGACGAGTGTTTTTTGCCGCCTGAACACCTCGTATATATATATATATATATATATATATATATAGAAAGAAAAGAGAGAGAAGAGAGAAGAGAGAGAGAGAGAGAGAGAGAGAGAGAGAGAGAGAGAGAGAGAGAGAGAGAGAGAGAGAGAGAGAGAGAGAGAGAGAGAGAGAGAGAGAGAGAGAGAGAGAGAGAGAGAGAGAGAGAGAGAGAGAGAGAGAGAGAGAGAGAGAGAGAGAGAGAGAGAGGAGAGAGAGAGAGAGAGAGAGAAAAAAAAATAGGAAATAATGTATAAATAAATTACTGTTACAACATTAACATACCTGATCAGTGGGACACGTGTGCCTGCCTGGAGTTACATATCCGATCTATGTTAGGAGAGATAGTTGACAGACACTCTCATTTCCTCTACATCAGCCAGCAGTTTATTCCATTTCTTAGATGTTATATTATTGAGGGCTGAGACTCCCAGTTCACACATGTAGGGCTGAAAATTGCAAGAGTATTTTCCGGGCCCATTTGGATATATGTGGGTGTTCGTTTTCCATTTGAATCCAGAAGCCTTCTAATGTCATATCCAGATATAGCAGTTTTACTGTGCTGTCATTACGGATGCTGATTAGTTCCTCTTCTTCATGGATGTTAAGTTGTTGATTGCTCAGGGGATCATGAACGAATGGATTTCTCAGCAAGTCATAACTTTCGGCAGATATATTTTGAAAATATTTGTTTCTATGGTCCTTCCTAGGGTTTCAAGATGCTGCTTAATGAGTGGAACAGTGTCTGCATATTTAGCTTCAGTCTTTAGAAACATTCCCTCACCCTTTCATTCCAGAGTCTAATTTTGTTCTACCAAGGCTTTCATTTTGTCAGAAGATGTTAACATATTTTAATTTCTTCCTTGAATACTAGCATTAATCTTTTTCAGATGTTCAAATATATCTGCCACGTAACATAATTTTGCACTCCAAATTTCATCAGCAAGTAATTCACAGAATTCAGTTTTCTCCTCAAGGGGTAAAGAAAAGGAGTGTTTCCTCTCTCAGTTCATGCACCCGGAATAACACTTTACCTATTGGTATATAACCACCGGACTTCTGTGTGGAGGAGAAGGCCTTTGTGAGGAGATCCCATTTCTAAACAAAGAATGGAAAATAGTCTTGACTGCTTTGGTCTGCTTTTAAGAAAGTTTACCATTTTCACAACATCATCAAGAACAAACTTTAATTCTTGTCAGAGTGTTTTAGCAACAAGAGCTTCACGGTGCAAAAAACAATGGTTCGTAATCAAATTAGGGTTCTCCTTTTTGACTAAGGACCCAAACCTTTTACCGATCCCACCATGGATGGACAGCTATCTATGCAAATTCCTACACATAATTTCCATAACAAGTCCATTTCTTTTAAGTATTATGTCACTGTAGAAAATATCTCCTGTCCTGTGGTTTGCACCAGTTATTTGCAGCATAAGAACTGTTCAGGTATTTTGTTATCAGCAACATAACGGATGAACACTAGTAACTGAAGTTTTCCTGCAACGTCTGTTGATTCATCCGCTTGCAAAGAATGCATTTTACCTTTCACGAGTTCACACACACTTTTTCCAATACCACACGACATATCCTTGATTCGTCTACCAATCGTGTCGTCTGAGAGAGGAAGTCTTTTCCCTTCCTTTTCAGCCTCATCCCCAAACAATGTTTTCACTACAGCACAGCAGGCTGGAAAGAAGTATGACTGCAATTGAATCGGGTTTCATTTGTTTTGCCGAATACTCTGCCACTAAAAATCTGGGTTTTTGTGCCTTTTCTGCCACCTCCACCTTTTTTTCAAACCCAAGCCTTTGTTGTTTGTTATCTTTCATGGGTATTTTAAAGTAATATATAGGCTTCTCAAAGAGGTGACTATGTTTAAATGTCTCTTCATTTTCATAAGGGTCATAGAATCATTTGATAGCTCAATGCCGTAAACAACACAGTTTGGCTTTGGACTATTTTCATCATCACAGCAAGTGAACCCAATTCCAAGATAATTGTCGTTATATGTACAGGCTAAATGACTTACTGCGGTTACATTTATTGGCACGTGTCGTCCTTTTGACCACGCTCAAACCTGGATGACAAAACTCACTTTCAGCTGTCACTTCTCTTTGCCCGCTCGGACCTGCACGACTCCGCTCACTTACAGCTGTCACATCTCTCTGCCCGCTCGAACCTGCACAACTCCGCTCACTTTCAGCTGTCATTTCTCTATGACCGCACGGACCTGCACGACTACGCTCACTTTCAGTTGTCACTTATATTTGCCCGTACGGACCTTTACGAATATGCTCATTTTCAACTGTCACTTCACTTTCTTCACTTTCCACACTAGGGTCTGGACGAGAGGACTCACTTTCAACAGTTATTACTGTTACTTCGCCTTCGGTACCTTCGACACATTTACGTTTTGACTCATGATCAACTGCGACTTCACCGCTATTGTCTTCAATACACTTTCGCTTTTTAATGAGGTACTTACCCATTTTTTAGGATTGAACCTCATTAACACCACACCAACGATGCGTTACGAGGGGTTGCAAGTTCACGGCTACACTGACCACGGGAGGGTGCCTAGTGCCTACCCAACGCTCTGCCTATGTGTGTTGCCAAATAAAACATGTTGTTTATCGATCGTGGTTCACGTAAATCACGTCAAAATGTCAAACTTGCATGAAATCTAGTGATATACGTGTGTATCAGTTTCTATTCATCATCCCTTTTCCTTTTACATATAGCTAAAAACAATTAACATAACGTGTCATAAAACTAGTGAGCTGGTAACTCAGTAACGCCAGCAGGCTGCGGCTCAGACTGGTACAGTACGTGTACAGTACTCGTTCCATACGTATTGTGGAGGAAGAGGGAAGTAT
Source organism: Chionoecetes opilio (assembly GCA_016584305.1). Lineage (NCBI taxonomy): Eukaryota > Metazoa > Arthropoda > Malacostraca > Decapoda > Majidae > Chionoecetes > Chionoecetes opilio. The sequence goes on from JACEEZ010024256.1 coordinate 67,281, forward strand.
TTTTTTGTTTAAGCATGAATGACATATTTATGTATTCTCTATTTGTTACTTTATCCATCTACCCAAAGTACTTACAATTTTGTTAAAAGGACCTTGCATCTACCTGCCTAGTTACATATTAACTCATTAATTTACAATTTTCCATATTCAATCTAAAAAAACAAAAAAATGCGACCTGAAAGCGCAAAATACCCATATCTATGAAAAGTTACGCGGCGCACCTAGGGAATTCACACGGCGCACAATGTGCGCCGTGGCGCATAGTTTGAGAATCACTCTCTTAGGCAGACAAAATCATAACAAAATATATGTTATATAAATTCAGTAATACAGGCATTATAAATGACTACTAACTATACAATATGAATAACCCTAAAAAACATAGCTACGCATACACAGACAAGCGACAAAGTTTCAACACAGGTATACAAGTACTGAAATGTATACACTTAATAAAGCTAAACTTATCAACGGTATATATACTACATTCTCTTACATCATGTATTTTGACAATTAAATATTTCAGTCTTTATTTTATTCTTGAATTGTACTAAAATTCCATCATCCATCAAAATTTTCATATCAATAGTAAGATAATTCCATAACTGAGGACCTTCACACAATACACTGTTGTTGTTGAGGGATGAACGAAACTGAGGACACACTAAATTAATATGATTACTCCTAGTATTATACATATTTCCAACACACAATATGTGTGTGTGTATCTGTGTGTGTATGGGTTATTCACCCATGGTCCTGTCCACGCGAGCCGGACTCGCGATCGCCAGTTTCACCCTCCCGGTGCGAGGTTGGAGCTCATTATTACCGATCTTTTGGTAATTCTGGGATCTCACACACCACACACCCCCATCCCATTGCTTAAGGGGACACCACACATCTGAGGACCAGAATAACTCAATTTTGAAATTTTCATTTTTGTGTTAAATTGTTCTTCTGGCCTAGAACTACAACGTAGTATTTATTTATTTTTATAAATTCTCTTTTTCCAATGCTGCCCCCCCCCCCTGCGTCCCATCCTGGATTCCGCATCACTATCATAATTATTTGTAAAATCGTTCTTTTGGTCTAGAACTACAACGTAGTAGCTCTGAAACGCAAATATGAGCCATATTACCCATTCCCTGGCCCAACCAATTCTCCCCCCCCCCCCCAGCGTCCCATCCTGGCGACCGCATCACCATCATAATTATTTGTATATATTGAAGAAAAAAATATTTTTCCATGAAATAGGAATGTATACGAACGTTTTCTATCACCTCAATACATTAGACAATGGATAAATAAGAAGTTAGACTAAAGTAACTTGATATTCAATAAGATAAGGTATATTCGTTGTTTGCTCAAACCAAGTTTTTTTTTCTTTCACGGCCTACTCCTCCTGCAATTTTTGTAATACAGAGCTCAAATTTTTGCACACTTTATACTTGCATACACATGTGTAAAATGACACAGCGGATTTTTATTACAATGACAGGCGGAATTTCTGGAATTTTTCTTATTCTAGATTTTTCTTATTCTAGATATTACTATATTTTCAGAGTGGCAATTTCAACCTTTTTCGGAGTGATAGGAGAATAGGTTTCGGAGTGATAGGTTTTCCCTTCGTAACTTTATTGTTGAATGTTTACAGAATACCCTAAGCTAAATATCTCAACAAACAAAGAATTTTTCGATTTTAAGTAGATTTCCATATGACAGCATATATAAAAAATATATATATAAATAAAAAAAAATCCTATTGTAATGAAATGTCAGATAATGTAAGCGCTCACGAAAAACACGATGGAGGTAAGATTTTGGCTATAAAAGTAGCCTGGGAAATTTTGGCATCACCTGTGTGGTGTCCCCTTAAGGGTGACAGTAACTGCCCGAATTTGTCAGTGAAAAATCCCCGGGTGTGTATGTGTGTGTGTTGGTGTGGGTGTGTGTGATGGTGTGTGTCACTGTTAATGTTTGTGTGTGTGTGTGTGTGTGTGTGTGTGTGTGTGTGTGTGTGTGTGTGTGTGTGTGTGTGTGTGTGTGTAGTGTGTAGTAGATAGTTTTGTCATGTGTTTTTTGATAACAAAGATAGTATTGTAATTCATTGTAAATAAATTATAAATTCATTGTAAAATAAGCATTGGTCAAAATATATTACAGCACGCCACTAATACTCACGAGTTATTCAATCAAAGACTAGGCATATGCATCTTTTCCTGCACAGAGATAACGTTCTTGATTTATTCATTTTATCTAAATACAACTAACGAATACCAGCCAATACTATAAGAAATATTTATGTTTACCACTGTGTTGATGCCTGAGGTACGACACTTTCTATCGACCGATGCATACCACAACACGTGGTATAAATCCCTAGCATCTGTATTAGAGGAACTTGGGGTGTAGTTGTGAAGGCTGCAAGGGCATGTGAGAGCAGCCCAGGGTTGACAGGTGGTAGCTAGCGGGTAAGGCTGGAGGACATGTGGTAGTTCAATCACGTCCATATGGGCGCGCCAGTGAGTTACCTTCTTCTGTAGCTGTGTTGATGATGATGATGCAGGGATAGAGATATACTCGAGTCGCCGTACTGATACATATATTAAATGTCCACGAGGTATGTTATGTTCACGTGGATGGATACTAGTCAGCCTAGACACACACGTCTGCCCGTGGCGGCTGAGCCAAGGCTAGTGAGAGAGAGGTCGCGGGCAGTGGGATGATCTGAGCTGCCCCTTGTTTCTCTTGTTTTCTTGTTTGTTTTGTTTAGAGGATAATGCCTCAGAGCCATAGTGATCTACCGCTGCTGCATATTAGTGTTGGCCGAAGCCACCACCCCGGGGGGGGGGTTACAAACCCCCGGCTGGCACCCGGTACCCATTCACTGCTGGGTGGACAGGGGCTAGGGATTTAAGAAAGACCACCCATCTATCTTTCGCTCCGCCCGGGGACAAAAGACATGACTCCGAGCAAGCAGTCGGCGGTTGCCAGATATCAACATTGTTATCAAACACCACCATTACATTCCTCCCCCCACCCCATGAAAAAGTGAACGGGCCCTCACGTTCAACAACAGAAAGGGACATGAACAGAATAAGTGGGCAAGGTACATATCAATTGCCAGGTAGCAAACATATAAAATAAATAATTAAATTGCAACACAAAAAGGGATTCTAAATACTCACATAATACATATATATGGAGGTACAGCAAACAGCCACAGGAAGAAGCGGAGCAAAACCCAGTCATAATCACAATGAGAAGTGAAAAAGAACGAATCACACAAGCAGGAAAGCGGGCTGAAAATATAATTTAATCACAATGATAAGTGACATGGAATAAGCGGGCAGAAAAGATGTGAATAACATTAGTAAGTAGATATACAAGCCAATCGCAATAGTAAGCGGGTATAAAGTAAATGTTAACCGCAAAGATAAGTGACAAACAACGTAAATGAGCCAATTACTAAGACAAAGAAACGTGCGGGTAAAAGAAACTACAAAGGGGCGAAAGCAATACCATACTACAATATAATATATTGTAGTATGGTATTGCTTTGTATATTATACAAAGTGGAGGAGAATGTAGAGAGCTGATCACAATAATAAGTGAAAGAGGATGAGCCACGTACTAGTACAGAATGAGATTCATGCAACGAAAGAAGCTAAATTAATTAATACCAAACTACAAAGTTAGGTGGGGTAGAAAAAACAGGGTCGTCCACAGGCGGACGCACGTGCGTTCGTTGTAGGACTATAGACCCACAATGGTCCCCACAGTACACCCCTATAATGGGAAACATCCTTAGCGCTGGCAAGTACCACTATTATAATATTATGTTGCCTTAATATATGTGCATTTATCATTGATATAATATGAAAACATGGCTAATTTTAAGAACATGACTGTATCTAGATTTAAGTATTTTTCACCTTTCTACTGTTTATATATGTCAGAACGAGTGTGAAAGTAACAATGAAATGTTGTGCAAATTTTTTTTCTTGCCATAGGCTAGGTTAGGTTAAGTTAGTTTGAGGGTTAGGTTTGGTTAAATTAGTTTGAAGGCTAGGTTAGGTTAGGCTAGTTTAATGTTTTGATTAGGTTCTTATTTGATGCTTTTGCAAATGTAGTGTTTTTTCCAGACGAAACGTTTACAAAGTGTATTTTTTTGAAATTTGTCATTCCTTTTTCGAATTGCAAAAAAAACTGACTTTTTTGAAGTTAGCACAGGAAAAAAACTATTGTCAATAGGAAAAGCATTACATATTAAGCGAAAAAAAAAAATCACTTGTCTGAAAATCTTGCAACAGTCATAAAGTAAATTCTTACCGAAAACAGTATTTATCTCTCACTCTACATTAATAAAATTACACATATTTTATCTTACATGAAAGCAACAGAACCATACAGACCCTTCCCTAAAATGTAATAGCTACCCCTATTATTAACTCTTAGTTGGTTTTCTTTCGTTATTCCTACGGTCTTATCTTATTTTATGTAGTATTGAATGCTGGATGTCTTATTGATACTGTGGGTACCTTTCTCATCTGACTGATTAATTAATAATACTATATTTCAAGGTACTTTTCTATATAAGACATATAGCCGGGTCAATATATCATTGAACCCAAAAATAATTGATACAGAATGTTTTTCAACGGATTATATTACATCTGAATATGCTTAATAACATACTAAAAATCCAGTGAAATCCTGCTTCCCAAAAATTCAGTGAAATGTATTGTTTTCAAGATGGCGTTCGACATGGCTACTGGGAGTTTACGTTGGCTGTATCTCAATAGGTATTCAACCTAAAAAGGTGGTTTTGGTATCTAACTCTAGGTTTTAGGGGTCAAGGAGTTCAACAAAGGGGGTTAACATGTCATTGGATGATTATTTATATATAAAAAAAATAATAATGCATAGTTTATAACTGATTTAACATCAGGTAATGAATAGGAAATATAGCTTTAATTGGATTCTAAGCAAAAAAAAGTTTGCCTGGGTTGTCCCAGTTCAGGTGAACTCATCATCATCTTCTGACTCCTCTGGAAGAATACTATTGTGTGGATTGTTGCATTCTTCTAGCTGGCACAGTCCATAGACAGCAGTGCATGGCAGTCCTTGTCTTCTACACGAACATCGGACTGTCTTACAAGCAGTTGGACAATTGCAGTGAATGACTTTCAAGAGACTGTCTGGAGCAGCATTCATTCTTGACATGAGTGGGACAAACTGATTATTTTGTAGACTCCATCCCCAGTTTATGACATCCATACCCACTTCGTTTCCCATCCATACCATGATCTGATTGTATGCCCTGCGATAGTGGAGTTTGGTAGTGGATTCTGTCGGAGGCAGACGTTCAGGCGTTATAAACGATGAAGCACAGACAACCTTCCTGCTGAAGGCATTATATCGCATTGTAGCAAGATAATTTGTGCATTTACCACCAAAGAGGATAGCCATTACTTGGCAACCAAGGTCGTCGATCACCTCTGTGGTCTGATTTGGGGTGGTGAATGCCTTGGCACATAGCTGAAGGACAGTATTTCCTCTTATAGGCTTATAGAAAGCAGTATTTTTGCTGAAACCGAAAATCCGAGAGGTCGTGTCACATCCATTAATGACATGGATGAACATCAACTGACAACATCTGTCTTGCCCCAGGATTTGTTTAAGAAGGATGGGTGATTTATGACATCACCACAAAGGTGATGTCATAAACTGTACAACTGCCATCCTCTTTTGACTTGTCAGATCTGAAATATAAACCCTTACTCTCCCCATGTGCATAGTGAAGAAGTAAGACACGTAGATCAGTATTTTCTCCAATCAACTTAGTGGTGTGACGAAGAGACATCTCGACTGCAGCCTTACTATGTCGACATCAGCTTCACCAAGTGTACCTTTCACCATCACCGTACAATCAGAGAGCTTTTACCGAGAGGTGTCACTCGGGCGATATAACATGGCGCGCCATTTTGATTTCATGGACGGCAGCGATCCTAGCGGAGGGTGCAGTCCCGGTGCACGCACTGACAGTCGCCCGTGCAGATAGTGGGAGAATCGCTCCTCCTTTTGGTAATGATGGGATGATAATGGAAGGTGGGAGAGAGGGAAGGAAGGAGATATGAGAGAAGGAAAGGAGGAATAAGGAGTAAGGAAAAAATTGGAGGGATGAAGAGAGCCAGAAGAGGAACTGACGAGGAAAGAAATAAGGAATCAAAGAAGGGAGGGAGTTCCTCCACTCACCCATTACCCATCACCACACACCCATTCACTCACCCACTACCCATCACGCCCCACCCATTCACTCACCCATTACCCATGACCCCACACCCATTCGCTCACCCATTTCCCGTGTCTGGCACATTCACCTTTTTGGCATTAAATCAATCAATCACCCATTTACCATCACCCCCAACCCATTCACTCACCCATTACCCATCACCCCTCACCCATTCACTCACCCATTACCCATCACCCCCACCAATTCACTCACCCATTACCCATCACCACACACCCATTCACTCACCCATTACCCATCACCCCCCACCTATTTTCTCACCCATCACCCATCACCCCCCCCCATCACCCCCCCCATTCACTCACCCATCACCCCACACCCATTACCCATCGCCCCCACCTATTCACTCACCCATTACCCATCACCCCCAACCCATTCACTCACCCATTACCCATCACCCCCAACCCATTCACTCACCCATTACCCATCACCCCCCACCTATTCCCTCGCCCATTACCCATCACCCCCAACCCATTCACTCACCCATTACCCATCACGCCCCACCCATTGCCCCACTACCCATCACCCCACACCCATTCACTCACCCATCACCCCACACCCATTACCCATCACCCCCACCCATTCACTCACCCATTACCCATCACCACCCACCCATTTTGACTTCAGCCAAAACAAAATGTGTGTGTGGGGGGGAGAGGGTATTGAGATTGGAGACAATTTATTGGAATGACGGGGCTTCGGTATGAAATACAAAAAGAACAAAAGGTGTAATAAAAAAGAAATACATCCATCAATACCGCTTCAGCTCATTATTTTAACTTAATACTACATATATTTGCGTCTTAGGGTATTGAAAAGGCACAACACCGTGCACAGTAATGATATAAGCATTGTGACACTTTTGATGAATTGCACCATCCGCATAGCGGCGCCACCTGTTCAAAATCCAAAATGGCGCGGCCCGAGTGACACCTCTCTGTGAAGCTCTCTGGTACAACCACGTTCTCTCAGTTCATCACTTAGCATGCATATCAGTCTCTGTTTATTAACACCTACTAACAGGAACTCCACCTTCTTACCAGAGAATATTGTCTCAGCAGTGAAGCTGATAACAGGATTAATATTGTGCCTCCTTCTCTGATGTGTGTTATCCTTAATGGTCGGCCCTCCATCATAGCCATCAAAGACAACAGTCGAACCTGAACCATAATGTCGGATGGTGAAATCAGCATAGGATTGTGCTATTTTACGAAAGCTTTGTCCATGCTGCCATGGTATTCGGTGAAGGAGAGAACCGCCATCAGGGACATAGTGCTCTGTTTTTGGTTCTGACTGTAGGATTGCACCTCCTGCTTCCTCAGTTATTGTGTGCCCTAATTGTGGCTTATTTGCTTTTCGTAAAATGTTTGGGGCTTCAAAAAGGGCAGGAGGGAAAAAGCTGAGCTCGTAACACACAATGTCTTCCAGTGATAGTTCCCAGTTTGAGAAACTACCACGAAACGTTGAAAAGAAAAGTAGTGTCAATGGTTCGATCAGGAGCAACTTTGATAGCAGATTTCTGTCAAAGTGTTATGGCCTTATCCTTCCTAGTGAACGAGAATTTGAAGGCAGGCTCTCCGATCATTTTCTGCATTATCTTGCATCCAACATATTCGTATTCATGCACATTCAGGCCTTCCTCAGACACAACACCAGTGACAATATTTCTCAATGAAGAGTCTGGTGAGAAAGGTGAATATATGGAAAGTTTTGAACTGATCTCCAGATCAGCAGCATCCCTTTTCATCCTTGCCTCTGTCAAATCCTTGTACTGTTCAGATGTCATGAATGACAGGTTTGTGAAATATTGCATTGCGATGTTGCACTCTGCTGTAATTGGGCTTGACATGGTCCAGAGGGTCCTCTGATTTTCAGACATTCCACTTCCATGTGTCATACCGCCACTGGTCTTCAATGACCTCATCAGTGTTATCTCGATGACTAGATCCCGACTGAGTCCTGCCCAAAATTTGCTGTTGCGACGGATGACATGAACACCTTGTTGGAATTTATTGAATACTTCTGGGTGATTGATGTGAAGATTACCCATGTCTTGGACATATAAATAAGCTGACTTCAAGTAATTATAATGCCCAGCTGCAGCAAATATCGGCAAACAGTCAGTAACAGTTCGAAGGTGCATCACCCAAGAACCTGTTCGATCAGTATTTATCAATTACCTAGCAACCTTTACTATGCTTTGGTAATTCAGCCACAACTGACTTGTCTTGGACCGAACACTCAGTTCCATCTTCTTTGCCCGCAGTTCTTCGTATATTTGACCAAGTGTCTCTGATGCTAACACAGTGTCTAATGTCATTTCACCATTCACATGTCCTGTATATGTTGCTTCAGACTCTTCAACCATTGCTGCGAATCCAGGATCATCATCTGCCATCTCTGACACTACCATGCGGTTAAGACATTTGTCCACGAGAAGATGGCCACGGAATGCCCTCTGCAGTGATTTGCAAATCAAAAATGCATAAAATTTAATTATATTTGCTTAATTATATGATCTACCTCTGAAATCGATGAAACCTGTAGCTCTGCTATTCCATTACAATCAAATGAATGATTTTTTTATATTTTTTTTATTTGTATCCTTCCCGGTGCCACATACTTCACCAATGACAATTTAACCCCTTTTGTTGTATTCCTTGACTCCTAAAACCTAGGGTTAGACACCAAAATCAGCTTTCTAGCTTGAATACCCATTGAGATACAGCCACCGTAAACTCCCAGTAGCCATGTCGGACGCAATCTTGAAAACAATATATTTCTGGAAGCAGGATTTCACTAGATTTTTAGTATGTTATTAAGCACATTCAGATGTAGTAGCATCCGTTAAAAAACATGTTGTATCAATTGTTTGGGGGTTAGGTGTTTTTTTTTTTTGGCGTTTTCCCTTTGTGAATGCTAGCGAGCTTTTATTGTTGACTGTTGACATACACAAAGTTAGGAAGGCGGTAATTACATGATTTATGTTGGTTTCTTTATGTTTACAGTTATCATTATTGCTTCTTTGCATAGTTTAAGATTGTTTTAATTCATGGGACTCGTTTGGGTGGGGGACAGGGGGACATGTGCACCCCCCCCGTTTGGAGTGGGGGAGACAGGTTATCATTTGGGCTCCTCCCATACTTTTAACGTTAAAAGTAACTTTATAATTTTCAATTGAATGGTTTTCAGCTAAACTTTTAATAAACAAGATTTGAAAAATAGTCTTCTCTCTAGAGCCTTTTACAATAAAATATTGTGCTTGCATTGTGCATACATTTACCCTCACATTACAAAAAAATGTTCCACCGGCGGCCGGGGAGCATCGCCACCCGGATCTCCCAAACAGTCCTCACAAGATAGTATATTGCTGATTGTATCCCCCACGTTTGAAGACAAAACGAGGCCCCTGAGTTTTAGCAACCCTGCCATATCTCGTTTACTACCTTATGAAGGACTAATCTCTTGTCATATTCGTTTTCTACTAACCTTTAAACCTCTACGCAAACTGTTACATTGGTCATAATCACGGACAAAACTTATCTTATTATATGAATAAATATAACACTCTGCTGCCGCCATTCACGCAACCCAGCAGCTCGCCTTTCCCAGGCCCGCGGCGCCAGCCACGGCGTGCTCAGTGCTCACTTGCCTTTCCCTTAGGTTAGGTTTGGTTAAGGTTGGATTAGTTTAGTTTTATTCGTGAACTACATTTTTCTGGTAAATTGTTATATGGTTAAAAACAATCTAGAGTAGGTTTTTCTTGGAAATCACAAATTTTTCAGAGGTGAGGTCAAGGGGATAAAAATAAGCTTAATATAAGTATACAGATGGCTCTAAAATACACCTTAGTTTGTTTAAAATCAAAACATTTATTGAGGGCTTACAGCCCTCCCCCACCCCCCAGTTGACAATGCCCGCTTCACTCACCACCTCCACCCTTGATCACAGGGACCTTTTGAATTATGTGCGTCTACCACAGGTACTTATGTGGGCGCCCCTGAGAAAGAATACAGTGTGAGCAGTCACGTGTGTGCAACGAAAAGCAATAATGAATGCCAAACTACATTGTAAGAAGTAGACAAAAGACATTGAAGTAGACTACATTGTAAGAAGTAGACAAACATGCAAAATAAGCAGTAATGACGGTGGAAGAATTGCATATACCAGAAGGACGTCACAGAAAGGTAATAGACACAACACGGCATGCAAAATTAAAAACATCAGGTGGACGTGTCCAGTAGGAGAGGCGTCCACGGGTTCTGTGGGTTTCAGCATCAAGATGGCCATGGGTGGACGCATGCGCGCCGCTTGCAAGGTTGGGCGGCACTAGAAGCAGGCCAAAAGCTGGGATAGGCCGGTGGGAGGAGATAAGGGGATAATCCCCAGGCCCACGTGACCCAGGTTGGAGGGGTGATGACAGGGAGGGGGTTCGAGCGGGGATGAAGCACGTGGTCAAAGCGAGGTCTGCAGTGCGCCAGGAGTGGGGATGGCCAAAAGGCAGGTGTGGGGAGGTGGATGGCGTCACTGAAAACGCCATTTTGTCACAATCAATCAATCAATCAATCATTGGGGGCATACGCCGGGGGGCGCGTCGCCTCGCCCACCTACGACGCCATTCCTGGGGGTCACCACGCGCGAGTCCCCATGCAGGCTCCTTTCCCATACCAAGCAGCTCTCGACAAGAAACATCAACTTGCCCCAGCCACGAGCCTTGTGGGCGCCCCCTTGGCCTCTTCCACGCAGGATTGTCTCACAGATACAACCCGATGGGAGGGATCGGTTTCAGGGTAGCGTGCCACATGCCCATATAGCCGAAATTGACGCTGACGGACTATGCAGGTGATAGGCCTCGATTCAGTCTCACGGTGCAATCGCTGATTTGACACGTAATCATCCCAGCGATATCCCATGATTCTGCGAAGACACTTATTACCAAAGGTATCGATTCGTCTCTTCGAGTCACTATTTAGTGTCCATGTCTCACAACCATAGAATTAGAACAGGGATCACAAGCGACTTGAAGATCCGGATCTATGTCCTCCTGCACAGGTACCGACAACGCCAAATACTCCCGCTGAGCGAGCCCATAACATCGTGGGCTATGCCAGTCCGCCGTAAGACTTCTTGACGACCCGCCGTCATTATGGACTGCGCTACCAAGCAAGGTATGTAAAACTTTCCAAGATCTCAATGCCCTCGCCGCACGTATGACCAGACTGTACTGTCTCATCTAGTAAGCCTCCAAACACCTGGACCTTGGTCTTAAGCCAGGAGACCTCAAGTACCAAAGGCCTTGCCTCCTCGTGCAACGCCTCAAGAACCATCACCAGGACCTCCAGCGACTCAGCAAAGATTACTTCATCATCGGAAAAAACAACATCAGTGATCTTGGTGTTGCCAACGGATGCTCCACAATCACTTTGATCTACAACCTCGTCCAATACCCAGTCCATACAAGTGTTGAATAGTGATGGGGCAAGGACACACCCTTGCCTCCCTCCTGTATTAACAAGAAAGAAGCTGGATACACCTGCCCCACACTTCACAGCACTCTCAGTCCCAGAATACACACCAGTTATCAAACCAATACTCCTTGCACGAATCCCGCGAAGTCGCAGATGATCACAGAGTGACTCACGATGCACTGAGTCAAACGCCTTCTTGAGATCAACATAGGCTGCAAGCATCCCATGTCGACACTCACGTCAGCGTTCCACCAGGACACGAAGCGCTAGGATATGGTCCGTTGTTGACTTACCAGGCGTGAACCCAGACTGCTGAGGTCTCTGATGCTTCAGCAGATGACTGCGGATCCGTGTCAGCAATAGATGGGCAAGCACTTTGCCTGGCACGCTGAGCAGTGTAATACCGCGGTAATTGTTGCAGTCCTGACGGTCCCCTTTCCCATTCCAGATAGGGACGACCAGCCCCCTTTTTCCAGTTAGGAGGAACGATACCTGATTGCCACACGGCAGTCAGGACAGTATGCAACCCGCGGATCATGGCCTCACCCCCAGCTTTGAGGAGCTCCGCAACGATATTACATACACCAGCTGCCTTTCCACCCCTCAAATTTGCTACAGCCTCTCTGACTTCGTCAATGTGCGGTGCGGTTTCGTCAATGGGATGATCGGTATCCACTGCCTGTAACCCAGTGGTGTGAAGCTGCTCAGTTGGAGGGTACACCGTGAACACTGTGATTTTGTCACAGGTGGACATAAAAACAATTTAATCACTTACAAAGCACTCGCACAAAAGTTGCTGGAGACCAATGCAGGAATTGGTGGATGGATGGTAATGGGGTATGAAAATTGGTAATGGATGTGAAGCACTGAATATAAATTAATGCACAGAGAAGCAAAACAAAGGTTAATAAGGCTTTTCAATGCACAGGGTAACACTATAAAACGAACACTAGTGACAAAAGAAAAAACACTTTACCGAGAACAAAGCAGGGGCTGTCTAATCACACGTAAACTAAAGCACACCGAGAGCGCGGGCGTGGAGCGAGGGCGTGGACGGGGCAGGTGGCCAACTGCAGGAGGCGGCACGACAGATGTTGCTGACGAAGCCGCAACAGGAGAAGGCAGACTGAAAACACGCAGCCAGAGCAGGAAGCGACACCAAAGCAGACAGCATTGTCGGCATCAGGAGTCGAATCGCCTGGAGAGCATATGTACCAAGGGCAAGGGCACAAGGGGGCCGAAGGTAGGCGGCGAGGCAGGAACATGTGCGCCATAGGTAAAAAGGGCACAGCAACAGGCGGTGAAGGAGGGCGGCGTGGTCAGGCAGCAGGACGCTGGAGAAGGCGTGCACATACCATGGGAAGACGTAGCGGCCAGAGACATCCGTCGGAGGGCAGGACGTAGGGCAGGATAAACAGCGATGCACGTCAGGAAGCTACGTGGAGTTCAGAGGTCATAGGAATCCGACACAGGAATCAAGTCACCAGGACTAAAGCTTTCACCAGTGTATTAGATAATTAGAGTATCTTGGGGTGTACTTGAGAAGGCTGCAGGGATATGCGAGAGCAGCCCAGGGTTAGCAGGTGGTAGCGAGCGGGTAAGGTAGGAGGACGTGTGATAGGTCAATCACGCCCATAGGGGCGCGATGATAATGTGTTGATAATGATGATGCAGGGATAGAAATATACTCGAGTCGCCGTATTGATATATATTGAATGTACACGAGGTATGTTATGTACACGTGGATGGATGGACGCAACCTAGAGAAATACGTCTGGCCAGCGCGGCTGAGGCGAGGCTTACGAGAGAGAGGTCGCGTCTGGTCGCCGGCAGTGGGGTGACCTGAGCTGCCCCGCAGACAAAAGCATGACGCCGAGCGAACAGTCGGCGGTTGCCAGATATCAACATTGTTACCAAACATCACCATTACACACCTTCTCCCTCCATTTTTAGTCACCCGTGCGTTCGGATGCCTGGCAGCTAAGGTTGCACAGACTGTTTTTGAAGGTGATCATATAGATATGATATGGCAGTAGGATCTATGACCTTACTTTAGCTATACACTACCTGAATGACAATAATAGTATACCACACTATTGTTTACGTTATTAACTACGTAGTAGGATACACATTCATGTATTGAGAGTAATGCATTATATAAGCTGAAAACGTGACGAATATGGAGATTGAAATACTTGTTAGAATCATATGAATAATCTATTATTTTATAAAAGTACCTTCATGACTGAGAGGGGCTGTTATATAGAAAAATGAATTAAGAAAAAATGAATATTCAACCCAAGGTGCTCGCACCTTAGAACGTAAAAAAATGTGATTATTTTATGCTCCATTTATTTTCGCACCTACACTCACGATACTTTAGTCCCGGTGACTCCACTTTCACTGACGGGCTGGGTAGCTCAGAGAGGGATCAGTAGTGAACATAAAATGCTTGCCTATATCAAGTATCTCAGCTACACAGCTCGCCGGGGGAAGTGGAGTCACCAGGACTAATAGACTAGGAATATAATCTCAAAATTTTACATGAGGGGTAACGGTTTGTTACAAGCTGTCACCCATGCTAGGATTGAACCATGACACCTCCTGAGCAATATTAGCCTGGATGACACTTAATATTTTGATTTGGGACTTCACAGTGGGTTATTTTGTGAAAGAGGTCCATCGCGAAATATCAGATTTTCTCGAAAATACAAAAATGTCAATAAAATGACCAATAATGCAGTTACCAACATTATTTTCGTGTAAAAATGATCAGAATAACAAGCCATATTGTACAAATATTGCTTTATACTATAATAATGAGTATAGACTAGGAATATTATATGAAAAGGGGCCAATCGCGAAATGTCGGATCTTCTCGCAAATACAAAAATGTAAATAGAATGACCAATAATGCAGGTACAAACTTACATTTGGTGTCAAAATCAGCAGAATAACAAGCCATATTGTAAAAATATTGGTTTATGCTATAATAATGAGTAGATTTAATTACTTATTACAAACATAGCATACATCTAGTGAAAATTTAAGAAACGCAACAGTGAACAATGGACGAAAAAGGCGCATCATTGCATATATGCAAGTTTACATGTACATGAAATGAAATGAAAGAATGCCGTGTTTAAGTAACTCAGTGTCCGTTTCAATTGCCACACTGTATGGGTTGTGACACACTCCGTTATTACAGGTACATGCAGCTATGCACTTCAAGTTCTTGGCCCTACAAGAGCATCTGGATGTTGCACAATTTTTGCACTTGCAGCAGACTATGTCTGTGAACTCGTTTGGCAGAGGATCGTCCACACTGACGTGTGGGTGTAGTCTCCTCGTAGCATCCTCGTACCATCCACTTCCAATGGGCGACTCGATTTCAGGGAATGGTACATCTGCCTGGAATCACACCTGAGCCTGGTGGTGTGCGCGTTTAATGTGTTGTTCAAGACATTTTCGACTTGGCGGAACCTTTTCTTGGTCTTTGGTGCCCTTTTGAAACATGCGGTATCGCACATCATTGAGGTTAGTTTCGTCCGAAGCTGGTAAGTAAATGCGGCAGAAGAACTCTTCCACACTCCGTATGGTGGATTCTGACAGCGTGCCACGTCCGAGATCATCAAGCAGCGCTTCGTGTTGCTGGAATACCTTCCATGTCGTCTTTTTCCCGTGTCCACTTGGTTGACTGACTGTCACATCCTGTAACCGCAGGGTACACCATAATGTTACGCTGCATGGTCGGTATCAACTGTATGCCGTGCATACAATACATCGACAGCCACATAACGCCGTTCCTGCCTTGTGCCAGCTCTCATCCAGAGCTCTCCACTTAATTGTCCCGCGAAGTGTGTGAGCAGTACCAATACGTCGGTGTCCCTGCACGAGACTATGATCCGTTCGTATCTGTCTATATAGGCCGCCTTGGCATGCAATATTATACGTGTATCGGCCTCCTCGTGAGATGATTGCAGCTGTTCAACATCAGACCCCTGTGACGATGCTACTTTGGTTTCTTCCTCAAACCCACCTGCAGTGATCAACTCACAAGTGGGTCGGCTCTTTTTTGCCTCCAACATCATTTGATCGCTGAGAAACTTGGTAAGATTTGCCTTGTTTTCTGGTAAGTCCATGAACTGCTTCCAGTTGGCAGGGAGTGGTATCTCTGTGCTGTCGATCTTGCGCCGGATAGAACGTACTCGCCCCTTGCTCCTTTCCCGGGTCCCAGGCTTGATTGATGTGATACGATATCGATCGAAAACCACATCGACTCTTGAGCAGTGCTCAATAAAATGACTGAACACTGATGCTTTGAAGACATCAGCCAGATCTCCAAATGACTTTGCCCCCGTTGGTTTTCCAATGGCTTGTACCAATGAATTAATTAATGAACATAAGAGCTTAAATAGCCTCTGAAGCAGGCATATAAATGTTAAACTCACCAAATTGGCCTTAACGAAAATTACTGATGCACGTGATATCGAATCATAGATGCAACAATAAGCAACAGATCTAGTCGATACGTCTATCGTTTATGAAGGATTCAAAGGATTACGAATCCATTACAGTAGTTTTTCCCATTCTTTTTAAAATTTCCCAATTCTATACCATAAACCAATATTTTTACAATATGGCTTGTTATTCTGCTCATTTTGACATCAAAAATAAGCTTGTAACTGCAGTATTGGTCATTTTATTGATATTTTTGTATTTTCGAAAAAAATCTGATATTTCGCGATTGACCTCTTGCACAAAATAACCCACTGTGAGGTCCCAAATCAAAATATCAAGTGTCATCCAGGCTAATATTGCTCAGGAGGTGTCATGGTTCAATCCTAGTATGAGTGATAGCTTGTAACAAACCGTTACCCCTCATGTGATTTCTGGGCCCCTTTTCACATAATATTCCTAGTCTATAAGCTATCGTAAGTGGTCTTGCCAAACTGAATACAATATAGTGCATGGTAGCTGGACCCTCTGAGGATCACCTTTTATGTAAAGAAAGAGTTCGGGGATTTGCGGAGAAGAGTTAAAGTGTGACCTGTTACTTGTGAGGCAGAGAAACGTGTATGGAGAACGAGGAAGAGAATTAGGGAGGTGAGGGGATGTGAGGGGGAAGAGGATTGGGGAGGAGAAGGCACGGGAGGGAATTAAGAGGACGGGGAGAAGGGAAAGAGAAGGAAGTTAGGGAGAGAAAGGGAAGGAAAGGACTGCTGGGGTTGAAAGGGGAGATAACATACAAGACACAGGTGTGTGTCGGATGAGAATGCCGGCAGACGTTTTCATGTAGTGTGTGTGAATGAATATATGTATGTATGTCGTATCCGTGGTGTAGTGGCTAGTGCGCTTAGTTACGCATCTACGGGCTCTGGTTCGAATCAGGGCCAGAGCAGTCGGCGGCAAGCTAAACCAGCTGTTCATAATTCCTTTCGGGGTGTGTCGATCAGTTAGTATCTGGGGAAACCTTAGGCAACTGTGGTAATCTAGATGTCACACTAGCCTTGTGTTCCGGAGTAGCGGGTTGCCACCCACCACCGGCTCAAGGACTAATGCGACGGATATGAGCAAAGAGGCCACGCGCAACACAGTGTATGTTCGCATCTATGTATGTGCGAATGTTTGAATGCATGCATGAATGAACATGAATTACATACATATATGGTGTATGTAAAAACAGGCTAAAATATACCTATAGAGAAACATGGCTGAAAGTTTTGGCAATCTCAAAAGTATATTATACAATATAATAAAACACCAATAAATAAACCCCTTATTCAATGCAACAATTAATATACAAAAACAAGTAAATCACATTCACAAGCTATTTAACTTGAAAGCAACAAACGCCTGATGAACACAGTACTGACACCAGCACAACATTAAAACAGCGCAGGCCAGGCATGGATTGCTGCAGTAGGAAGAGGTGTTGT
>JACEEZ010024256.1:90000-106975 GCA_016584305.1 Chionoecetes opilio
GTATCCAAGACAGCCTACTCCATGACCTCGAAAAGCAGTCTTGATTTCACGGCATTTCACGGCTTGATTACATTAGCAGGGTTAAGAAGGCGGACCACATGCAGCTTGAAGAGAGGGTGGATTGCTGCCAATCAATCATTGGGGGCATACGCCGGGGGGCGCGTTGCCTCGCCCACCCTACGACGACACTCCCGGGGGTCACCACGTGCGAGTCCCCATGCAGACTCCCTTCCCATACCAAGCAACTCTCGACAGAAAACATCAACTTGCCCCAGCCACAAGCCTTGTGGGCGCCCTATTGGCCTCCTCCACGCCGGATTGTCTCTTACAGATACAACCCAATGGGAAGGATCGTGTTCAGAGAAGCGTGCCACATGCCCATATAGCCGAAGTTGGCGCTGACGGACTATGCACGTAATAGGCCTCGATTCAGTCTCACAATGCAATCGCTGATTTGACACGTAATCATCCCAGCGATACCCCATGATTCTGCGGAGACACTTATTACCAAAGGCATCGATTCGCCTCTTCATGTCGCTATTTAATGTCCATGTCTCACAAACATAGAGTAGGACAGGGATTACAAGCGACTTGGAGATCCGGATCTTTGTCCTCCTGCACAGGTACCGACAAAGACAAATACTCGTGCTGACCGAGTCCATAAAACCGTGGGCTATGCCAATTCGCCGTAAGACTTATTGACGTGACCCGCCATCATTATGGACTGCGCTACCAAGGTATGTAAAACTTTCCAAGGTCTCAATGTCCTCGCCGCATGCATGAACAGACTGTACTGTTTCATCTAGTAAGCCTCCAAATACCTGGACCTTGGTCTTGAGCCAGGAGACCTTAGACCCCAAAGGCTTTGCCTCCTCGTGCAGCGCCTCAAGAGCCATCACCAGGACCGCCAGCGACTCAGCAAAGATTATTACATCATCGGCAAAAACAAGATCAGTGATCTTGGTGTTGCCGAGGGATACTCCACAATCACTTTGATCTACAACTTTGCCCAATACTCAGTCCATACAAATGTTGAAAAGTGATGGGGCAAGACGCACCCTTGCCTCACTCCTGTATTCACAGGAAAGAAGCTGGATACCCTCCCCCACACTTCACAGCACTCTCAGTCCCAGAGTGCAGGATTGCTGTGGCCATCAAAAAATCAATTTGATCAAAGAGGGAGAGTCACTGGTGGGCAAGCAGAGTTCTCTGGACGGTGCGTGTAGCTGCGCAGAAATAATGTTCAAAATTGAGAGTTTGCAGACATATTTGCGTTTTACGGTAGTGCTTCCGCAAATGCAAATCCACAAACATTTACACTTCCGCAAATCCGCAAACGAATTCGGACTCCCGCAATTTGCGGAAGTTGCGGTTTGCGGAAGTGTTTGCGGAAGTGCCCACCTCTGGTGTGTGTGTGTGTGTGTGTGTGTGTGTGTGTGTGTGTGTGTGTGTGTGTGTGTGTGTGTGTGTGTGTGTGTATGTGTGTGTGTGTGTGTGTGTGTGTGTGTGTGCGTACGCATTGGGGCACCAATCCAAATAGCCACATATCATGTGTTCCTTCTCAGCGTGATGAAAATTTCAGTTAGCTTCTCTGGAGGAATAATAGATAAAGTCGTCACACCTAAAATATCCATATTGTGACGAAGAAGGTCTATGGTCCATGGGCCAGAAACCGAAAAGGACCCCCCCCCCCCCTTCTTTATACATGCCACCATTTGTAGTCCGGCAGCCAAAAGTACATTTTTTCTTATAACCTTGTTTTGGGGTCTTAAGTTTTTTTTTCAATGGATTTTGTTTGCCAACATATCCGGTTTGAAAAATATATGTTGGCTCGCTGTCAGACTTGGGCAATTTAATATAATTAGCATTAAACAAAATGGCCGCCAATTTTTTTTTCAAAATATATAAAATACCATACATCTCTTGAAAATTCACACAGAGGGTCAACCAATACATGAATTCCAGGGTATTTTGATCCAGAAAATCTATTTCTGGTATTTGCAAATTCAAAATGGCCACCGTTTTCAAATGACTGGCCAACAAATAAGAAATTGAAGTGTACAATCGTAATTTTGACATATGTATGATTCGTACACTTTGTTAATTTACTAGTAGATTTTATTATTTTGTACATTTACTCAGCTCATGATGCCCTACTTCTATGCATCTGGGCACGTGAATTATGCTCGATATGCCCTCTATTATCTGCGAAGGATGGAGGCCCTCCCACAAAATATCTTGGAACACTTCATGAAAGGATCCCATGTGATGAGACACAAGATGGGACTGTTTGTTTGTTTGTTTGTTTGTTTGTTTGCTTGTTTAGAGGATAATGCCTCAGAGCCATAGTGATCTACTGTTGCAGCATATTGGTGTTGGCCTAAGCCACCACCCCGGGAGGGGGGTCCCAAACCCCCGGCTAACACCTGGTACCCATTCACTGCTGGGGTTTTAAGAAAGACCACCCATCTATCTTCGCTCTGCCCGGGGATCGAACCCGGGACTTCTCGATTGTGAGCCGAGCGTGCTAACCACTACACTACGGAGTACACTGTGTAATGGAATCTGGAGTGATATGTATATTGAGACAACTTTTATGCGATATGGCCATGGGAAGACTAGCATAATAGGCATCACAACAAAACCTGAAACACTGAAAATCTGGGCTGTTAGTCTGCATTCTTGTGGCTAGATAGTACAGGAGGTCTCCAGCATGAGAGATTCTGACAGGTTACAGAGCTCAAAGACAACCCACAAAGAAGAGGCGCAAGCTAGAATTGATGCAGATAACGCTGACAGAATAGGGCTTCGAAGAAAACTTGATATGAGTATACACCCTTTAGCCCCAAACAACACCCCAAAGGTACAGTTTCAATGTGGTTACTGGACGAATTGCTCCACCATCTGTAAATGTTGATAAAGTACTAGATATTGGCACCAGACAAATGAATGAGTTTGAAAGAAATTACCTGATGGCTTCTATGATACAATTAAGAAGGAAGTTGAAACTATGAATGTCACAAAGAAGTCAATAAAGATGGGGGAACATAAGGTTTATGATAGAAACCTGATTTATTCCCGAGTGATGGGACTACAAGCTAGTTCCAGATATGTAGATATTAAAGAGGTTCTGTCATATGAGCTCTCAACAGTCCCCACAGCTCTCTTTACTGAATGAGGAGAAATACGAGTCTCTAAATCAAAGTCTGTCTTGAAAACTCAGACAAAGATAGATGTATCAAACAGACAGTTGACTCAGAAGTCAGTATGCACAGTCATTGATGGTTGTGCCCTCCTGTGGATTCCCCATTGGCCAGCATCAAGTCCAACTAAACAGCCTGTGGTACTTGATTATGTAGATAAATTCAAAAGTCACATATAACAGAGGATGAAAACTGAAGATGTGTTTTTTATTTTTGACAGATATGAGGATTTCAGTATAAAATGTTCTACAAGGACCTGTAGAGGGAATGAAGGCTGCCGCGTATTTAAGTTAAGTCCCACAGCGCCTCTGCCTTCTCAAAAGCTTGCCCTTACAATGACAGAAAACAAGAAGCAATTGATCAATATTATTTGCGACGACATTCTGAATGACACAGATTTCATTCAGAAGAATACAACAAAGCACAAACGTATGATAACAGGTCAGAACAAAACACCTGTAGAAGCATGTTTGCAGTGGTACAATTGTAGAAAGAGCTGACATGGCAACCACTCATGAAGAAGCTGATAACATCATTGTGCAGCAGGCTATAGCAGTTTGCTGTAGCTCAGCAGCAACCTGTCACTGTTCTTGCAGATGATACAGATGTTTATGCACTTCTTCTTTATCATTACCTGGAACAAGGCATACACACACCAATGTTTATGGAATCACCTGTAAAAGAAAGAACTGTTGTTGATATCCAGGCCACTGTAAAGAAACATCAGAACATAATTCCAGCAATATTGGCAGGTCATGCTTTTACTGGATGTGATACAGTGGCAGCATGTTTTTGATATAGGAAAAGGAAAGATGTTGAAAGTACTGAAAACAGGTCTGAATCTGGATATGATAGGTAATGCTGAGGCTAACTGGCCTGAGGTGTTGGAACAGGCAACAAAATTCATAGCTTCCTGTTATGGACAATCAAAGACCAATTCTATGTCTGAGGCCAGAGTAAGTGTGTGGACTTCAAGAACGGGGAAGTCGGGAGGAACAGTTACTCCCAAGCTATGTTCTCTTCCATCTACTGCAGAGGCCTTCATTGAGAATGTCAAGCAGGCTCATCTGCAAACATGCATATGGAAGAATGCCCTGCAACTAGATCCACCAGATTTGGAACCCACAAGTTATGGATGGATCAAAGAAAGCAGAACAAAGTCACTGCTGCCTACAACAGTCCCTACCAATGTTCAGCTAGCACCGAATCATATACTAAAGTTGATAAGATGCACATGTTCAAGTACACAGCCATGTAAGTCCTCAAGATGCGCATGTAACAAGTCGAGGCTACCATGCACAATGTTTTATGCTTGTCAATCCTCCATTGAATGTTGCAATGATCAAACACGAACAGCAGTTGATGAGGATGATGAGGATGATTACTAATTACCTCAAGAATTATGCATTTATGCCCATAAGAAATTGAGGATTCAAAACGATCTGACTAAAATAACTGTCAATCTTTATTACTTTCATGTTGAACAAGTAATATTCTTATATACTAGTATAAGTATTAAAAAAATATTAAAAAAAAATAAAAAGGCAGCCATTTTGAAAATGGTGGTCATTTTGGATATGAACAAAGACTACTGTATACTGGACTTGCTACTCGTGTCCCGCGCCAACCCGCCCATGACCAGTGGAGGCCAGTTTTGCGATTCCTGCCATTTTAGAATATCACCCCTATTTCCCTTCCTAAGGTTTATCAGTATATATGATATACCGTTATCTTCGTAACTGTTTGTTCTATAATATTATCAAATAAAAAACAGTAAAATACACTAAAGAAATGCCATTATGAGAGAGTGAAGAAATATGCATGACCTCAATATATCTTAAACTCTTCGCCATTTAATATTTTGCGAGAAAACATTTTAGATGCTAGCAATAGAAAGAAGCGGATTTTCATTAGCTTTCCATTGTTATATTTCGTTTTCTGATAAATGAGTTACCACCATGCCTAAATTAGCGTTAACTAAAAAATAACATCATCAATCGTATCGGCAAGTAAATAAGTGTTCCATGAATACAGTAGACTATGGCATATCAGTATAAATGATACACTGTTATCTTCGTGAATGTTTGTTCTATAATATTATCAAATGAAAACTGTAAAATACACTAAAGAAATTCCATTATGAGACTCTGAAAAATATGCATGAACTTATATTCACTTAAACTCATTGCAATTTAATATTTTGTGTGAAGACTTTCTTTTTACATGCAACATATCATTAGAAGCGGAATGTAATTAGCTTACCACTGCTATATTTCATTTTCTGATAAATGAATTACAACCATGCATAAATTAGCGTTAACTAAATAAATAACATCATCCATCGGGTAATTATCCCGATAGATGATGTAATTTTTTTAGTTAACGCTAATTTATGCATGGTTATGATTCATTTATCAGAAAACGAAATATATCATTGGAAAGCTAATGAAAATCCGCTTCTTTCTATCGCTAGCATCTAAAATGTTTTCTCGCAAATATTAAATGGCGATGAGTTCAAGTGAAAATTAAGTTCATGCATATTTCTTAACTCGCTCATAATGGCATTTCTTTATTGCATTTTACTGTTTTTTATTTGATAATATTATAGAACAAACATTTACGAAGATAACGGTATATCATACATACTGATAAACCATAGGAAGGGAAAAGGGAGTGATGTTCGTAAATGGCAGGAATCGCAAAACTGGCCTCCACTGGAAATAGCCCAAAATGAGTAGCAAGTCCAGTATAGAGTAGTCTTTGATATGAAAATACCAGAAATTAATTTTCTGGCTCAAAATACCCTGGAATTGGTTGACCGGTTATGTCAATTTGTAAGGGAATTATGGTATATTATGTATTTGGATATTTCCTTGGCGGTCATTTTGTTTTATGCTAACTCGCTAAAATTGCCCAAGGTTGACAGCGAGCCAACCAAGATATTTTTCAAACTGGATATATGGGCAAACAAAATCCACTGAAAAAAAAACTTAAGACTAAAACAAGGTTGAGCCTGGTGGCTGCCGGACTGTCAATTGCTTTAATATCTAAGCTTCAAGAAAAGAATTATTAGTCAAGTGATTTCTGGTTGCTAGTACCCGTAAATAGATATTAAAGATAGCTTTTGGCGGAAGGAGGTAAAACTGAATACAACGTCATTTTTCAACCAGTAGGACTAAACACAAGAGTTACTTATTTATGTATTCAAACTGTCCTTTAGGTTGACTAATTGATTGAAATTGTTTGGGGGGGGCTTCAGAGTATTTTTATGTATCAAAACCTAGAACCGATGCCCAAATTGGGTTAAATCGATGGACAGAGTTAAAGACCTATTCTAAATCATCATCCCCAAAATTAGTGAGGTTATTGACAAAAATTGACACCAAGTCCCGTGACATCATTTCTGAATGCGTCTACTGGAAATCCAGTCCATCTGTTACCTGAACCCAGCAATGTAGAATCAGCTATAATAGGTAATGGTGTAGCCCCAACGACCTCTTCCAGATTGCAGATTTTTTTTTTTTTTTTTACATCACAAAGGACTTTTCTCCTCCGTGGTGTAGTGGCTATCCCGCCTAGCTACGAATCTGCAAGTCCTGGTTCGAGTCCGGGCCAGGGCAAGTCGGCAGCCAGCTAAAACAGCTGTTTTTCCTCCCTTTCGGGGTTGATAAATGGGTACCAGGAACCTGGGAAGGTAAATGTGGTGACTCGGATGTCACACAGCGCTGTGCCCCGGGGTAGCGGGTTATCACCCATCACAGGCTCAATAGCTCATGCGACGGAGATGAGCACCAAGGCCACGCGCAGCATAACGTATGCTCCAATCTTTAATTACTTACAAAAGACTACACAAGGGCAAAACAAATTTTTTTAAACCCGCCTAGTTGCCAGTTTCTATGAAAAGGACATTAAGAGAATATAGAAAGGGGGGTGGGGCAGTTTAGGTCACGAGGTGTCTTGTCCCTCCCCTTTAAAAAAAATAATGTCATATGAAGGCAGAAAAATAGAAACAGGAAGATAATTCCCGAGTTTACCAGTGAAAGAGATGAAACCATGAAGATACTGGTTAACTCTTGCATTAGTAAGATAGACATAATAGGGATGAGAGTTGACAGAAAGTCTTGTGCAACGAGGCCACCGGGGGAGGGGAGGCATGCAGTTAGCAAGTTCAGAAGAGCAGTGAGCATTAAAAAACGGTAGAAGGTTGTGACGAACTACACCTGAACTACACCTCCTTCGTCACGGTAACTGTGATTACCACTTTCACCTTCACAAAGCGGCATGCTTCGGGGCTTCAAGCACAGTTACCCGACTATCCACGTCAACACTTCCAGCCCCTGTCCCGGGGTAAGGGGGTACTCTACCCATTGTGATGTCGGAGCCTCGCCGACCACGAGTAAGCAGACAGCCATAGCTCTTCACGCTGACAACACCTCAACTACCAAGATCCTGTTCTAATCCCTAAAAGGCCATACTGAAGACGTAGGGTTTCTTCCAGTTGGCCCTTCACTATCCCGCAGACCATTCAACGCTCCTCGTTATCTGAAGTGCTGACGGTGCTGAAGATTGCTGCTGCAATTCACCTTTTCTATAGGCAGTGTTCCAGGGAGTTCTAAGGGTGACATTACCCCTCCTATGATGTTTTGCAGTTGTTGTTTGGTTGTTTTTTTAATTGGCGGCTAGCCAGTTTTTTATTTTTGTTGTGTAAATATATTCGAGGTAATCATACTTTACGATTTTTCTTCCCCAACATTTCTTGAGTTTGCTAATAATTGATAACCACCGGCCCTGACAAAGAAAGCAAGAGAAGCAACATTGTGACGGTGATTTAAAGATTGAAGAGAGTCAGTCAGGGGAGGAGAGTTGGTGGGACGGAAAGCTTTTGACTCAACCTTGTTTAGGAGAGTTGTATGAGCGGATCCCCCCCCCCCAAACATGAGAGACATACTCCATACATGGGAGGATAAGGCCCCTGTGCAGAGCAAGCATCTGGGAGGGAGAGAAAAAATAGACGCAGACGCCACAGGACACCTTTAACTTCTTAAAAGTTTGTGTCAGCATTACATAAGATGTGAGATTTACATTTCAGATCTTTAGTAAAGGATAGCCCAAGAATGTTCATTGTAGATAAGGGAGACAGTTGATTGTCATTGAAGAATATAGGATAGTTGTTTGGAAGGTTATGTCGAGTAGATAGAGGAAGAAATTGGGTTTTTGAGGCATTGAACACAACAAGGTTTGCATTGCCTCAATCAGAAATTATAGCAAGGTCAAAAGGCGCTCTGTAGTATCTCCGTGAATCACTTAGTACCTATTGAATTGGATGTAAAAAAATCGTCGTTGAAAAATGTAGGATAGAATCATTAACGTTGGAGTGGATAGGGCATTGAA
Organism: Chionoecetes opilio; assembly: GCA_016584305.1. Taxonomy (NCBI): domain Eukaryota; kingdom Metazoa; phylum Arthropoda; class Malacostraca; order Decapoda; family Majidae; genus Chionoecetes; species Chionoecetes opilio. The sequence continues at coordinate 98,595 of JACEEZ010024256.1, forward strand.
TTAAACACAGAAGATAATTAATTAATAATAAAGAGAGATGGGTGATAGGACAAAACCATGAGGAAAACCACTATTAATAGACTTCGGAGAAGAACAATGACGGTCTACAGTAGCTGCAATAGAACGGTTTGAAAGGAAACTTAAGATTAAATGCAGAAAAAATAAAAAACCGAATCAAGGTAGTTTAGAAATTAAAGATTTGTGAATGCGTCTACTGGAAATCCAGTCCATCTGCTACCTGAACCCAGCAATGTAGAATCAGTTATGATAGGTAATGGTGTAGCCCCAGCGACCTCCTCCAATTTGCAGATTTTCTTTTCTTGTTTTACCTCACAAAGGACTTGTCGCCTCCGTGGTGCAGTGGCTAGCGTGTCTGGCTACGAATCTGCGGGCCCTGGTTCGAATCCGGCCAGGGCAAGTCGATGACCAGCCTATAAGCAGTTCTTCCTTCCTTTCGGGGTTTGATAAATGGGTACCTGGGGTAACCTGGGGAAGGTACCTGTGGTAACCCGGGTGTCACACTAGCCCTGTGTCCCGGGGTTACGGGTCCTCACCCACCACAGGCTCTAAGGGCTAATGCCACGGAGATGAGCACCGAATGCCACGCACAGCTTAGCGTATGCTTTTACCTTTATCAAAAGCTTTTAATATGTCAAGGGCAACAGCAAAAGTTTCACCAAAACACATATAAGAGTATGACCAAGATTCAGTTAGTAAAGCTAGAAGATCTCTAGTAGATCGTCCTTTACAGAAACCGTACTGACGATCAGATAGATGTTTATAAGCAGATAAATGCTTTAGAGTCTCTTATTAAGGATAGATTTAAAAGCTTTAGAAAGGCAAGAAGTCAAAGCGATGGAACGGTAGTTTGAAGAATTAGAACGGTTACCCATCTCAGGAATAGGTTGAATGTCAGCAAACTTCCAGCAAGAAGGAAAGGTGGAAGTAGATAGACAGCGACGGAAAAGTGTGACCAGGCAGGGTGCAAGCACAGAAGCAGTCTTTGAGAACAATATGAGGGACTCCATCAAGACCGTAAGCCTTAGGCCAGAAAGGGCAAAGACAACATTGTTGCGAAAGATCTTAGTAACAGGAAAAATACTTTCAGAGGGTGGAGGAGAAGGAGGAACAAGCCCTTCATCAACCAGAGTGAAATGTATTGCATTCGTTTGAACAAAAAGTTTTGATTTGGAAATAGTAGATGAGGCAGCAGTGGAGCCATCAGGGTGAAGCATCAGATGGAAAGATGAAGAAAAATTGTTAGAGATGTTTATAGCTATAGATAGCAAAAGTTACGAGAAGAGTTTGATTCAGAAAGATTTTGACATTTTCTTTTAATGAAGGAGTTTTTGGTAAGTTGAAGATTTGGCATGATTATGGGCACAAATAAAAAAAGGCTTTAGTTTCTGGAGATGGATGGTTACGGTACCGTCTGTGAGCCGCCTCTCTATCTTGGACAGCATGAGAACAAGCAGAGTTAACCAAGGTTTATGCGCTTTAGGATTAGAGAAAGTGTGTGGAATTTTATGTCTTCATGCTAGAGAAAATGACCTCAGTTATGTGCTCTGCTCAAAGAGATGGGTCTTTGACACGAAACCAATAATCATTCCATGGAATATCAGACTAATACTGTCTTAGGTCCTTCCACTTAGCTGAGTTTAAATGTTAGAAACATCTCCACTTATGTGAGTCTTGGGGCGGCACCGGAGCTATAAGATATTTTACAGAAATAAGACTGTGATCGGAGGAACCCACCTGAGAGAAGAATATCACATAATAAGTTGAAGGGTTAGAGGTTACGAAAAGGTCAATTGTGTTGGGCGTGTCTGCCAGGCGGCTAAGAATACGGGTAGGGTGCTGTACTAGCTACTCTAGGTCTTGGAGGATAGCAAGTTGTAGGCTTGTTCACCAGGTTGGTCAGTCAGAGAAGATGATAGCCAATGCTAGTGGTGAACATTGAAATCCCCATGAATGGAAATCTCTGCAATATGAAAATGAGATGAGATGTATTTCACTTTGGATGTTAAATAGTCGAAGAATTTAACATAGTCTGAGGAGTTAGGTGACAGATAAATTATACTGTACATATAAAGTTAGTAAGAGAGTGACATTGAAGTCGAAGCCAGATGGTAGAAAATTCTGAAGATTCAAGATCTTGGGCACGAGAGCAAGTGATGTCGTTGCGTACTTACACGCTAGTTTTGGATTGAAAATGAGAATATAGAGGGTAAGAGGAAACATTAAAAGGACTGCTGTCTGTTTCTCACAGACCCCTTGGTTTCAGTGAGGATAAGATGAATTCTAGAAGAGGTGATGGTGATGCTCCACATATTATAATTTAGATCTAAGACGGCGATCTAAGGGGTTCTTTTTCTTTTCTTTTTACATTTGTGCCTATAGCGCCTGTAGGCAGTGGTGACCCAGGGCTCGGATGGTAGGCTCTGGAGGTTCACTTGAGGGCTGTGATGGTTGGTCCTCGCCCGTGGTGGCGCAAGCAGGATTCTTATAGTGACTGATTAGAGGCTCATGCCGCCCCCTTGTATCCTCCGGTGCACTCGCAATCGAAGGTAGGGGAGAGCGGTGATAATTCGGACGGTTGGATGGTCCGGACATTGCATTTCCTGAAAAATGTATGGGACCTAGCGCCGTGAGATCTGGCGTGAAAATGCGAGACCTTGTTTACCAGGACCACGCGGGACAACGAAGCCGCCGGCGCCATACTTTTTGATGCAGGTAAGTTTTTATGTTTTTTTGCACCTTCTATGTTATATTTTGCATGTGTGCCGTAAGCTATACCTCCATGAATATGACAAGTATCAGATTGTGTATTATTATGGTGAAACAGTGATGCCTAACGAAGATATTACCGTAAATACGAATGCTTACCTCTCGTGTTTGGAAGTCGAGTGTGTAGCCATCTATATGTTTTATAGTGTTGGGATGATTCGGACATTTGATGAGGGGGATGGTTCGTCATTGCCCGAACCATCACTAAGCAATTACATTATGAAATTATTCTTTGAAGCATGTATGTTATAAACACTTAAGTGGAACAGAATGGTTATTATTAACCTGGGAGTACATTTATCGTTTTTATGTTTAAATGTGTTTTGTAGTACAGTATATAATATTGTCTTAGATATTAAATATTATTAATAATATCACGTTCATTTCTAATATGAGTATAACATATTAATGATTCTACATTTAAAACAACTTGTTTCCTTTGTTTCAGACACCCACCAGCCATCATGGGAGGAAATATAAGAAGAAAACGAACAGGGAGAGAGATGAAGCTGCTCTGCAGTCTGCTTTACTGAAGTAAAGGAAAGTGGACGCTCTATGAGGAAAGCTGCTGGAAAAATATGGGGTTCCAAGAAGCACACTTCACGACTATTTGTGTGTTGTTTGAGGGAGATTGAGGAAACCAATTGTCCATAATTCTGGATAAATTTGGTCTTAATTATATATTTTATTTTTTTACAAAATATAGAGGCTATTTTTTTGTACGTGCGTATAATAAAAAAAAATTGAACTGATCATTTCTTGTTTATTAGCCAATCCAGCTCACATTATCTTAAGATTTTGCCGAGTAATACAGGAGTCCGTACCATCCCACCTATCTGGCCGGACTATCACCACGGGTAAGGATGGTTCGGACGATTTAGAAACTTGTGTTTCGTCATTCACTGGTAAAAATCGAAAACAGCTATGAGTCTGATATCACCAAGCTAAAGAGCCAAATGATGAGTGGAGCATTTTGAGATGAACAAAATTACACTGCTTCCTAAACTTTTTTTTCTATAAATATTTTTTTTTTAAAAAGTGGCCGAATCATTACCACTCTCCCCTAGAGTTGATGGGCAGGGCATGTGGGTGTTCTTAGGCCACTCGACGGTGCAGAAAGGTTTTGGGTTTCTCGGGGATCGAACTCGGGTCACCGAGAACACCAGTCGGAGACGCTAACCACTCCGCTATACCCCTCCCCCCCCCCCCCCCAGCTTGGTAGTTGAAACGCCTATTGGCGTTTACCAATAAATTAAATGATCCTGAAGCTCCAAAATAACAATAACAATCAATTTGTCACCTCAAAAACATCTGGAATACACAAGTAACTCTTGTTTTTAGTCTGCTGGTTGAAAAATGGCATAGTATTTATTCAGTTTTACCCTGTCCGCCAGCAGTCATATTTTAATATTTTTTTACGGGTACTAGCAGCCGGAAATCTCTTGACTAACAATATTTTCATTAAGCTTAATACATACAAAGCAGCTGAAAAAAATAGTAGGGTATTTAAAAAGGGCAGGGAGGAATGGTAGGTTCTCGTAGCCGTTGGTCTATAATTTTTGAAGATACAGTATTGTTGACGTCAAAATACACCGTAGGACTTGCAAAAAATTACCTTAACTTAATTGTGACACGGTTTGAGTAAGTGTGTGTGTGGAACTCGAGGCGAACATGTCACTGACGGATAAAGAATGACATACACGGCGTCACCGAGCAGACAGACAGATTACTATGTGGATATGTGTTTCGCCTGCTGTCACACTGCTGTTGCCGTTGCTGCTGTTTACACGCAAATATACGGTCACAGGAGGATTTGTCGTGGCTGGCGAGGTGGACAATGTGCGTTGGGCTTCAACTTGCTCACACTGTGGTCTCGTTTAAGCTGCAGTAAGCGGGTGGTGCTGCTCTCAGCTGACCGCTATCCATCCTCACAACCCAACAGTCTTATATATGTTGTTTTTATCTCTTCTACGGCGAAAGGGTTTTGTGTTTATTGATAATTTACATTAAAAAGAGGGCCATGTACATGCCCATATATAAGCACAATATATGAGGTGTGAGTAACAAAGAGTATAATATATGCTGATTATTGCCTCTGTAGTTAGGTTTTGGCGGACTCTGTATAGAATGCCAGTTACTTTAGAAAGTTGTAAACATGTTTGATCAGAGTGATACTTCCGATTTAAGTTTTTATCAATCGTGACCCCAAATAAATTTTGCATGATTGACTTGTTTTTATAATTTCACCATCAAAAAATATATTGGAGGGAAGGAGTTTTTCACAGCCCTATTTTGAAATAGAATATGATTTGGTTTTTTAAATATTAAGTTTTAGTTTATTTGATTGAATCCCTAATTTTACGTTGCTTACCTCTGGCATTAAATTTGTGTATACAGTAGTGAATCTATATGTTTGTCCTTGAGTGCGAGTGTTGTATCAAAGATTACGTATACTGGACTTGCTACTCATTTTGGGCTATTTCCAGTGGAGGCCAGTTCGGGCGATTCCTGACATTTTCGAAAATCACTCCCATTTCACTTCTAACAGAGATATCAACTTCATTTTTTAATGATAACTTTTTTTGGCAATGGAGATACCTCCCTAAAGGTTTTCCAGCCGATCGGCCCAATATATATTTCGGCATAGGTTTAGTGTGGACGAACTGAACTAAGATTTGTTATTATATAAACACAAGACTTGATAGTTTTTATTACAATACACACACACACACACACACACACACACACACACACACACACACACACACACACATACACTACACATACACATACACATACACACACACACACAACACAAAACACATACACATACACACACACACACACACACACCCACACACACATCTATTCTATATCTATATCTATATTATATATATATATATATATATATATATATATATATATAATATATTAAAATTATATATATATATAATATATATATGTTTTTAGTACATCAAATTCTGGTTTCATGCTTAGGGTGGGACTAGAGATGATCCTTCTCCACTTGCTCGATCCAGTGTCAATCCTTCTTCTATAATTAACTTCCATATTCTGCTGCCTTTCATGTTCATCATGTTTTCCCTGTTGGCTTCCTTGGTATCTCCACTTACTCCATTATCGTCACACTCCTCCCTCCGTCTCCCTTTTACATTTCCAAACCATTGTGACCTTTTCTGTCTCATTTTTCCCTGTGTTTCTCTCAATTCGCATATCTTAGCCACTTACTCACTGGACACCCTGTTCTGCCCACCTCAATTTAGCCATATATTGTGGATGTGTGTTTACAAAATAAGACAGGCACATATACATTTTTGGCACGCCTCTTAATACACACATATTGTTACATAGCAACTGCCCCACAACATGGTAACAGCGCATTCCCCACTCGGGGCCCACAATGTAACTCACCAGTCGCTATTCAGCAGGCGGGCCCATAAAGGGACTAGCTCTCTGCTTGGGTTCCCGCTTATCTCTGTTCTCTAGTAAATAAACACCTACGGAAATAATGCTCGCTTCTCCCTCGGGTAACCTCCCACAACAGCTCCGGTTAATCACTGCAACACGAGCAACATGGCGCAGATCGCAGGTATAAGAGACAGAGATCGCTGGTAGCGACCCCCCGCCATTCCCCAGAACACCACGCCGTCCTGTACACCCATGAGGCATCTCTTCACCACGACCCTCGCTATTTCCCCCCTGGTTACTTCGTCTTCAGTGATTCGTGTGCCTTTGGACATAGATACACCACGTGGAACTGTGTTTGACGGTAGGGTTCAGTGCTACTTAAGTGCTTGGTGAAAGTGTGTACAGGGGGGGTGCGTTTTTTTTTTACCGGGGCCTTGTGTGCGTGTGTTTGTCACCGCTTGGCTGCTTTGTGACCTTGAACACAGGTGGAGCCGAGAGCAGCCCCGGGAAGACCCCCCCTTCTCCCCCCCCCCGCCCCACGCCACGCCCCAAAACACACCGCAAACACACACAAAACACTCAACCCCTATTTTTTTTTAATTATCCACGAAAAATGGTAATTTCATCGCAGTGTTTGTCTCGACACTCAACATATTACTCCCCGATGCGTCACCCGTGACCAGCGGGTCCCGGATCTTGATAAGGAAGTAAACATCCCGCCTTTGGAGCCACTCAACACCCCACCACCAGTGCTGACGCCCTCATCCCCCGCCGACGCCCCATCATCCCGTTGAGCCTCACGGCCATGCCAAAGTCCTCCCTCCTCCCTACCTCGAAGATACCGCCCGTATCAGAGAGCGCTCTTTGCTTGCAGGAGGGTAAGGATCGCGTCAAGCTGTGAAGAGGAGAGGTTCAGCGCGACGAGGAGAGAAGTCGGGCGTGATTACGAGGCCAGAAGGAAGGAGGAGGATGCACCCTTTCAAGTTCTTGTGACACTCCTGTCTCCTACACATGCTGCCAGCGCGCGGCCTGCCTCCCCTACCACCTGTCACGGCTACTGCGAGCACGACCACTGCTCCGCCTGCCGCTTCTCCTGTGGCTGCCACGCCCCCCCCTGTGCGCCTTCTGCAGGCAAAACCATGTGGCTCACAGCCCACCAACGTTGCTTGCTGGACTCGTCTTTCTAAGTTTTCCGGCAATGGCGTCGACTGTGGCAAGATTTCTCCACCATGCTGGATTTACAGAAACTGCCAAAAACAGTTTGCAAACTCATCCAGTTCCGGATGGCTGTGTCACTGGACGTGCAAAAGGATTCTAGAGCCCTACCCTAGGGATCGCACCTGACACTTCATTGACTGTGACAGAGGTCTTGGACGCGTTAAGTTCACACTTCAAGAGCCAACGCAATGAGGCACTACGCCGTCGCGAACTCCTGTGTTTGTAAACAGGCGGACGGCGAGTCATTCTCCGATTTCTACGTACGATTGAAGAACCTGGCAGAGGAGGTCGACTTGTGCACTGGTACTGCTATGACGTGCGGGAAATCCAATTAAAATGGTTTTACTGATGGGGGGTGCGAGATGAAGAGCTGATTTAGCGCCTTATCTCCCTCGACACAGGCACCTCTCTCCACTCCAAAGACGTGGTCAACCTGTTGCCGTTCATTCGAAGCCAACCCGCCATACAGCCTCTTGCTATCTACTCATCACCAAGCCAGCTGCGCGCCATGTCTACCTACAAGAAAGGCAGGCGCCACGACAAGACGCCTCTTGTTCGACGACATGTCGAGTGTACTGATAGTTTTATTAGATGTTACTATCACGAATGGCTGGAGTGGTACTCATATTTCATCATGGTTTTGTTTTCCCCCCCCCCCTTGGAGTGAGGTATTTTCCGCTCGTCATAGGGGAGTGTGAGTAGGAATGTATAATTTAAATGGTAATGGGTTATAATTAAGGTAATTTAAGTAAATGGTAAATCAAAAATGTTGGAATTTTCGCCCATCAACTGATGGATGATAAAAACCGTTGAAATTATAAAGAATTTACGGAACTCACTTGCTATAACCAGTCCTAAGCTGCACAAATACCCTTTAGACGCTAATAAGGTATACCTTAGCAGTAGCAGTGGGTTGGAAGTGTTGTTAAGGTTGATCGTAGTTTTAAAAT
>JACEEZ010024256.1:111165-129324 GCA_016584305.1 Chionoecetes opilio
AAGATTAATGATTTAGGTTAAATTTCACAAATCATGTTGCGCCAGGAAAAACCCAGCTGATTTATATCTGTGGATTACACTCACACCTCTAACGAGATAGCATCTATTTTAAATATACGTGGTTGTATATACAGTACACTCCACCCCTCCGTGAGGATAAGACGTGCTTGTAGTATATAAGTACATGTACAAGTTCACTACCAGCCCTCACCGAGTTAACATCTCTTATTAATATGAAGAGATTTTGTACATAGTTAATTGTACATATAAGTGATAAACCAATAGGACTTGTCTTGGCGACACAAATAACAATCGCCGTGCGTCATGGATAACAGGGTGTGAAAACCCACTTGACGCCACAATAACGCTTCCACCTCCGCTTCTGTCATTCACGGGCGGCCTCGATCCTGGCGACCACATCGGATCACAAGACCATGCAGTATTAATCAAACCTACAGCCGTTTTCAACCACTATCCACCGATAAGTATCCTAATTAGTTGATTAGCTAGGATAATGTGTCGGGATGATAACCATGGGTTTGATTGATTAGGTAAGAACCCTCAAATTAAATATGTATGTGACATAAATTCCCACATTTAATTATAAACCCATTACCATTTAAATTATATATACATTCCTACTCACACTCCCCTATGACGAGCGGAAAATACCTCACTCACAAGGGGGGGGGCGGAAACAAAACCTGATGATGAAATATGAGTACACTCAGCCATTCGTGATAGTAACATCTAATAAACTATCAGTACACTCCACCCCTCCGTGAGATAAGACGTGCTTGTAGTATATAAGTGCAAGTACAAGTTCACTACCAGAGTTAACATCTCTTATTAATATGAAGAGATTTTGTACATAGTTAATTGTACATATAAGTGATAAACCAATAGGACTTGTCTTGGCGACACATATAACAATCCGCCGTGCGTCATGGATAACAGGGTGTGAAAACCCACTTGACGCCCACAATAACGCTTCCACTTCCGCTTCTGTCATTCACGGGCGCCTCGATCCCGGCGACCACATCGGATCACAAGACCATGCAGTATTAATCAAACCTACAGCCCATTTCAACCCACTATCCACCGATAAGTATCCTAGTTAGTTGATTAGCTAGGATAATGTGTCTTATCCGGCTCTTCTGCCGTACTTCCGGGAAGTTGGTGTCCCGCTCCGCCTCAGGACCAACGGCGGGCCCAATTCACCAGCACTGACTTCTGGAACTTCATGGAGCGCTGGGGTGTCCACACGCGGTATCTTCGCCGCATTACCCCCAGTCTAATGGCTACGCCGAGGCGCACCGTCAAGTCAGTAAAACACCTCATCCTCAAGACGGCGCCCAACGACAACATCGACAGTGAAGACTTCGACATGGGTCTCCTGGAGCTTCGCAACACTCCTAACTTCACGGGACGATCCCCTGCGATGACACTATATGGCCACCCGCTCCGCTCCTGTGTCCCTGCCCATCCTGAGTCCTTCTCGGAGGAGTGGCAGGCCCGCACAGAGGACTGTGATCGCCGAGCTGTCGCCCGCGCTGAGCAGGTCAAGGCTCAGTACGACCAGCACGCCCGCCCCCTTCCCAGGCTGTGTCGGCCAGACCGCCGTATTCAGGACCCGACATCACACCGCTGGGACAAGGTCGGGGTTGTTATGGGGCTGCGGCACGACACGGGACTACGAGGTGCGTCTTCCCAGTGGGCGCGTCTGGTGGCGAAACCGCCGTTTCCTCCGACCCGTTCCAACCCCTAGTGACGACACCCTCCCCACTTCCCTGTGTCCCCTTGCTCGGACGAGAAAATCACTCTTGATCGGTGTTGGTCACAGGTTTCCTGGTCGGTCCATTGTGCCAGCTATAGAGTCCCTTGCTCTTAACGTTGCAGGTGTTGAACCACTTGCGCAGCAGCCAAAGAAAGGCAGCAGTCTCCTTGAAGGTAAGTCTACTGCACTTGTCAGCATAGTAGATCAAGGCTGCAGTTGTTGACTCGTGTGTGGCAGCCGCCACAAGCTGGACATTGGTACCTTCGATGCGGGTGGGGTTGAGCACCTTGTCAGTCAGCCGGTATGCCATCTTTCCCTCCTTGCAAAGTTCACAGTTGTAAATGGACACAAGGTGGCCGATGTCCACGTGGATGTCCTCCTGAGACTGCAAAGATAGAATTACGATTCTAGTGGCCACACTACTGATACAATAAGTGTAAATACGGTATGCCTAAGTGAAGTGAAATCGTGTATGCATAATGTATTGACGGTACATATGAATTATTTATTCAGCTCATGGCATTGGACAAATCCTGTTTCGAAAACTAATGTAGTAACATTACGGGTGTCTGAATAAAACTGCATCCAACAGTATTAAAAAACATTTTTTTTTCAATTCCTAGAAAATATTTTTTATATAAAAAATGTTCTTGGCATTGGAAAAAAAAATACAAATGTTTTTAATGCTTTTGGATCCAGAGTGCTTTTTATATTTATAAAGTCCACAGCTGATCGATGGAGCATGGCCAGCTCGTGGGCTTTATATAAATCCCGTAAACTGTGGATACCTGTGTGACAATATCTCTGTGTACGCGGGACTTTTGCCAGAATTCTTATAGTCGCTAAACAAACTTGAATGTGTATCAATGTATTCGCCATATATTTGTGCAACCGATAAAAAAAAAAAATTTTGCTAAAGTCTTGTGTTTATTCTATGATTATACTTGCAAGATGAAGAGCGTTGAGGTTTATGGAATCCATGGTACAGCTCGTTCATAGAATACAGGCCGCAAAGGTCTTCCTCTCTAATCTCTCTGCCCGCGATAGGGAGAGACCTGTCAGCACCTTCACTTTCCATGCTGGTCACTGGGTCACTGAGCCTATGTGTGACCCCTGGGTCATTCTCAGGTAAAGTAGAGTTGCCAGATTTCACCGGCCGAAAAATTAGCCAACCATTTTGAATTTGGCGGGCGCCCAATTGGGCATACTCGCGTTTTCTTAGTGAGTGACCAAATGGGCATAGCCGTGCTTTACGGGTTAATGGGGCAAAGAAAACGTAGTGACTTTTTATGCCTCAAAAATTCAGTTTCTTCATCAATCTAATCGACATAACCTTCCAAACAACTACCCTCTCTCCTTTTTTGGGAGCGGCACCTCAGCGGCCTCTTACTTTTTTTTTCCCCTTGGCCTGCCTCATTTTTGCGTAAAAAATAGAAATTACCTTCTTGTAGTGGATCCCCATCCCATTGTTGATGAGCTTGTAGGATAGGTCAGGGAAGACGGACATGCTGTGGGTGATGACTGGGACTCCCCTGTCGTCTGTCTTCTCCAGCTTGATGATGATGAGGAAGCTGTCCTTGTGAGGCACCTTGTGGGCGACAAATCCCTCCGGCAAACTCTTGCTGGCCAGTTTCTCCCAACACTCATCAAACGAATAGACCTACAACAATAGAACACCTTGAACAAAAAATTATGGCATGAATGTTTTAATATGCCGTGCATGAAATGGCTTTTATATGTTTTCTTTTGAAAGTAGAAGAATCACCTTTCCTGTTCGAGGAAGGCCTTGCTTAACCCTAGAACGCTAAACATGGGTACGAGGAACCGTCGCTAATGTCATCATTAGTATCCCGTGATGTTCTGATGGACCCATTGCGCCCATACTCGCTATAGCTTCAGTGTTTCCCAACCTTGACAGCGGTAGGTCACGTCGCTCCGCTCCGCCGCCTGATTTTTTCCATAGAAACGTCATTAGGGTACGACGTACCCTTGTTTACAAATAACAGGGTTAAAACCAAATAGGGTTCTACGTACCCTTTTTACGGATACTGCAATAAGTGTGGCTATAGTGATCAATTATTTTCCCTTTCAGCAAGGGATAAACTTACAGCAAATTTACAGTGTATAACTATAGTGTTCATCATGGCTTCCAGACGTGAAAATGTGTCTCAGGAAGAGATAGAAGGTATTTTGTTCACGGCTACTGGTGAAAGTAGTGACGAAGACAGTGACGAACTTGAATGTGAGGAAATATACGATAGTGACCGCGATGCTGACTTTGTCTTACGACCACAAGACATGTCTAGTGGAAGTGATTCAGATAGTGACACGAGGCAGGCGCTGAGAAACAGGCCGTCGTAGGGAGGCAAAGGATTATCGCGGTCGTGCCAAGCGGGCACGCCGTCCACCAAGCCGCTCGCCTGCCACCTCTCCCGATGCTGCCTTTCCCTATTGCTGCACCTTCTACTTCTGCTGACCCTGCTGTGACCACCCCTGCTGCTGTGCCTGCTGTGACCACCCCTGCTGCTGGCCCTTCTGCTGAACCACAGGCTACTAACTCAGACGACCCAGACAACCCTCCTGCTGCTACTCCTGCTGCTACTCCTGCTGCCACCGGGGACGACGACGACGACATGACTGTGCTGGTAGAGATGATGAAGATCTGCTTATAAAATTTAACCATGCCACAATGACAAGCAGGCAGGGTTACGTGTGGAAAACAAGGCCTCAGGTGGTAGCAGCGGCAAGGACAGCAGCAAGAAATATTATTGGACCATTTACTCCTGGCCCCACACAAGAAGCTGCGCAGGCTAAAACCTTACAAGAGTGCTTCTGTCTCTTTATAAGTGACGAACTTGTAGCACAGGTTGTACAATGGACAAACCAGAAATAGATGAGATTGCAGCAAAGTTTACTAGGAAAACTGCGACCATTCAGAGGACCACAGCAACAGAGATACGAGCCTTGCTTGGTGTTTTAATTTTAGTGGTTACAGGCACGACAACCACCTATCCACCAAGGAAGTGTGGAGCCCTATTACAGGGTCGGCCTTCTACAGGGCTGCCATGTCGGAGTGCCGATTACCTTCCTGCTAACCTGCCTGCGCTTTGACAACATGCTTACGCGGGCAGTGAGGCGCGACACTGATAAATTAGCTCCCATTAGGAGTGTGTGGGACATGTTTATGGCTCCTGTGAGAAACATTTTATTCCACATGAATACATTACTGTGGATGAACAGCTGCTTGCCTACAGGGGTAAATGTTCCTTCAGGATGTTCATTCCCAACAAGCCAGCTAAGTATGGGCTCAAACTTGTATTGGCCAATGACGTGACCACCAACTACCTTCTCACAGGCATTCCTTACTTGGGTAAGCAGGGAACCCATGCGCGAGTTGGGGAAAATCTTGGCCACACATTTACTCGTGACCTGACACGGCCCCTACCACCACACCAACCGTAATGTTACTGTTGACAACTGGTTCACCTCAGTGCCCCTCATCCAAGATCTGCTCCATAACTGTGGGATGACGCTGGTGGGAACTGTGAAGGGGAATAAGAAAGAGATTCCAATCATGATGAAGGAAAAGAGCAACAGGGTACCAGGGACTAGTGCATTCCTCTTCACCAATGACATAACTTTGGTCTCCTACATTCCAGACAGAGCTACTGCCAAGAAGACCGTTCTCCTAATGTCCTCCATGCACACGCAGCCATCCATAACAGGGACTGGGAAGCCAGAGATGATCGATTTCTACAACAAGACAAAAGGTGTGTGGACACCTTTGACCAAATGTGTGCACAGTACAGCTGCAGCAGGAAAACAAAGAGGTGGCCGCTGTGCCTCTTCTACGGCATCCTGAATGCAGCTCTAATAAACTCGTGGATCACCACAAAACACAACATGATCCGTGTTGGGAACACACCCCTGACCAGGAAAAAATATATGGAGCAGTTGGCCTTGGACCTTATAAAGCCCTCAGCGGAGAGCCGCCTCAGCGCCCCGACTCAGCACCGGCAGGTGAGGGCTGTAATAGCCCAAGTGTGCGGGATCAACCCCACTGGAATGGGTGGCCCTAGAAAGAATCCAGCAGGTTTGTCAAAAGAGCCAAAGGCACGGTGCTGTGCTTGTCCAAACAAGCTTGATAAGAAGACACGGTTCAGGTGTGTCACCTGTAACAAGCCTGTTTGCCCCAACCACTACTACGCTATCTGTGACGACTGTGTGTGATGCCGAGGTAAGTTTGAATGTTGCCGTTTTATACCAAGCACCATTATTTTGTTGTGAATAGTCGATAAAAATACTTTACAACCGAAATCATAGGCTAAAAAGCATTATATTAAAAAAAATGACATTTTTTCGTCACTAAAAAAGGGTCTTTTTTCACCCCTCTTCCCGACAGTTTGTGCTTTGACCGAGGACTGGAGACAACCTGAAAGCAGTGGCCACTTATCTGGGAGTGTTTAGGCTAAGTTTAGTTATAATCGGCGGTGCGGTTTTTTTTGGTAATTTTTTTTTCTACATTTAAAAAAAAAATATGGGTTTTCACACTTTATTTTTTAAAATCTGTTCCTACATAACGTTAAGTATTTAGTAATTATAAATAGGTTAATTAATTGTAAGATACATACATTTAGATGTCTAATTGTTTGTTTCTATAAATTTTCATATATAGTATTTTTTTTTCATTTTCCAAGTTCGGGTACGTCGTACCCTTGTTTAGTGATCATGTTACAAAAACAGAAGTTTAGCGTTCTAGGGTTTAAATCCTCCATTTTCTTTCCGTCGACCTGGCGGCGGGCTAAGAACCCAGTCTTCTCGGTCCTGAGATTCACCTTGACAAGCTGTAGGTAGCTAAATTTTAAAGATATTAGTCTAAATGTGTTAACGAGTCATTATGCTGTGGATCAGAGTTTAAGTTTTTACGCAAAAAATTTCATGACTAATTTAAGACTTACCTGGGTTGGCCCTTGAAGCCCACTGGGAACAGCATTGGCCTTCAAGGTGATGCGCTTCCTTTTAGCGCCGTGGAGGGTGTTGACAGTGGTTGTTTAACTCTTCGGGCTGAAAGTGGAGCTCGCACACACCCATGTAAACGAGGTTGGCGAAAACTTTCGTCACGGGAGATAGCCTGTAAAGATGGTTATCATTCGTTAAGTTTAAAAAAACTATCTAATGTTTTGTTTTTTCATTCTTTAATTATGGCAAATGGCATTCCTACCCTTTACCCGCGGGCACACAGGTCTTTTTTTAGCAGAAAATTCGGAAAAACTGACTTTCCCCCAGGGATTGTCGCCCCCAGCCCCCGATGCTCTTCTTTTCCTTGCGCCCTTTTGGGGTGTACTCAGAGCGGCATTGGACTACAATGCACTTTCTGCACATGATGCAAACTTGAGGTTTTCGGGACCTTTTTGGGTTAGACAAGCATAAACTATACTAAGGCCCCGTACCAAGAGTCATGATGAAGGTCGAGCGACGAACGACGAACGACTGAGGAAGGGTACCATAAAAGGGATATTATTGGGAAACCCGAAGAGCAGCGACGACGGTCGAAGGTCGGCACGAAGACACGGAGGTACCCGTGTCTTCGTGCCGACCTTCGTCGCTGCTCTTCGTTCGAAAAAAATATCCCTTTTACGCTAGCCTTCCTCTGTCGTTCGTCGCTCGACTTCATCAGACTTGGTACGGGCCTAAGTCATCTCGTTTCTGAAAAAAATAAAACTGAGAAGCATTGAAATATATATTATACAGCGTAAAATATGCATAGTTTTACAGCATCACTGGAATTTGAGTTCACGTCAAATCTCACAAACAAGGCATAAGACTGTACTAATGGAGTGTTTAAAAGGATGAAAGCCACTTTTTAAAAAATGTTTTTGGTCAAAAATTTCTGAATGATTCTAATTTTCTAAATTCACCAAACAATAAATAGTGGTTAGTAATTCTTTGCTTTAAGTGAAATTCCCCTGAATTTGATTTTTAGTAAAAGCCTTGCAGTGTCATTATTATCTTCATGAGATGGGGGGGGGGGGGGGTTGAGAAAATGTAAGGGGCCATGGCTGAGTGCTCTCCTCCTATATACGTCATGTCAAACAATATGCATATACATATGCAACAAATAACATCCGCCGATAGACTACTATAACCCATCAAAGACCCTTGAATGTTACCTATTTAACAACACGGTATTTGGTCATTTCGCACATACCAAAACGTCATTTCGCCAAAAGGCAATTCCCCCACACGCTGGAGGCATTTCGCCCACATTAGATTAAGTTGTAATATTAAGAGGAAAGTATAAAGAGGAACACAAGAACTTGCTTGGTAAAATTGTAGTCTTTCCCGCCCCTTAGTAGGTTTTTCTCCCTTCAGATACTTCTAAAACGTAATTATAAAGTAGGGGAAATGCCCCCCCCAAACGACCCCCTGGACCCTAAAAAATATGATATGGTTACTACTAATCTAACCTCACTACTATAGTCATTAATAACCTCCCAGCGGGACCCCCAAAAGAAAATTAATTACTAACCCAACCTAACTGGTAAAATTCTAGTTCTCTCCCGCTCTTAGGTCTCGCTAGGAGATTATTGTAATGTATAGTGAGGCTAGGTTAGATCCAACGGGGACTTTATAAAGACCAGCAAAGTAAATTGTCTTTAGGATGAATATACAGAGGGGTGAGAGATCCCTTTCCCAACTTTGAAAGCTGTTAATATTAAATGGACCAGAAAAGCAGCTAAACCTTTTTAAATTTCCCAAATAAAATTTCCCCCAGTTTTTTTTTCCCAAAATTAATTTCTGACGTGATTTTGAAAATTATATTATTTTTTTTTTTATGTTTTTCTTAAGTTTTAATTGCTAATTGTTTTATTATTACAATTCGAATTATGACATGATTTTCTCAAGTTTAATGTTATGTTTTAATTAGGGTTTAATATGGGTTATTACTACATGATTTGTGTATTGAATAAATACTTTGTGGGCGAACCAACTTTAGTGGGGCCCGAAAAACTATATTGGGAAATGATTGCGGGACTGAGGCAAAATAACCGTAAACCATCAACACGAAACATTACAGGAAAATAAATACGAACACACAATTTTCAAGAAGAATCTAGGCACGTGTAAGCTTTAACATCACTACAAGCTCCACACAAAACTGGTTGCACATCTAAAACCCCTCCCCTGTTTTTGGAGCAAAATTAGTTTTTTTACTGAGGTTGCGGGGATGAGACGAATGGTGGAGAGAGACGCCGCCACATGAGTAGTCACATCAAAGTACGTGTAAGCTTCATCTTTGCACACACTCCACACACACTATATTGCACAGTATGCACTTCAGAGTATGCATGACTTGGAGCTGAGGTGAATTTTTTTCGTTTATACGAGAGGTCTACATGCTGAGAAGAGAAAATTGAACCAAGGGCGGCAGATGTTATACTGCCCATGCGGAACACCACAAGGGCAACCAACTCTCCTCCTGCAATTGTGACGTTATTTAACGTGCTGTATATCACTTTTCATGTTGAGCGTTTTCACGATGCACTCGTTAGCAGAAAAAACAATGTTTTAGTAAAGACACAACCATCACATGCTGTAACACTTAAGATTAATGTTTAAACTCACACCAAGCACTACTAGTCCTGCAGCCAAATGGTGATTAGGGGATGGACCGTGCATTGGAGTCCACCCAAGGTTTGTTGTTGTTTATGATACTTTGTGACCTACTTATTCAGAATCTTGGTCATGCCACTCAGGCAGGCTTGGGGAATTTGAAATATTCAAAAAAATTCTGCCGAATACTTGAAAAAACACAAAATAATCAAAACTTCATTATTTATTCATTTAAAAACATACTTTTTAGATATATTTATAGGTTTTGGCAACAAAGGAATATGATGGTATATGTCCCAAAGGCATACGATGCATGAAAATACAAGATGGCTGCCAAAATGGCCGTCACAAATATGAAAAAACACTAAAATAACCATATTTTATTGTTATTCACTTAGAAATGTACTTTTTGGGTCTAATTGTAAGTTATGCTACCTAAGGAATATGATTGGATATGTCTCTCACCAATTGGATGTAGGACTAGTACTTTATACATGTGATTTCACGCACTAGAAATAGTTCAGTCATCACTCAGGTCGACGTCATCCGCATCCCTGTCCCCATCTTCTTCAGTAGTGCTGACCTTTTTTGTCCATCTGTTACAGCACTCTTCCATTCCGTGACACCCACAGAAGATGTGCATGACATTTGAGCAGTTCACACATGCACCTAGCATTTGCACATGGCTGGTCAGTCACACAACCACACCTGATCACTTTGAGAACATCCGGAGGTGCAAGAGCAGCTCCTTCAGGCACAGTAATGGGAGCAGTGATTCGTAGCTTCATCTTTAACCAGCCAAAATCTGTTGTAGTAGGTCAGGAGAGGGTTTTTTCTAATGCTGCTTCCTTTCAGATGCACACTTGGTAGTGTGCCCGCTTCACATTTTGCTCAAACGCTTCGGATGTTGGGGGGAGGGATTTCAGCTTTGGTATGCTAGTCACTTTCCTCTTTGATGTCTTGCCTATCCACACCTCATATGTGGTTGAAGACATATTTTCACTACTCGCACATCCATAGCATTTGCAACAAAGTGTGTGGCCTCCTGCACTAATCATCCATTGCCATGTCAGGGTTATCAATTTTCAGAAGTTTGCAGCCTAATGAAAGCACTTTAACTGCATTTGCTTTTCCTATTCCCCACATGAAGGCAACCGTATCACATCCTGTAAGAGCGTGAGCTGCAAGGAGCTGACATGCTATATCTGCATGTTGCTTGTGGTTGTTCCAATGTCAATTACAGTCGCGTTCTCGGTAGTACTTTCCATCAGAAGAGTGCAGGTCAATGTGCATATTTGATAGTGAATCAACAAGATGAACACATCTGTGTCATCACAGATGACCTTGATGCACTTTGAGCCTGAGTGGCAGCATTACTACTTGTCGAGGAATGATAATATCTGCCTCCTCGTGGGCCGTCTCAAGGTTCTTTCTCTCTATGGTAACCCTTTGAAGATTTCCACTGGTATTGAAGAGGGTCAGTAATGAGTAGCTTATGTTTTGCTGTTGCTTTATGGGTTTCCCCTCTCCTGCAGTTGCTCACAGATTGTACTGATGATCTGCTTTTTGTTTTCTGTTACCGTCAGAGCAATGCTTAAAGCTGGCAGTGCAGTGGAAGGGGTAAGCTTATGACGTGTCCTAACTTGCTGCACTGCACGTGATGCTCTAGTCGAGGTTTTTGTGCTGTACTCGTAGTAGCAGTCAAATATGATGTTGACATTACTGTGCTCTAGCTTTAGGAATATGTACTCCAATACATTATTCCAATACACCAATGTACATAGGAATATGTACTCCAATACATTATTCCAATACCGCCTACCCAATACATTGGGGCGGCGGTAGCGGAGTGGTTAGCGTCTCCGACTGGCGTTCTCGGTGACCCGAGTTCGATCCCCGAAGAAACCCAAAACATTTCTGCACCGTCGAATGGCCTAAGAACACCCACATGCCCTGCCCATCAACTCTACCTTCGATTGCGAGTGCATCGGAGGACACAGGGGGGCGGCATGAGCCTCTAATCACAGGCGTCACTATAAGAATCCTGCCTGCGCCACCACGGGCGAGAGACCAACCATCAGAGCCCTCAAGTGAATCTCCAGAGCCTACCATCCGAGCCTGGGTCACCACTGCCTACAGGCGCTATAGGCACAAATGTATAAAAAAAAAAATAATAATAATAATCACAAAGTTTGTATGGTACCATGTTTTGGCCACCGAATTATCCACAGTAGTGAACAGTTGTCTCAGGAGCTGGCAGGATTCGTGATGATGCTCTAATCGCAGCTTCTGCTTCAGGCTGGATTTTGATTTTGTTATCCTCATGTCTCCATTATCTTCAAACATCCATGTTGGCACTGGTGCTAGCTCGTGAAAAAAGAGTTTTTTGAGATCAATGTCCATTGAGCTCATCAATCCCATGACTCTCGAGTAGATGAGGTTAGTATCAAAACAATCTGCTGATCCTAGTTTGATACGTTTCTTGTTGATGGACATGGTAACCACCTTGTTTGACAAAGGCTCATGGAAACTTTCTGGCCAGCCTGCTTCAAACTGTTTCATCTGTTCCTTTTCCAAAGCCACAGAGTTATCGACATTAACAGCATCTGGAGCAATTCTTCCAGTCACAATGTTTACAATGCCTTCTGGATGGTCTTCACTGCTGAAAGGATTAATGCACATTTCAAGTTTATGTCGGATATTCTCTCTGTCCTTTGCATTCGATGCAATCCGGCCAGGCATCTCTTCTTCTAGATGCACTGCAGGCTTTTTTAAGATAGAGAACCAGGGATTAGACACTGGGGTCAGGGCAAAGGAAACTTGCGACACAAGGAGGAGTTTCAGAAGTCAGGGAACTAAAGTGTTTCGTAAGAAGAGAGAGAGGAGGGGTTTAGTTAAAGATAAAGGGAAAATGGACAAAAAGAAGAGGAGTTGCTTGAAGGTTTACTATACAAACTGTAGGAGTATTTTAAACAAGATAGATTTCCTGAGAGGAATAAATAGTGTAGAGGATTTTGATATAATAGCATTAACAGAAACATGGTTAGATATGTCAGGAAAGGTATTTGACCCGGAGGTCGAGATAGCTGGGTATAAGCTATTTCACAAGGACAGAGTAGGCAGGCGAGGTGGAGGAGTTGCGCTTTATGCAAGATATACATTGCAGTGTTGTGTTAATAATGTTATAAAAACAGATGACAGCATAGAGTCTATATGGGTGGAGGTTACGGAGGGAACTGAGAAAATGGTTTTGGGTGTAGTGTATAGGCCTCCAAACTTATGTAAAGAGTATTCAGCTCCTATATGGGAAGAAATAAACAAGGCTTGCAGATATAATAGACTATGCGTGGTGGGAGATTTTAATCTTAGGAATATAGACTGGGATTTAATTATAGGAGACAACGACGCAGAGGAATTGTTAAATATAATCTAGGATAACTTCCTAAGCCAAGCAATCAAGGAGCCTACTAGAGGAGGTAATATTTTAGATTTGTTACTGACAAACAGAGAAGAGTTAGTTACAGATATGGAGGTCGGTGGAAAGTTAGATAATAGCGACCATTATGAAATCAGATTTAGCTTAAAATGGGAAGTTGGAAAATTAAGTGTCAATAAACAAAGAATACCTAATTTCAGAAAGGCCAATTATGCAGGATTAAGAATACACCTGGAGGTAATTAATAAGAGGTGTGGGATGGAGGGGAAGATATTTCCCAGGATAAGGCGACAAGGACAGGGCGGTGACAGCTGGAAAGGCCAATTATGAAGGATTAGGAAGACACCTGGTGGAGATTAGCGAGAGTAGGATAAAGGAATTTTTCAAGGTCAGCGCGGTTAAGCTGAAAGTGAGGTCGGGGCCGAGGGTTATTATCCCTTTATTTGTAAGGAATAAGGTTCAAGGCTGGATGGAGAGCAAAGAACAGTATCAGCAGTGTTTCCCCAACCCGGGGTTCCCCGACCATCCCCAGGGGTTCCGCGAGAAACCGTAAAAATAATTATGTGCTATTACAAAAGACAGTGATCTTAATTCATAATTCATAATTCCTACTCAAACAACACGTCACAAAACATTTTCCAGACACCAAACATACTCGTACGTGTCAGTCAGTACAATGTATATAGTAATGAGAGCAAATAAATGCATAGAATTAAGAAAAATTAGTGTTATTGCCGGTGCGGGATACGCCCTTCATTCCTACTCCGCAAGTTTGGCGACACAGGGCGCCCACGTAGGAGGGCGACGCAACCCCGTACAAGTATCATACGTGTCAGGAGCCCCAGCCCAGCCGTTCACACATCTTCCTTCAGTCAGTTTTGAGCAGCGCAACCGAGTGAAACGTTTTTTAAATTTAATCTCACCAGTTAATATTATTTTGATACGGATTTTAAAGACTGAAGCATGTTCAAATTTTTGAAAAGAAAGCATGTCAGTGGAGAGGAGGACAGTGACGAAGAATCAAAAAAATACCACAGCCAAGTACGAGTAAAGAAAAAGTGAGTGATGTTAAAAAAAATCCCCTTACAATGACAGTTATCTGGCCATTGGCTTTACATGGACTGGGGAAGAAAACTGTCCACTTCCTTTGTGCATTGTTTGTGGGAAAAAGCTCGCTAACACAGCTATGGCCCCAGCCATGTTAAAGCGACACTTCACTACTAATCACAGCCACTTGTCAAATAAAACCGTGGATAATTATTTTCGAAGACTCTTGGATTCACAGCAGAAAAAAAAGAAAAGTTTTGAAAAGAAGGTAACCATCAGTGATAAGGCCCAAGAAGCAAGTATTTAGGGCTGAGCTATTTGCCAAGAAAATGAAAAGTCAACGTTGCAGAAAGCCTAATAATGCCCGCTTGCAAAATAATTGTGAGAACAATGCTAGGTGAAGAAGCTGAAAGTGAACTAAGCAAGGTTCCTGTTTCTGATAGTACAATTAGTAGGCGTGTGGAATGCCTGTTTCCCAAAAATAGTTCTGGTATATTGTCTGAAATACTGCAAAATAACAACTTTGCTCTCCAAGTAGATGAGACAACTGATATAAAGGTTAAAGTCAGCTGCTGGCATTTGTACGATTTGAAAATGAAGGTGAAATAATGGAAAAATTTTTGCTGAAAGAACTGCCAGAAACTACCAAAAGGGCCCCGACATTTTCAACATCTTGTCTTCTTTCCCGGAATCTTGTGGTTGTCATTTGGGAAACCCATGCGTTGGAATTTGCATGATGGTGCTCCCCCAATGATTGGCTTAGTATAAGGTTTGTATAACGCGGGGAAAGAAAAAAACCCTGAAGTCATAACAAAATCACTGCTTTCTCCCCCGAGAAGTTCTGGTTTCAAAAAACTATGGGGATGATTTAAAACAAGTCCTTGATATAACTGTGAACATGGTCAACTTTATAAAGCAGCGCCCTTGAAATCTCGCATATTTGCAAGGTTGTGTGAAAAAATGCAAAAAGATCACGTGACGCTTCTCCAGCACACAGAGGCTCGATGGTTTTCGAGAGGTAAAGTTTTTACAAGGGCATTCGAGCTGCGACAGGACCTGCTGCTTTTCTCAAATGAATAATAAATCCAGTTTCTGTGAATGTTTGAATTTTACAAACTGGCAACTGAAACTAGCATATTTAGCAGATATTATCAGCATTTAAATAACTTGAACACCAGCATGCAGGGTGCGAAGGAAAACATTTGACTTCCAAGACAAACTTCTTGCATTTAAGAATAAACTCGTGTTTTGGGAAAAAACACCTTTCAAGAGGAAAACGTCGAAATGTTCCACTCCTACTCAAGTTCAAACTCAGACTGAATATGAAAATGTATTCCATTAATTACAAGTCATTTGGATCACTGTCAGAAAAACTTCATAAGTACTTCCCCTCCTTGTCATCAGTACGTATGACTGGGTGAGAAACCCCTTCACTGAGTTTCACCAAGTACAGAAAATCTACTTAGTCTGCAAGAAGAGGAAGAACTGAGTGAACTACAGTGCGATCGAACCTTGAAAATTAAATTTTAAAGAAGTATCACTTGACAAGTTTGGATTTCAGCAAAGCAAGAGTATCCTGTCATCTCCCGTAAAAGCTTTGTATGTTTTACTCCAGTTTTCAAATTTTACCTCTGTGAAAAAAGCTTTCTCATGCAGACGTCATTTAAAAACATATCAAGAAATCGTCTTCTGTCTGTCGAGGAAGAACTGCGTGTGTGTCTGTCAAAAATTCGGCCAAGGGAAATTCCCCAGATACGCAAAGAGAAACAAGCCCAAGTGTCACACTGAAGATAAGTCATAACATTATTGACTTATTAGTGTGAACTCTCATGACATGTGATGTAATTGTAGATTCATATGAATTATATTGCTCAAGAACTTTTCTTAAAAATATATATATATATATATATATATATATATATATAATATATATATAAAATATATATATTATATATATATATATTAATATATATATATATATAGTATACTATATATAGGGGTTCCTTGGAATATGGAAAAATTTTTACAGGGTTCTTCCAAGGTTAAAAGGGTTTGGGGAAACACTGGGGTACTATAACATGATGGCGAGGACAGTGAAAAGATAACAAGAGTAGTTAAGAACAATTATGAGATTAAAGTAGCAGGAAAGGCGGGAAAAGCGACCCAGAGGGGTTTATCAGGTATAAAAAACCAAGACAAGGGAATTAGTGGGGCCGTTAAGGTTAGGGCAGGGTGAGGTCTTAAATACGGATGCGGATATATGTAAAAATCTAAATGATTATTTCTTAAGGTTTTTACTGAGGAGGAAAACACAGACAATACCGAAAGTGAACAGATGTTCAAGGAAGCGATGTGGAGAAATCAAAGATTTTGAGATAACTAGGGAAATGGTGGAAGAGGATATAGATAAAATGAAGAATTTTACATCGCCAGGACCAGATGAAGTGTATCCCAGAGTATTAAAGAAGCAAAAAGGTTTTTAGTGAGTCTTAGTGCACATTTTTTGGAAATCGTTTAAGATAGGCGGTGTTCTGTTATTTTGGAGGAAAGGAAAAGTAGTCCCCATATTTAGAAGGGAGACAGACGACTAAAGTCAAATTATCGACCCCTAAGTCTAACGTCAGTGGAGGTAGAAATTGGAATCTATTATTGCAAAAAAACTTAGAGAGCACTTAGATAAACATAGTTTGATCAATGATTCACAACATGGATTCACCAAGGGTAGGTCATGTCTCACCAATTTATTGAGTTTCTATAGGAAAGTTTATGAGACGGCAGATAATGATAAGGATTATGATATAATTTATTTGGACTTTAGTAAGGCATTTGAAAAAAGTACCACATGAGCGACTCTTAAATAAGGTTAAGGCTCATGGAATAGATGGGAAGGTTCATCGTTGGATCAGAGCTTGGCTAAGTAATAGGCAACAAAGGGTTACAATTAATGGTTCTAAATCTGAATCGGGACAGGTGACAAGTGGAGTCCACAAGGGTCTGTTTTGGTCCATTGCTATTTTTTATTTACATCAACGACTTGGATAGTGCACGATTAACAGTGATATCAGCAAGTTTGCTGATGATACTAAAGTAGGTAGGATTATTGGATCACAGTCTGATGTAAACATATTGCAGGGAGACTTAGATAAACTTAATGAGTGGGCAGTCAGATGGCAGATGGAATTTAATATTGATAATAAGTTCAGCGTTATGAATGTTGGTAGAAAGAACCCTGGTAATAGATACACCATACGCAACGTATCGCTGAAAAGATCAGAAGGTGAAATAGATCTTGGAGTGAGGGTGAGCCCAGACCTCCGACCTAGGAAACACATGTATTGAAGCTAGAAATAGAGCTAATAGAGTGTTAGGATTAATTACCAGAAGTGTTAAAAGTAGAAGTGCGGACGTTATTCTAAAGCTTTATCTGGCTCTAGTCAGACCTCAACCTAGACTATGCAGTTCAGTTTTGGTCTCCATATACAGGATGGATATAGCCTGTTAGAATCAGTACAGAGAAGGATGACCAAAATGAACAAGGGATGCGTAACTTTAGTTATGAGAAGAGATTGAAGTTATTACAATTACACTCACTCGAGAGACGCAGAGTAAGGGGCGATCTGATGGAAGTTTTTAAGTGGATAAAGGGATTTAATAAAGGAAGGTAGGAAAAGTTCTTACGGCTTTTAACCAAGGTAGAACAAAAAGTAATGGATTCAAGCTGGAAGGGCGTAGATTTAGAAAGGAAATAGGGAAAAATGGTTCACAAATAGGGTGGTGAATGAGTGGAATGGACTCAGTAGACAGGTAGTTAGTGCGGAGTCATTGGGGAGCTTTAAAGAGGGGATGGACAAGTTCATGGATGGGGATGGAAGGTGAATGTAGGTAGGTTAGGTGACAGGAACTACACGTGTAGGCCTCGTGGCCTCTTGTAGCTTCCTTATTTCTTATGTTCTTATGTTCTTTGTTAGATCATTGCTTGTCTCGCTCCCTGTTCATTTCTCATTTCATCAATGTACTTTTATTTCAAACATTTTAGTGTTTTCATATTTGTGACGGCCATTTTGGCAGCCATCTTGTATTTGCATGCATTGTATGCCTTTGGGACATATACCATCATATTCCTTTGGTGCCAAAACCTAGAAATAGATCTAAAAATATGTTTAAGGTTTCGGCAGAAAAATGTTGATACTTCAAATTCCCAAGCCTGCTGAGTGGCATGACCAAGATTCTGAATAAGTAGGTTACAAAGTATCATAAACAACAAAAAACTTGAGTGGACTCCAAG
>JACEEZ010024257.1:0-17936 GCA_016584305.1 Chionoecetes opilio
TTGGGGTAATTTTTTTGTTTTGTGCCCTTTCCTTGTGCCGTTATTGTAGTTATTCCTTTCACCTAACTTGTCTTTCACTATCATAAACCTTTTCTGAAAAATTCGATGGTATAGAAGTTAGTTTTTAGGAAAAAAAAAAAGACAAATGGGGGGGCACTTATCAAAAAAAAGACAAGAAATTTGCAAGATAATAAAAAGAAAAATTCTTGCAATTCGGGGCTGAAAACACACCCAAGTTTTGCGTTGATTTGTGTATAGTATGGTGGTGGGGGTGTGTGTGTGTTGTTGTGTGGTGTGTGTGTGTGTGTGTGTGTGTGTGTTGTGTGTGTGTGTGGTGTGGTGTGTGTTGTATGGTTCTATTTCCCACGTTTTTAATACCCAGGTTTTTTTTTTTTAATTTTTTGCCTATTTCAGTAATCTTTTAATCTTCGTCGACAAAAAAGCTACGACTTCATTTTACCAGCAACAACTTGCGATAAAAAAGACAGGCATCTCTTGGGCAAAACGGGGAAAAAAAACTTGAGTAAAAATTTTTCATCGTCAATGTTCCCAAAAGGACGAGAAAACGAAACAAAACTGTATTTATTTTCCCAAAAGCTCGACCACACCCCCTTCTCCCCCATTTTTACCTTTCAAATTTTTCCCTTCTTCCTTCCTTTTTCCCCCTCCCTCCTCCTTCCCCTTCTCTCCCTCCCCCCCTTTCCTTTCCCCCCCTCCCTCCCCCCTCTCCCTCCCCCCTTTTCCTTCGCTCCCTCCTCCCTTCCCCCTCCTCCCCCCTACACCCCCCGTCCCCCCGCCCCTTCCCCTCCCTTTTTCGCCCCCCTTAGCTTGCAACAAGATATAGCGAATCCTTCCGGGGAAAAATTTTTTTTCAAGATTTTTCATTTTATTCTTCCAACTCGTCCTTTTCAATTTGTTTTTTTTTCTCTCTCTCAAAAACTCATCCCTTTCAAAAAATTCATAAAAGGCGAGCATCTCTTAACCCTTTTCCATATTTTTCCCTGACCACAGCTTGCCTCCCAAAATACTTCGTTTCTACTTAAAAACAAAAAAATTACTCCAGTGGCGGGAAACAGTCAAAAAGGTAAAAAGACAGAAAAAGAGGTGGGGGTAAAGATTAGTATCCATTAGGGCAGAGGGGGGGGAGGGGGCGAAAAACCGAGAGACATATGGGGGGACAGCAAAAAGTGGGTGATTCTCTTTTTTTTAAGCTTTATTGGGTTTATGTTTGTGTGTGTGTGTTTTTGTGTGTGTGTTTGTGTGTGTTTTGTGTGTGTGGTGGTGTGTGTTTTGTTTGTGTGTTTTTGTGTGTTTTGTGTGGGGGGTTGTGTGTGTGTGTGGTGTGTTGTTGTGGTGTGTGTGTGTGTGTGTGTTTGGTGTGTGTTGTTTGTGTGGTGTGTGTGTGTGTTGTTGTGTGTTTGTGTGTGTGTGTGTGTGTTTTGTGTGTTGTGTGTGTGGTGTGTGTGTTGTGTGTTTTTTGTTTTGTTTTGTTGTTGGGTTGGTGGTTGGTGTTTTTTTGCAAGAGAAATAAAAAGGGGGAAATTAAGACCTGATAACGAAAAGGGAACCAAGTTGGGGAAAAAGCCCCAAAAGGATGTGACCCTAAAACAATGATTTTTATTCATATTGTGACATAGTCCCCACTTAGCCCTTTAGGGCTAGAAAAATAGAAACAACCCCGAGGGTTTTAAAAACTTTCCCCAAAGAAGAGGGAGAAGAGAGGGGGGAGAGAGAGGGGGGAGAGAAGAAAAAGGGAGAGGAGAAGAGAGATAGGAAGAGAGAGAGAGAAGAGAGAGGGGGAAAGGGAGAGGAAGGAGGGAGAGAGAGAGAGAGGAAGAGAGAGAGAGAGAGAGAGAGAGAGAGAGAGAGAGACAGAGAGTCTTTAATACCCCCCACTCCACCCAATCACATGATCCCCACCCACACGCCAACCCACACAACTTTCCGTTTTAAACTGTCTTCCCCTGATTCCAAACCCCCCCAATAAAAAAGGGGGTCACTGTTTAAGGGCAAAATTTTTTGCGGAGGTCTAAACGGAGGGCACACACACAACGCCCACACAAACACAAAACACACACAACACCCAAACCAAACACACACACACCACCACAAAACACACACAACACTACCACCAAACAAAAACACACCCCATACACACAACACACACACACACACACACACACCCCACCACACAACACCTTTACCTTATGTAAATGTTTTAAACCGCCAAAAATAACAAGGCCGTTCACAAGCTTTCCAAATCCATGTTTTATTTTTCGTTTGGGTGCGTGAGGGGGGGGAGGGGGGGGGGGAGGGGAAAGGGAAAAGGGGTGGGGTGGGATATCACGAGGGGGGGGTGAGGATATCACGGAGGGGAAAAAATAAAATAGTTTGGAAAGGGGGTTTTTATATATCTGGCAATAATCTTCTGTGTGTTTTGTGTTATTGATTTAAATTTTTTCGATATGTTTTTTAGTTTTATAAAAGGTCTTAGGAGGTTGTATAAGAATGCCATGGGGAGAAGAGCCCCTGGGTGTGGGTGCTAGGGGGGTTTAAGCTATGGGGGGTAAAGGGAAGGTTGAATATAGGGGGTTTAAAAAAAAGACCAATGAGTGGGGAAAAGAAGATTTATTTTGGGGGAAAATGGTTTTAAATGATCGTCTTTTTTTTTTCTCTCTCTCTCTCTCTCTCTCTCTCTCTTTTCTCTCTCTTCCCCCTCTCTCTCTCTCTCTCCCCCCTCTCTCTCTCCTCTCTCTCTCTCTCTCCCCCTCTCTCTCTCTCTCCTTTTTTCTCCCCCTCTCCTCTCTCTCTCTTTTTTTTTCTCTCCTTTTTTCTCTTTCCCCATCATTCCCACTGGACTCCCTCAAAAAACTTTTATTCTTTCCCCAATTTTGATTACCGGGTTATATTTCTTTTTTTATTTAGTAACATTATAAAAAACTCATTTTTTTAGCAATTCAATGCAATATAATTTATTAGGTGCATTTTTATTTATTATTTTTTTTTAATTTAAAAAATTTTTATCTTTTTTCAAATATTATTATATTATAAAATTTTTTTTTTTTAATTATTTTTACTATCAATATTACGTTATTTTTTAAATCATTACTTTTATTTTATTATTTTAATATTTTTACATTATTAATATTAATATTTTCATTTTCATTTTTTATTTAAAAATTATTCTTTATTATTATTTTTTATTTTATTATTATTTTTTTTTAATTTTTTATTTTTATTATTATTATTATTTTTTATTTTTATTTAATTGGTTATTACATTTTTTATTATTTATTGCTTATTGGTATTTTTATTACTATTTTATTATTATTATTTCTATATCTTTTCAGTTCCATTATTACTAATATTATTTCTTATATTATTCATTATTTTTCATATTATTTTCCACGAGATTCATTGTTTGTTAAACAAGTAATCCAGGGTGGTGGATGGGCCACAACATGCGTCAGCTTACATTAATTATAATTGTAGGTCCGTAATAGAGCCTTGGCTCAATGGACCTTGGCTGCATTATTATTATTATTGTTATTTATGTTATGTACAAAGTGGCCAATAATGTATCAATCAATCATCAATCAATCAATCTCTCTCTCTCTCCTCTCTCTCTCTCTCTCTCTCTCTCTCTCTCTCTCTCTCTTCCTCCTCTCTCTCCTCCCCTCTCTCTCTCTCTCTCCTCTCTCTCTCTCTCTCTCTCTCTCTCTCTCTCTTTCCTTCTCTCTCTCTCTCTCTACTACCTCTCCTCTCTCTCTCTCTCTCTACCTCTCTCTCTCTCTCTCTCTCAAGGTTATCAATACGATTCCCAGAATGTCTTGATAATCCCTTTACTCAAAACTCAGAGTTCGGGGAATAAGAAAATGAACAACAGCCTAAGGAGAGAAGGAAGGAAGGGAGAAGGGAAGGAAAAATGGAAGGGAGGGAGAAGGGAAGGAAAGATGGAAAGAAGGGAGAAGGGAAGGAAAGAAGGAAGGAAGGGAGAAGGAAAGGAAAGATGGGAGGGAGGGAGGAAAGAAGGAAAGAGGAATGGAGGGAAAGGAAGAGTGCCAAATTGTAACACTTCCTTATTACAATAATGAAAAAGAGAATTCCATTTACAGCTGACTGAGTGATATTTAACCTGTACCCAGCCAGAGAGAGAGAGAGAGAGAGAGAGAGAAGAGAGAGAAGAGAGAGAGAGAGATAGAGAGATAGAAAAGAGAGAGAGAGAGAGAGAGAGAGAGAGAAGAGAGAGAGAGAGAGAGAGAGAGAGAGAGGAGAGAGAGAGAGAAAAGAGAGAGAGAGAGAGAGAGAAGAGGAGAGAGAAGAGAGAGAGAAGAGAGAGAGGAGAGAGAGAGAGAGAGAGAGAGGAGAGAGAGAGAGAGAGGAGAGAGGAGAGAGAGAGAGAGAGAGAGAGAGAGAGAGAGAGAGAGAGAGAGAGAGGAGAGAGAGAGAGGAGAGAGAGAGAGAATAGTAGAGAGAGAGAAGAGAGAGAGAGAAGAGAGAGAGAGAGAGAGACTGCAATATGTCTTTCCGGAACTCAAAAACTTTCATCCAATATCTTTTACTTTTCACAAAATCTAGTCTTGCGTGCCGCCAACACGCCTCACACTCAGGTCTAAGCGGTCACACCTGTCTTTCTGCTGCCTTGTCTGACCTGCCTCGCCTCGCCTGCTTCTACGTAACACCTGAACTCAACTTGAAGGACTTGCTGTGACCCTTGATCTCTGTGTTTCAATTTGTGTTCTCGCTCCTCATAAAGTTTACCCCTTCACGCCCAGATCTTTCCTTTGTTATAAAAAATTGTATATTGTCGAGCCATAAAATTACGAAAAATAACTGAATATATCAAAATAGTTTGTGGACAAGGGTACTACGTATACTGGTCATATCTATAAAATATTACTTATAGTCACTAAAAATCGTCTAATGATACCCAAATAACAATGGAAATTACGTTGTGGGTCTCAAGGGGTTAAGTGTATAGTATTGTATGTCGCATTGTCTTCCTCATAATTAGCGATTAAATGTTTTTTTTCGATTTGATGTAGATTTTTTAAAGATTATGTAACTTCTATGTTTTTTTTAATCAAGATCATTTTCTGGGCATTCATATTCGTTTTTTTATATTTCTGTATAGATATGTTTTCATATTCCTATTGTATATAAAAATCATGACTCGGGAATTCTAGCAAGTGTGTCTGAAACTTTATAGTTCAAACATAACAATAATCGTTTATATCTATCAAATATTACGTATGTTTATGATTTTCTACAAAAGTTCAACGAGTGTTCTTTTGTCTAATTCCTGTTATGATTGATTTTTCTGAGCATTCCTTGTTTTGCAAGTTTCTCTATACTCTTTTTTAGGGGTTTTGGAAAAAAAAGGGGGGGGGGGGTTTCCCCTTTTCCCCCCCAACACCCCCCTCTTTTTTTTAAAATGTTTTTTTCCGGGCATTGGGGGCCCCGTTTACAAAGGGGAAAAATTAAGGATCTGGCCTTATTTTTTTTAAAATTTTTTTGTCCCTTTTTTAAAACCCCCCCAAAACCCTTTTTTTTAAAAAAATTTTTTTTTGGGAAAAAAAATTAAAAAAAAATGAATTTAAAAAAATATTTGGGAAGGGGTTTTTTTTTTTTTTTTTTTTTTTTTTTTTTTCTTTTTTTTTTTTTTTTTGTTTTTTTTTTTTTTTTTTTTTTTTTTTTTTTTTTTCGTTTTGATGTAGTTTTTTTTAAAGATTTTTAAATTTTGTTTTTTTTTTCCCAAAATTTCCCTTTTTTTTTTTAATTTTCGTAAAATTGTTTTCATTTTCCCTATTGTAAAAAAAAAAAGACCGGGTTTTTTTAAATTTTTTTAAATTTTAAGGGGGGGGGGGGTTTTAATTTAAAAACTATGTTTGGTTTTCCAAAAAGGGTAACGGTTTTTTTTTTTTCAATTCCTGTTTTTTTTTTGTTTTCTACCTTTTTTTTTTTCCCTTTCCTTTTTTTCTTTTCCCCTTTTTAAAAAAAAGGCGAGATTTTTAAAATTTTTTTTTTCGGGTTTTTCCCTTCTTGTTTAAAAATGTAATTTGCCCGTTTTTTCTTTTTTTTTTGGGGGTTTTTGGTTCGGGGTTTCCCCCCCCAATTTTTTTTTTTTTTTTTTTTTTTTTCCCCTGTTAAATTTTTTTTCCCTTTTTGTTTTAAAAAAAAATTTTTTTTTTCCTTTTTGGGTTTCCCCAAAAATTTTTCTTTGTTTTGGAAAAATTTTCTTTTTAAGGTCCCCAAATTTTTTTTTTAAAAAATTTAAACCAAAATTTTTTAAATGGATAAAAATTTTTTTTTCCTTGCCCAAATGACAGCTGGCGCATGAATAAGGGGAAAGGTTTTATTTGCCTGAAAATGTAGAAAACATAAATACTTTTCCCAAAATTCCTTAAACCCCCGGGCCCCAAAAAGTAATTTCCCTTGTAATTTTACCCCATTTGCGATTTTTTGTGTTTGGGAAGCAAAATTTTATAGATATGACCTGTTTTTAGTATCCTTGTCCACTAGCTAATTCGGTTTAAATTTTTTTGTCAGTTTTCGTAAATTTTTTGGCTATAATATAATAGACGTTTTTTTTTATAGAAAAGGAAAGATCTGGGTGTGAAAGGGGTTTAAACATCTAGGGGCCCCGAAATGTTGGAAACCTTGCCTACTCGTCCGTCATGCGAAAGTAAGGATAACGTTAAGGAAAATCTTTTGCAATACTAAAATATAAGAAAAGGTTTTTTTTTCACACTTTTTCTGGGGTGTTAAATTACAAATAAAAAGAAGAGGGGAAAAAAAATCCAGTCCTTTTGCTAACGAATTGGAAATAGCAAATCACATATTTTTTTTATACATGAAAAAAAATTATTGTTTTTTAAATTTACTTTCCCATATGGTTTTTTTTTCCAAAAAGTTTTTTTTAAAATTTTTTTTTTTTTAAAAAAAAGGGGAAAAAAATTCCATTCTATCTTAAGGTCTCATGCTTAAAATGATGCCTGGTTTACCTGAAATAGGGTTAAAACTTGAAAAAAAATACACTGAATTTTGGAAGGAGTGTAGTATTTTTCCCCTTCTCCTGGGGACAAAAAAATCAGTCAGTAAGCAGCAAGGGGCAGGATTTTGGCCTCGTTAAAAAAAAAAAAAGACTATAGGTCTTGGTGGCTGCCTGATTTCTTATGAGGGTAATGGTAATAAAAGATAAAGAAAAGACAATCATTTTTCCTACGAAGAACTAAGAATTTTTTGAAACCTAACTTGTCAAACAAACTAACCTTCCATGCTACCTGAATTCCCCCCCCTTTGTCCACTTTCCCCTTTCCTCCCCTCCTCCTTCTCTTCCCTCTTCCCCTTCCTTTTTTCTCTTCCTCTTCCTTTTTCCCCCCTTCCCCTTTTTTCTTCCCTTCCCTTTTCCCCTTTTCCCCCCCTCCCCCTCCTCCTAATTACTAAAAAGTTGATAAAGAAAAAGATTTAGCGTTATAATCTCGAAAAAATTCCAAACCGAATAACCAAAAATTATAGAAAAGGTAAAAATAAAAACNTTTTTTTTTTTGGGGGGGGGGGGGGGGGGCCCCCCCATTTTAAACAAAAACGCTTTAAAGATAAAGTTGCAGTAGGGGAAAGTAAAAGACCGCAAAAGACCTCTTAGGATCGAAAACGCAGGGTCTTTAATGCTCCCCGCAGAAAAAGGAAAGAAAGGGTGTTGATCCCGGGACCCCCCAAATAAAAAACGAACGCAAAGGAAGGACTCACGAGGTAAAAAAACCAAATCTATATAAGAGGTGCCACAGATGGGTTTGGTAAGACGGTTTGAGGTAAGAGATAGATGGGAAGATGGGATTTTGGAAAGTTTGATTCATCAAAGTGCAATTCGTGTTTGGGGTCGTGAATGGATCGACTTGCCAAAAGTGTTGAGAACTACTGAAGGATGGGGAGGTAAAGATACATGGGAAATGTTGGCGAGGTCGCCACTTTGATAGAAGGTGTAAGGGGTACGCCTTTATTACTTCGTTATTTTTAAGCCCCCTACAAACACACTCGGGGTATTGTGGACTTCCCCCCCTACTAAACCCTGGGTTTTTGGGGACTTTACCCCCTACATCCCCATTTGGGGTATTTAGTGGACTTCACCCCCCTACTAACCCCTGGTATTTAGTGGACTTTAGCCCTACATAAACACTTGGGTATTTGTGGACTTCGCCCCCCTCATAATCCACTGGGTATTTAGTGGACTTCAGCCCCCTACATAACACACTCTGGGTATTTAGTGGACTTCAGCCCCCCTACATAATACACACTGGGTATTTAGTGGACTTCAGCCCCCTACATAACACACTCTGGGTATTTAGTGGACTTCAGCCCCCTACATAACACACTCTGGGTATTTAGTGGACTTCAGCCCCCTACATAACACACTCTGGGTATTTAGTGGACTTCAGCCCCCCTACATAAACACTCGGGGTTTTGGGGACTTCACCCCCCTACTAAACCCTCTGGGTATTTAGGGACTTAGCCCCCTACAAATACACACGGGGTTTTTTGTGGATTTCAGCCCCCTACATAATACCACTGGGATTTAGGGGTTTCACCCCCTACATAAACCACTCTGGGATTTATGGACTTCAGCCCCCTAATAACAACCGGGGTATTTAGGGGACTTCACCCCCTACATAAACACTCTGGGTATTAGGGGCTTCCCCCCCCTACTAATACACACTGGGTTTTTATGGACTTCAGCCCCCTACATAACACCTCTGGGTATTTAGGGGACTTCACCCCCAAAAACACAACTCTGGTATTAGGGGACTTCAGCCCCACTAACACACTCTTTTATTTAGGGACTTCACCCCCCTACAAAAACCACTCGGGGTATTAGGGGACTTCAGCCCCCCTAAACCACTCTGGGTATTTAGTGACTTCAGCCCCCTCATAACCACTTGGGTTTTTAGGGGGACTTCGGGCCCCTCATAACACATCGGGGATTTAGGGGCTTCAGCCCCCCTACATAACCACCGGGGTATTTAGGGGACTCACCCCCCCTACATAACACCTCGGGGTATTTAGGGGACTTCGCCCCCCTACATAACCACTCTGGTATTTAGTGGATTTCACCCCCCTACAAAAACCACTCGGGGTTTTTAAAGGGGACTTCGCCCCCCTACAAAACACACTCTGGGTATTTGGGGGGGATCAGCCCCCTACTCACACTCTGGGTATTTATGACTTCAGCCCCCTAAAAATACCCGGGGTATTTAGTGGACTTCAGCCCCCTAAAAACCACTTGGGTATTTAGTGGACTTCAGCCCCCCTACATAACACACTCTGGGTATTTAGTGGACTTCACC
Organism: Chionoecetes opilio; assembly: GCA_016584305.1. Lineage (NCBI taxonomy): Eukaryota > Metazoa > Arthropoda > Malacostraca > Decapoda > Majidae > Chionoecetes > Chionoecetes opilio. The sequence continues at coordinate 9,342 of JACEEZ010024257.1, forward strand.
CCTACAAAAACACCTCTGGGTATTTAGTGGATTTCGCCCCCTCTAACACCGGGGGATTATGGCTTCACCCCCCTACATAACACCGGGTTTTTAATGGACTTCAGCCCCCCTACATAAACACTCTGGTATTTAGTGGTTTCCCCCCTACATAAAACACTCGGGGTTTTTAGGGGCTTCCCCCCCTACATAACACACTCTGGTTTTTAGTGGTTTCACCCCCCTACAAAACCACTCGGGGTATTTAGTGGATTTCCCCCCCTACAAAATAACACTGGGTATTTAGGGGGACTTCACCCCCTACATAACAACTCGGGTTTTTTGGGATTTCCCCCCCTACATAACCATTTGGGGTATTTAGGGGACTTCACCCCCCTACATACACCTCGGGTTTTTAGGGGCTTCAGCCCCCTACAAAACACCTCTGGTATTTAGTGGACTTCAGCCCCCCTACATAATACACACTGGGTATTTAGTGGACTTCAGCCCCCTACAAAACACACTCTGGGTATTTATTGGACTTCAGCCCCTACATAAAAACCGGGGATTTAGGGGACTTCACCCCCCACATAACCACTTGGGTATTTAGTGGACTTCCCCCCCCCTCATAACACACCGGGGTTTTTAGTGGACTTCACCCCCCTACATAACACACCGGGGTTTTTAAATGGACTTACCCCCCCTACATAACACACTCTGGGTATTTAGTGGACTTCAGCCCCCCTACATAACACACTCTGGGTATTTAGTGGACTTCAGCCCCCCTACATAACACACTCTGGGTTTTTTAGTGGATTCACCCCCCTCAAACACCTCTGGGTTTTAGTGGCTTCAGCCCCCCTACAAAACCCTCTGGTTTTTTTAGTGGACTGGGAAATTTGGTTCGTGCTACCCCCTGGGCGAAAAGGGGGTCGTGAATCGTACAATTTTGGAAATTTTTTTCCGTTTTGGGAAATTTTTTTTTTGTGACTCAGCTTTTTTCCCGTTATTGTATTTTCCCTTTTCACCTAGTTTGTCTTTCATTTCAAAAAACCTCTTAATCTGCAATACCTCGATAAGGGTATGAGAACGTTAGTTATTTCAGGCAAAAAAAAAAGACAATGTGGGGCACTTATCAATGAAAATAAGACAAGAATAATTTGCAAGATAATATAAAAGATTAATTCTTGCAATGTCGAGGCTGCAACACATCATAGTTATGCGTTGATTTGTGTATATGTATGTGTGTGTGTGTGTGTGTGTGTGTGTGTGTGTGTGTGTGTGTGTGTTGTGTGGGTGTGTGTCTATGTACCCACGTTTTAATATCCAGGCTTCTTTTTTTATATATGTTTGCCTATTTCAGTAATCTTTTAATCTTCGTCGACAAAAAAGCTACGACTTCATTCTTACCAGACAACAACTTGCGATAAAAAAGACAGGCATCTCTTGGTGCTAACGAGAGGAAAAAGAAAACTTGAGATAAAATATTGTTCATCGTCTAATGTTCCCAAAAAGGACGAGAAAACAGCAACAACAACTGTAGTTATGTTCACAAGCTCGACCACAGCCTCCATTAGCTGTCCCATCTTTACCTTCAAATATTGTCCCTTCTTCCTTCCTTCTCTCCCTCCCTCCCTTCCTTCTCTCCCTCCCACCCTTCCTTCCCTCCCTCCCTCCCTCCCTCCCTCTCCCTCCCTCCTTTCCTTCGCTCCCTGCCTCCCTTCCTCCATCCATCCCTCCTACACCCCTCCGTCCCTCCGTCCCTTCGCCTCTCCTCTTTCGCCAATGGCCCTTAGCTTGCAAACAGAGATATGAGCGACATCCTTCCTGGGCAAAATGCTTTTTCAAGATTTTTCTATTCTTATTCTTCCAACTCGTCCTATTTCAATTTCAGTTTTTTTTTCTCTCTCTCTAAAACATCATGCCTTTCAAATAATTTCATGACGAAAGGAACGAGCATCTCTTAACCCTTTTGCCATATTTTTGCCTGACACACAGCTTGCCTCCCAAAATACTTCGTTTCTACTTAGCAACAAATATATACTCGCAGGTAAGGCAGGAAAATGAGTCAAAAAAGGTAAAGAAGAGCAGAGAAGAGCGGTCGGGGTAGATTAGTGACCTCCATTAGCAGGCAGAGGGGGAGGGAATGGAGCGAAATCCGAGGAACAAGTGGAGGGACAGCACAAAACCTCGAAGAAAAAACTAAACCTATTTTTTTAAGCTTTTCATGGCAAGCTTTTTGTGTGTGTGTGTGTTTGTGTTGTTTGGGGTGTTGTGTGTGTGTGTGTGGGGTGTGTGTGTGTGTGTGTGGGGTTGTGTTGTGTGGTGGGGTTGTGTTTGTGTTGGGGGTGTGTGTGGTGTGTGTGGTGTGTGTGTGTGTGTGTTTGTGTGTGTGTGTGGTGTGTGTGTGTGTGTGTGTGGTTTTGGTGTGGTGTGTGTGGTGTGTTGGGTGTGTGTTATGTATTTTCAAGCATGTTGGATAAAAAAGAGGAAAAACGTATGACCCCGCAAAAACGACTACCCTAACCTATTACGGTGTAACATTTCGTCCCCCTTTTTCACATTATACACAGTAAGCTACCCTAATTTTATCTATACTGATTATCTATTCTCATTGCTGCCCTCAAAAGTACCATCATTAGACCTGTTATGGGCAGAGATGAAAAAAACCCCCGTACTGGTGCTCTTTTAAAAAAAATACCCAAAAGAGAAAAAGGGGAGAGAGGAGGAGAGAAGAGGAGAGAGAGAGGGGAAAAGGGGAGAGAGAGAAAGAGGGGGAGAGAGAGAGAGAGAGAGAGAGAGAGGAGAGAGAGAGAGAGAGAGGAAAAGAGAGAGACGAGATCCTTTTCTACCCCCCCACTCCATCCAAACACATGATCACTCCACCCCACGCCTACACACACTCTTTCACGTTTTAAACTGTCCCCCGGATTCAACCAAATAAAAAGGGGGGTCACTGTTTAAGGTCAAAGTTTGTTGTCGCGAGGTCTAAAAGGAGGGCACACACACACGCACACACAAACCAAACACAAAACCCCACACAAACACCCACCACACAAACACAAACACCCCACACCCCCAAACACACACACACACACACACACACAACACACACCACACACACACCACAACACACCTTCACCTTATGTAAATGTTAATCGCGGCCAAAAATAACAAGGCCGATTCTACAAGCTTTCCAAATAACATGTTATTATCTTCGTTGGCTAGCGTGAGGGAGTGGAGGGAGGGGGAAGGAAGGGAGGGAATAGGAATAGGGGGTGGGAATATCACGAGGGGGGTGAGGATATCACGGAGGTAAAGATAAAATAGTTTGGAAAGGGGGGTATATATATCATGGCAATAGATACTTCTGTGTGTTTAGTGGTTATTGATTAAGATTTGCGATATGTTTTGAGTTTTATAAAGGTCTTAGGAGGTTAGTATAAGAATGCCATGGGGAGAAGAGCGCCTGGGTGTGGATGCTATGGGTGTGAAGCTATGAGGTAAAGGGAAGGTTGAATATATGGGGTTAAGAAAAAAGCCCAAATGATGTGGAAAAAAGATTTATTTGGGGAAAAAAATTTTAAAGGTGATCGCTCTTTTTTTTTTTTCTCTCCTTCTCTCTCTCCCCCCTCTCTCTCCCCTCTCTCTCTTCTCTCTCTCTCTCTCTCTCTCTCTCTCTCTTCTCTCTCTCCCCTTTTTCTCTTTTCCTCTCTCTCTCTCTGTTTCCTTCTCTCCTCTCTCCCTCCTCTTTTTCTCTCCTACCTCCTCTCTCCTCTCAAGGTTATAATCATTCCCAGAAGTTTTGATAACCCTTTCTCAAAACTCAGAGTTCGGGGAATAAAAAATGAACAACGTCTAAGGAGAGAAGGAAAAGGGAAAAAGGGAAGGAAAGATGGAAGGGGGGAGAAGGGGAAAGGAAAAGGGAAAAAAGGGAAGGGAAGGAAAAAGGGAAGGAAGGGAGAAAAAAGGAAAATGGGAGGGAGGGGAAAAAGGAAAAAGGGGTGGGGGGAAAGGGAAGAGTGCCCAAAAAGTAACATTTCCTTATTACAATAAAGAAAAAGAAAATTTCCATTTTCCTGACTGAGTGATATTTAACCTGTACCCCCCCAAGAGAGAGAGAAAAGAGAGAGAGAGGGGGAAAGGGGAGAGGGAGGAAAAAGGAGAGAGAGAGAGAGAGAGAGAGAGAGAGAGAGAGAGAGAGAGAGAGGGGAGAGAGAGAGAGAGGAAGAGAGAGGGGGGAGAAGAAAGAGAAAAAGAGAGAGAGAGAGAGAGAGAGAGAGAGAGAGAGGACGAGAGAGAGAGAGAGAGAGAGAGAGGAGAGAGAGGAAAAGAAAAGAGAGAGAGAGGAGAGAGAGGAAGAGAGAGGAAAAGAGAGAGAGAGAGAGAGAGAGAGAGAGGAGAGAGAGAAGAGAGAAAGAGAGAAGAAGAGGGAGGAGAGGGGAGAGAGAGAGAGAGGGGGAGAGAGAGAGAGAGAGAGAGGAGAGAGAGAGAGAGAGAGAGAGAGAGAGAGAGAGAGAGAAGGGGAAAAGAGGGGAAAAGAGAGAGGAGAGGGGAAAAGGGGAGAAAGAGGAGAAGAGAAGGGGGAGAGGAGAGAGAGAGAAGAGGAGAGAGAGAAAAGAAGGAGAGAGAAGAAAAAGAGAGAGAGGAGAGAGAGAGAGAGAGAGAGAGAGGGGAGAGAGAAAGAGAGAGAGAAGAGAGGAGAGAGAGAGAGAGAAGGGAAAAAAGAGAGAGAGAGGGGAGAGAGAGAAAAAGAGAGGAAAAGAGAGAGAGAGAGGAAAAAAGAGAGAGGGGGAGAGAGAGGAGAGAAGAGAGAGAGGAAGAGAAGAGAGAGAAGAGAGAGAGAGAAGAGAAGAGAGGAAAGGGAAGGGAGAGAGAGGAAAAGGGGGGAGAGAAAGAGGGAGAGAGGCGAAAAGGAAGAAGGAGAGAGAAGAGGAAAAGAGGAGAGAGAAGAGAAGAGAAGAGAGAGAGAGAGAGAAGAGAGAGAGAAGGAGAGAGAGGGAAAAGAGGGAGAGAAGAGAGAGAGGGAAAAGAGGAGAGGAGAGAGAGAGGAGGAGAGGAGAGAGGAAAAAGGAAGGAGAGGAGGGGGAAAAGGGAGAGAGAGAAAGAAAAGAGAAGAAGAGAGAGAGAAAGAGAGGAAAGAGAGAGAAAAGAGAGGGAAGAGAGAAAGGAGAGAGGAGGGGAGGAAAGAGAAGAGAAGAAGGGAGAAGGGTGAAAAAAAAAAAAAAAAGGGGGAAAGGAAAAGGAAGGGAAAGGGGGAAGGGGGTGAGAAGAAAAAAAGGGGGAAAGGCGGAGAAGGAGGGGAAAAGTAAAAGGAGAAAGGGGGGGGGGGAAAAAAGAGGAGAAAAGAAAAAAAACTGAATATTTTTTTTCCCGGAACTCAAAAACTTTCATCCAATATCTTTTACTTTTCAAAAAAATCAGTCTTTGCGTGCCGCCAACACGCCTCACACACAGGTCAAAAGCGGTCACACCTGTCTTTCTGCCGCCTTGTCTGACCTGCCTCGCCTCGCTGCTTCTACGTACATCTAAAACTCAACTTAAAGGACTTGCTGTGACCCTTGATCTCTGTGTTTCAATTTGTGTTCCCCGCTCCTCATAAAGTTTACCCCTTCACGCCCCAGATCTTTCCTTTGTTATAAAAAATTGTTTTATTGTCGAGCCATAAAATTACGAAAAATAACTGAATATATCAAAATAGTTTGTGGACAAGGGTACTACGTATACTGGTCATATCTATAAAATATTACTTATAGTCACTAAAAATCGTCTAATGATACCCAAATAACAATGGAAATTACGTTGTGGGTCTCAAGGGGTTAAGTGTATAGTATTGTATGTCGCATTGTCTTCCTCATAATTAGCGATTAAATGTTTTTTTTCGATTTGATGTAGATTTTTTAAAGATTATGTAACTTCTATGTTTTTTTTAATCAAGATCATTTTCTGGGCATTCATATTCGTTTTTTTATATTTCTGTATAGATATGTTTTCATATTCCTATTGTATATAAAAATCATGACTCGGGAATTCTAGCAAGTGTGTCTGAAACTTTATAGTTCAAACATAACAATAATTGTTTATATCTATCAAATATTACGTATGTTTATGATTTTCTACAAAAGTTCAACGAGTGTTCTTTTGTCTAATTCCTGTTATGATTGATAGTTTTCTGAGCCTTCCTTGTTTTGCAGTTTCTCTATACTCTTTTCAGGGGCTGAGGAACAAAAAGTAGCGAGATTTTTAGTTCTATTGATTCGTTTTGCAGTGGTTATCGTGCCTCTCTTTGATGTGTAAAAAACTGTACGTGAGTTTTGACCGCCTTTCATGTTGCGTGATGTGGTTGCCTCGTGTTCAGGTCTGATGGGCCACCTCACGATCCCAATTGTGTTTTTTTTGCACTGTTAATAACAATAGCCGTGTTTACAATTTTTTCGTTGCTTTTTGTTTTACTAATATCCTAATTGGCCGGTGCGTGCTCGAAACTTTTCTGTGTTAATTAGGATACGAATTTCATTTAGCGACACCAAACTTTACGGAGGGTTAATTTCAGCGAGGCGAGTATTCCATGGATACAAATTTTTCCTTGACCATAATGACAGCTGGCGCATAGTAATAAGGAGGAATACGTGTTTTATGCCTGTAAAATGTAGTAAAACAATAAATACTCCAAATATTCCTTAACCCCTTGAGGCCCAGAACGTAATTTCCATTGTAATTTGACCACCATTAGACGATTTTTAGTGATTTGAAGCAAAATCTTATAGATATGACCTGTTTAGTATCCTTGTCCACTAGCTAATTCGGTAAATTCAGTCAGTTTTCGTAATTTTATGGCTAATAATATAATAGACGTTTTTATATAGCAAAGGAAAGATCTGGGTGTGAAGGAGTTAAACATCATATTGGCCCGAAACTGTTTTGCAAAACCTTGTACCTACTCGTCCGTCATGCGAATGTAAGGATAACAGTATAAGGAAAATCTATCTTGCAATACATAAGAAATATAAGAACAGGTTCTTTTCACACTTTCTGGCATAGATAAGATTACAAATAACAAGAAGAGGAAAAAAATCACATGTCCATTTGCTAAGCGAATTGGAAGTAGCACAATCACATATTTTTGTTATACATGAAAAAGAATGATTGTTATATAGTTACCTTCCTATAGTGGTTTTCTTCTATTATTATAGTCTATTTTTTTTAACAAGGCAAAAATTCCATTCTATCTTAAGGTCTCATGCTTAAAATGATGCCTGTGTTTACCTGATAATAGGGTTAACTATGATAAAATACAGCTGAATTTTGGAAGGAGTGTAGTATTCCCTTCTCCTGGCATCAAATATCAGTCAGTAAGCAGCAAGGGGGCAGGATTTTGGCCTCGTTAAAAAAAATAGACTATAGGTCTTGGTGGCTGACCTGAATTTCTTATGAGGGTAATGGTAATAACGATAACGAAAAGACACATCAGTTTTCCTACGAAGAACTAAGAATTTTATGAAACCTCAACGTTGTCACACGAAACATAACCTTCCATGCTACCTGAATTCCTCCCTCCTTGTCCACTTCCCTTCCTCCTCCTCCTCCTTCTCTTCCTCTTCCTCTTCCTCTTCCTCTTCCTCTTCCTCTTCCTCTTCCTCTTCCTCTTCGTCTTCCTCTTCCTCCTCCTCCTCCTCCTCCTCCTAATTACTAACAAGTGTTGATAAAGAAAAAGATTTAGGCGTTATAATCTCGAAAGATCTCAAACCGAATAACCAAATTATAGAGGTAGTAAAAACTGCAAATAAATTGGTTGGCTTTATTGGACGAACTTTCAGTTTCAAATCTGAAAAAGTTATACTCACTCTTTTTAACTCGCTTGTTTGCCCCCATCTAGAATACTGTGTGCAGTTCTGGTCACCTTATTATAAAAAGGACATAGATAAACTAGAAAAAATACAGCGCAGAGTAACCAAAATGATACCTAGATTGCGAAATAAATCGTACGAAAATCGGCTCAAGAGACTTAACTTATTCCACTAACAAAACGAAGGATAAGAGGTGACCTCATCGAAGTCTTAAAATCTTCAATGGATTTACGAACGTAGTCCCAGAAAATCTTTTCACGCTAGACCGGTCAAGCTCAACTAGAAACAACGGATTTAAAATAAGCAGGAAACGGTTTGTAACGAACGAAGCAAAGTACTTCTTCACAAACCGTGTTGTAAACGTATGGAATGGGCTGCCGTCAGACGTAGTAAACTCAAATACAATAGAATCATTTAAAAATCGCCTCGATAAATATTTCATATCAAATCCCCGGTTGTCACTGTTTATCTCGGAATAATAAATTTATCTCGCGGGCCTCTGAAACTTACTCTCATTGCGTAAAATGAATTGCGAGTCGCGTCTACACAACCCCTCCCACACGTCTCAGACAGCCCCGAGGTAAACGGTCACTACTACAACTTTTGACCTGTGACGGGCGTGGTCAGTAAGGGCCCTGTCAGTTAGTGACCACCATCGGGATTTATATACCAGGGGTCACTGCTGCAGGGGGGCATTGAAGTGCACGGCGTCTACTTGGAAAGTGCACTACCGCAGTGGATTGAAACGGAGCTGGGGCCTGATTGACTGCTG
>JACEEZ010024258.1:0-7500 GCA_016584305.1 Chionoecetes opilio
ATGAAGTGATCAAGGGCTTTCATTTGGCAAAGCAAAAAATCATTGCTTTGTAAATAACCGAGAAAATAGCATATTCGTATATTTATACAAAATATCTATTTTCTCAACAATCATGAGGTGTTTTGACAAGCCGATTACTGCATCATGTAGAACAAATCAAGATGAACCTTTGTTACTTCGATAACTTTTCCTACGACTCATAGTTTTGCGGCAAAATAACAAAAACCTGATCGTCGTCAATTTTGGATTATATTTGAGCAGCCAGAAATCCGAAACTTTTTTTCGCTAGATAATTGGAAATGCCGGGGACACAATTGTAGATCCATCCATTTACAATAACTTTTGATGGGTAAGTGTTGCTGTGTGAGAAACAAGTTGTGAGCTGAACGGAAAAAGTAACTATAATGTATATTATTCAGAAACCGTTCATGTCAGTGTAGACGCAGAGACCAGTGTGGTGGTAACCATCGGATAATTCGGACTTTCGGCTAATTCGACCCAGGTCTCCCCCAATTAGTTCGAATTAGAGAGAGTTTACTGTAGTACTGCGACAATACCTGAAAAATTACTGTTTTCTCTGGCCCAGTATATCACAGCAAGAAGAAACACACACACACACACACACACACACACACACACACACACAGACACAGACCACACACACACACACAGACACACACACACACACACACACACACACACACAACAGCACAGCCACACACACACAACACACAACACACACACCACACACACACACACACACACACACACACACTACACTCAAGGCGTCAGTACTCACCACCAGGTCGCCGTGACGTGATGACAGGCCAGGGCCACCACCACCACCACCGCCCACGTCCCCAGCCTCACACGTCTCATCGTCGCCGCTCTGCTTCCCTCCTTGCTCGCCGATCTCCAGTTATTCACCACACACCACTCGCCCAAGCCTTACTTCCTCTTGTGGCTGCTTCTCTGCCTCGCCGATCACCACACACCACTCGCCCAAGCCTTTACTTCCTCTTGTGACTGCTTCTCTGCCTCGCCGATCACCACACACCACCGCCCGTCGCCCAAACCTTCACTTCCTCTTGTGACGCTCTCTGCCTCGCGATCACCACACCACGCCCGCGCCCAAACCTACTCCCTTTGGGCCTCGACAACCCGTAGACTCCTAGGGATTGTATTATATATTTTGTTTTTTATTGAGTGTTGATCAGTTCTTGGTAGCCACACTGCACCACCGCCACCACCATCACTCATTAGCTCGTTGTCAGTTCTAGCAAGGCCAAGGAAAAGAGTTCTATTCCATTAGCCTTGAGTTTTAGTCTATGTTACTTACACACACACGAATACCGCATCAGTTTTTTGTTTCATATTAATATTTGTCTTTCTCGGTATTGTCATCAAGTGGGAAGGCCAGTTTGTTTATGCCAAGGGTTTCACGCACCAAAACAAACTGTTACTTCCTCTTGTTTATACGGTATCTTGCTGCACTTTACTGTTTTACGAAGGATTGCGTGCGTGTCTGTACGTGCGTGTCTGTGTCTGTGCATGCGTTTGTTCGTAGATACCCACAGTCACTTGTCCTGCCCCACCTTCACTTCCTCTTGTTGTGGCGGTATCTTGCTGCACTTCCAGTTTTACGAAGAATTGCGTCCGTGTCTGTGCGTGCGTGTGTTCGTAGATAACCCACAGACACGCGTCCTGCCCCACCTCTGTCCTGCTGTCCTGCACGCAACCTGTCGTCCTGCAGGGTAGCGTGGAGGCTGCTACATCGTGGTGGCGGGACACAGACCGCGCAGGATGGTAGAGTAAGAGGCGAGAACCGATGCTCAAGCTCTCACAGCGGGCAGAAGTCGGGGGAGTAGAGTGATGGAGTACTTGCCGAGGCCCCGAGACGCCATGCCAACCCGCGAGCACTCCGGAATCAGGCACCGGGGGGGCTCAGGGGCCAGGGCTCGACGGGTGCGGCGCCGCGGGAGGGTAGCGGCGGTGTTGTGGTCTGGAGGCAGCGGGAGGCAGCGTCAGGGAGAAGCCATCACCATCAGCAGGCCTAGCGTTGCCCTGCCCCCGCCTCGTCTCCCTCGCCTCGGCTACTGCTCTGCCACGCTTCTCTGCAACACGAGGGGCACCAAAGTCAACACCAAGAGCCTTAACACATGAACAAGGACCGTCCCCGGGGATGCTGTCACAGATAAAGGCCACTCACACTCACACAGCCTCCTCCTCGCACCCCCGCCTAAAATAACCTGTTGTCACCTGAGCTAAGTACCGCCAGAACCTGTCTTGGCGTATGAAGACCTAAATGTCATCTAATTATCCATTGAATCCAACTTATCGCTACGCAGGAGGCCAGAAAGACGGGATTCCAGCATTACTATAAGACAAACACCTGCACTTTCCACACACATGTGCACTCTGCGATGCTTGTGTTAGCGACTTACCGAATGTACCTTTTGGGTTGTCGCTGTGATGGGCGTGCGGCTTGAGGTGGTGGGCGGGGAGGGCGGGACGGGCGGCGCTGGGTTGAGAGAAACGCCGACAACACGACCACACCCACATCCACCCACCGCCTACACATATCCCATCTCAACATGACAAGCGACAGTCAGGCTCCTGGGATGCACAGCAGGTACCCATACACCAGTACTCACCGCCATTATACTCTTAACACGGCAGCCAAACGCTAAAACACATCACAACACTCCCTCCTCCTGCATAGACTGAGAAACAATGATCTTAACCCATTGCTTCGGAGATTGAGATGTCATGACTCTCGCTTCGACACTGTTAAAGTAATTATTGGTCGCAGCCTCACAACTATACATTTTTTAAGGGCAAAGTTTATAACGTATTCGTATATACAGCCAAACTCCCAACATCCGACCTCCAAACATCCGACTTGTCCAAACAACCTGATTTTTTTCACCACCACATTGTGTCTTGTTTTGGCCATTTATTTTACTTAGTTTTTTTTAGTTTTTAGTAAACATTAATTTGTGGCTTTATTTATGCATGAATTTTACTTTCGCATATACCACTGGATCGGCCTTCAAGAGCTGCATCTTTTATGTTCTATACCATTTTGTCCTTACGTTTATGGTTACTGTGATATCCGAACATCCGACTATTCCAATTATCCGACCTACCTTCGGTCCCCCCAAGGTCGGATAATTAATACTTAGCTGTATATGTAGTCACTTCCTTTTAGACATATTACATCAATCTTTACATGCAATCAACCCACTCGGCTTAGCATTGTCCAACATTTAGAAAGACTCCCTCGTAAAGTTTCAGTGCTTCATCTACGTATCTACAACTGAACCTCCATCATCCCTCTCTTCCTGTCTCCTTCTTACTCTTTCCTCCGTCCCTTCCTCTGTCTCCTTCTCTCTCTCCATCTGAATTTCCCCTAAAAAAACCTCTTAAAGCGCTAAAAACGACCCCAAGATTGCGTTTTACCAATATTTTCCTGGCTCGAGGGAGTGTTACTATTGGTCGCAGCCTCAAAACTATACTCAGATGCTTTCATTTCTCCAGGGAAAGGTTTGTATGTAGAGTATTATCGTACTGTCATTCACTTTTAGACACATTACATTAATCTTTGCATGCATTCAACCCACTCAGCGTAGTATTGTTCACGTATGTATCGCTTAAAAGTTTCTGTATTCATTTAAAAGTCGCGTATTTTAATTTCAAGTCACTCCTAGTCACTCCCTATTGGTCACATTACATTAATCTTTGCATGCATTCAACCCATCAACCCACTCAGCGTAATATTGTTCACGTATGTATCTCTTAAAAGTTTCTGTATTCATTTAAAAGTCGCGTATATTAATTTAAAGTCACTCCTAGTCACTCCCTATTGGTCACATTACATTCATCTTTGCATGCATTCAACCCATCAACCCACTCGGCGCATTGTCTATAGATATATTCCTCTTAAAAGTTTCATTGCTTCGTCTATACACAAGGGAAGTTTGCCAATCTTGACCGACCCTCCGTTACTCCTGCCTCCACGCAATCCCTTTATAGATCCCGCTTCTGTACATATATTTACTCAGACATGTCGCCAGTCCTGTCCTCCTCGTGTGTCATTCAAGATTCAGGGATGACAGATTAAAGCATCTCCTTCCACAAAACTAACAGGAACAAAACAGGACAGGAAAACCGGACTGACTAACAGGAAAAATAAAGTTCTCTGGTTTCTGTTTGTATGTACCCTTGAGGTGAGTGCCGCGGCTGAATGCATATAACAAAGAGGTAAAAAAGTCCAAATAAAAGTAATGGCGAAAAAGTTAGATTACGTTACATTATTCTGTTATCTTACTTTTAATACTTTAATTCCTTACTTTATACTTACTTACTTTATTTATTATTTATTTATTTATTATTATTTATTTATTACTTACTTACTTGTAATACTTTGATTCGTTGTATTTTTTCTTATTCGTCTCGGGCTCTCGGTTCTCTCTGCTCGTATACCCTCGTTGCACTTATTCCCAAGATCAACAGGCTTTTAATAGTTAGATAGTCAGTTCATCTTGGTTACATGTATCTCCACAGCGCTACCGAGGCATAACTTCTCGTCTGACATGGATCATTGTGTCCCCGTTTTCCAGGTAGACCAGGTAGCAGCCAGGCGCTAATTGGCTCACCTTTTATATCCTATACCGAAATATATGTTGGGTGATGGTGCATGCATGACCTAACATTGATGGTGATGATGGTGATGGTATGGTGATGGTGATAGTGGTGAGAATTGATTTGAACCCCTTAAAGCCGCAGATCTTTCCTTTGCTACATGAAATTGTCTGTTGTCGAACCATAAAATTACGAAAAAAGTAACTTAATATACCACATTAGCTAGTGGCCAAGGATATTAAACAGGTCATATCTATACAAATCGTCTAATGGTAGCCAAAATACAATGGAAATTACGTTCTGGGCCTCAAAGGGTTAAGTGATATAAAATAAGGATGGTTTGGTGGTGTTGGTGTTGTGATGAAACTTTCCCTTGTGGTGATTGTGGTTAGGAGGGAAAGTAAAAGGGAAAGGAGAGTAAAGGGAAGGAAAGGAAAGGGATAAAGGAGCCTGTAGTATTTCCGTATATAGAACGCCAGGACGGTAGAAGAGGGAGGGAAAAGGGAAGTAGGAAAAGGGGAAGGGGGAGAAAGGGGAAGGAGAGAGGGAAGGGGGAGAAAGGGAAGGGGGAGAAAGGAGAAGGAGGGGGTGAAAGAGGAGGGGGAGAAGGGGAAGTAGGAGAAAGAGGAGGGGGAGAAAGGGGAGGGAGTGGGTGAACATACCAACAATGTCTGCTAAATTATGTGGTCTTCCCTTTTGTATATACGGGGCGGGGGAGGGAGAAGAGGAAGAGGAGGAAGAGGAAGAGGAGGAGGAAGAGGAAGAGGAGGGTAAAATGGAGGTATACACGTTGACCGCTCCCCTTCCCCTCCTCCCCCCTCCTCCTCCCCTCCCCCCACCACAGTCCCCTCTAGGCCTGCCCCGCCGTGCCCCTACAAACGGGGTAAAACTTGGGCACGTCTGAGCCTCACAAAGGGCACATCTGCTGCCCGCCCCTCTGCACGTCACCGTCACTCATCTCAGCTCACCCCAACACCCCCCCACCTAACCCCTCCCTCCTACCCCCCCACACCCCCAACCCCCCGCTATCCCCCCTATGTGTGTGTGTGTGTGTGTGTGTGTGTGTGTGTGTGTGTGTGTGTTTTGTGTGTGTGTGTGTGTGTGTGTGTGTGTTGTGTGTGTGTGGGGGTGTGTGTGTGTGGTGTGTGTGTGTGTGGTGTGTTTGTGTAGGCCCGATGGTAGCAATGGCAACAGCAGGAAGAGTAGGAGGAGGTATAGTACATAAGAACATAAGAAAATAAGGAAGCTACAAGAGGCCGTGAGACCTATACGTGGTAGTTAACATAAGAAAATAAGGAAGCTACAAGAGGCCGCGAGACCTATACGTGGTAGTTAACATAAGAAAATAAGGAAGCTACAAGAGGCCGCGAGACCTATACGTGGTAGTTAACATAAGAAAATAAGGAAGCTACAAGAGGCCGCGAGACCTATACGTGGTAGTTAACATAAGAAAATAAGGAAGCTACAAGAGGCCGCGAGACCTATACGTGGTCGTTAACATAAGAAAATAAGGAAGCTACAAGAGGCTGCGAGACCTATACGTGGTAACTCCTGTACATATATTGATTATTATAGTACGAAATACGTGTAAGAAATAATATACAGTCTCTTATGATACAAGTTAACGATAATTATGATGGATTTATAAGAATATAAGAAAATAAGGAAGCTACAAGAGGCCTGTGAGACCTACACGTGGTAGTTCCTGTTAAAACTTACCACTACCTACATCCACCTTTCAGCCCCATCCATGAAATTATGCAGCCTCCTTTTAAAGCTCCTTATTTATGAGTAGGAGGAGGAGGAGGAGGAGGTGAGAGGGAAATTACATAAGGAAGGAAAAAACTTAGGAGGCCCGCCGGTATATAGCAATGGAAACAGGAAGAGTAGGAGGAGGCAGAGGGAATTGCTATAAGGAAGGAAGAAATTAGGAGGCCCAAAGTATATAGCAATGGAAATAGGAAGAGTAGGAGGAAGGTGGTATAGAGGGAATTGCATGGAAGGAAGAAATTAGGAGGCCTGCGTATATAGCAATTGGAAACAGGAAAGATAGGAGGGGGAAGCATAGAGGGAATTGCTATAAGGAAGGAAGAATTAGGAGGCTCCCGGTATATAGCAATGGAAATAGGAAGAGTAGAGGAGGAGGAGGTATAGAGGGAATTGCTATGGAAGGAAGAAATTAGGAGGCCCACCGGTATATAGCAATGGAAATAGGAAGAGTATAGGAGGAGGAAGCATAGAGGGAATTGCTATAAGGAAGGAAGAAATTAGGAGGCTCGCCGGTATATAGCAATGGAAACAGGAAGAGTAGGAGGAGGAGGAGGCATAGAGGAATTGCTATAAGGAAGAAAGAACTTAGGAGGCTCGCCGGTATATAGCAATGGAAACAGGAAGAGTAGGAGGAGGAGGAGGTATAGAGGGAATTGCTATAAGGAAGAAAGAACTTAGGAGGCTCGCCGGTATATAGCAATGGAAATAGGAAGAGTAGGAGGAGGAGGAGACATAGAGGGAATTGCTATGGAAGGAAGAAATTAGGAGGCCGACCGGTATATAGCAATGGAAACAGGAAGAGTAGGAGGAGGAGGAGGCATAGAGGGAATTGCTATATAAGGAAGAAATTAGGAGGCCGACCGGTATATAGCAATGTAAATAGGAAGAGTAGGAGGAGGAGGTTAAGAAGGAATTGCTATAAGGAAGGAAGAATTTAGGAGGCCCAAAGTATATAGCAATGGAATCAGGAAGAGTAGGAGCAGGCAGAGGGAATTGCTATAAGGAAGGAAGGACTTAAAATGCCCAAAGTATATAGCAATGGAAACAGGAAGAGGAGGAGGAGGCAGAGAGGGAATTGATCTAAGG
>JACEEZ010024258.1:12500-15000 GCA_016584305.1 Chionoecetes opilio
AGGAAGGAAAAGAGGGGAAGGAGAGGAAGAAAAAGAGAGGGAAGGAGAGGAAGAAAAAGAGAGGGAAGGAGAGGAAGAAAAAGAGAGGGAAGGAAGAGGAAGAAGAAGAGAGGGAAGGAGAGAAGATAAGGAGGTAATGAATGTTAAGGAAGGAGTTTGGTTAGGAAGGAATCTTAACATCTTTTTAAGGTAGATGGGAATAGACAGAATGAGTAATAGGGAAATAGATATAGGGCAGAAAATATGAAGGAAAGTAGGAAGGCTAGAAAGGAAGGAGAGGAAGAATGAGAGAAGGAAAGGAGAGAATAAAGGAGATAATGAGAGGAAGAAGAAGAGAGGGAAGCAGAGAGGGAAGGAGAGGATAAAGGAGATTAGAAGGGTTAAGAAGGAGTTTGAGAGCTGATACATAAGACCTCTCGAACTTATGATCATTACTGAGTGTTGGAAATGTAAAGTTGGTGATGTGAGAGGCGTAATACGAGAGAGAGAGAGAGAGAGAGAGAGAGAGAGAGAGAGAGAGAGAGAGAGAGAGAGAGAGAGAGAGAGAGAGAGAGAGAGAGAGAGAGAGAGAGAGAGAGAGAGAGAGAGAGAGAGCATAAAGCAATAACATACTTAAAATCTCTATTACTACAAAACATCTAATACTTTACACACCTTCAATTAGTCAAAACTGTCCCTTAAGTTTGGTATACTTTTCAATTAATTAAATAAAACACCACCTTCCATTACTCTATTAAGAAATAACCTGTATGATATATAGTCCAGGTATTTAAAAACCATCTATTACTGTCATCATAATCTAACTCCTCTTCCTCATCCTTTCCAGTATTTAACTATTACATATATTAAGGTATTTTTCTTCAACCATGTAAATACTAATTAAAACTATTATGATTCCTAAAAAAAAAACTATTATGATTCCTAAAAAAAAAACTATTATGATTCCTAAAAAAAACCTATTATGATTCCTAAAAAAAAAAATATTCTGATTCCTAAAAAAAAAAAACTATTCTGATTCCTAAAAAAAAAAACTATTCTGATTCCTAAAAAAAAAACTATTCTGATTCCTAAAAAAAAAACTATTCTGATTCCTAAAAAAAAAACTATTCTGATTCCTAAAAAAAAAAATATTCTGATTCCTAAAAAAAAAAACTATTATGATTCCTAAAAAAAAGCAGATTTGGTACAGAGGAAAATGTGCATACCAAGAAAACCAAAATATTGATAAAAACAAACAGACAGGAGTGTAGACAGGAGAAATTAGACAGGAGAAACAGACAGGCCCATAGATAGACGGGACAAAGACAGGAGAAACAGACAGGCCCATAGATAGACAGGACAAAGACAGGAGAAAAAGACAGGCCCATAGATAGACGGGACATAGACAGGAGAAACAGACAGGCCCATAGATAGACGGGAGAAAGACAGGCGAAACAGACAGGCCCATAGATAGACGGGACATAGACAGGGAAACAGACAGGCCCATAGATAGACGGGACAAAGACAGGAGAAACAGACAGGCCCATAGTTAGACAGGACAAAGACAGGTGTAGATAAGGTCAGATAGGGTTAGAGGACAGGTGAGACAGTGAGACAGGTATAAAACGGGAAAGGGAAGGAGGGGGCCTAGAGGATGGATAGCTAAAGGATAGAAGGATAGATTAAGGAAGGATAGGTCTTGACAGGAAGGGTTAAGAGTCTGCTATAAACTAAGGAGATTAAGGAGACAGACAGTGGTGCTATCTGGCGGAGAAAGTAACAAGGCTTTGGGTATAGAGTTAGGGAGTTATATTTACAGGTAGGTTAAAAGCTTGTTAAATGGGTGATAAGTATGCGAGTGTGTGTGTGTGGGAAGGGGGGGGTCTCTGTGTGTGTGTGTGTGTGTGTGTGTGTGTGGGAGCTAAAGAAAAACAATGAAGAAGGGAGGAATATGAAAGAAGAAAAGGAAGCAAAGAGTAATACAAGAAGAAGAACGAAGTAATATATACGAAGAAGAAGAAGAAGAAGAAGATGATGATAATAAAATAAGAGGGAAAAGTAGGACGAGAAAAAGAAGAATGGAGTTAAAAAAAAAAGGAAAAAAATGAAGAAAAGACTAAAAATAGATAGACGAAAACCTTCAAGTGAAAAAAAATGATAATACGAAATGAAGACGAGACAAGACAGGCAAACGGAGGAGGAGGAAGAGGAGGAGGAGGAGGAGGAGGAGGAGGAGGAGGAAGAAGAGGAAGAGGAGGAGGAAGAGTGGGTAAGGGAAGGAGGAGGAGGAGGAGTGGCTAAGGGAAGGAAGAAGAGGAGGAAGAGTGAGTAAGGGAAGGAGGAGGAAAAAGAGTGGCTAAGAGAAGGAAGAAGAGGAAGAAGAGTGGGCAAGGAGGAGGAGGAAGAGGAAGAGTACCTAAGGAAGAAGAGGAAGAGGGAGGAAGAGTGGTAAGGGAAGGAAGAGAAGAAGAGTGGGTAAGAGAATACAAAGGAATACAAAGGAAACACAAACAGCAACAGC
>JACEEZ010024258.1:20000-57500 GCA_016584305.1 Chionoecetes opilio
AGTTGCAAAAACAGTTTCAAGGCACACACACACAACACACACACACACACACACACACACACACACACACACACACACACACACACACACACCACAACCACCTCGGTAGGTCTGAGTGAATCCAGATCAAAAGCGGCGCCTCCTGCCTGTCTTACAAGAGCCCAGCGTTCCTAATGACGGGTCTTGAGGTCCCACGCGATTACTCACTCGTTGAGATGAAGGAATACAAAGGAATACAAAGGAAGCACAAACAGCAACATACCATTAGGTCCTTACATGGCTGTTTGATTTAACTACAGTACACTAACTAGATAATAAGAGAGAAAGGATAGGAAAGTAGAAGGCTCTAGAAGGAAGATGAAGTAGAAGGAAGTAGAAGGAAGGAGGAGGAGGAGGAGGAGGAGGAGGAGGAGGAGGAGGAGGAGGAGGAGGAGGAGGGAGGAAGAGGAGGAAGAGGAGGAGGAGAAGGAGGAGGAGAATGGAAGGTTACGTTATCTTCTCCTCCAATGTTTGAACTATATTCTCCTGACCACAACCACCACTACCACAAACCCTTCTACAACTAATAAAAACAACAACAACACAACAACAACAAACAACAACAACAATAATAAAGGATAAACTCACTGTCACAAAAACGCGAAAATCATCAAAACAGTCCCTCATATCTCTCTCTCTCTCTCTCTCTCTCTCTCTCTCTCTCTCTCTCTCTCTCTCTCTCTCTCTCTCTCTCTCTCTCTCTCTCTCTCTCTCTCTCTCACACACAACATTCACCCTTCATTACTCCCATCCCATACTTACTCCCATCCATTCCCTTCCCTCACACTATACATACATATCCCCGCACATTCATCCCCACCGTATAGCACCTCAACCACCTCTCATACAATCCCGGCAGGAG
Source organism: Chionoecetes opilio (assembly GCA_016584305.1). Taxonomy (NCBI): domain Eukaryota; kingdom Metazoa; phylum Arthropoda; class Malacostraca; order Decapoda; family Majidae; genus Chionoecetes; species Chionoecetes opilio. The sequence goes on from JACEEZ010024258.1 coordinate 20,902, forward strand.
GAGGAACGAAGGGCGCAGAAACCACTATAAGAAGCGAAGGGGAAGGCACAAGGAGGGCAGGGAATGGGTAAGAGTCAGGTAGAATAGGTATCTTCCTGAGGTAATCTGTCGGCTCGGCCTCTTTCGCCTCGTCGCTCTTCCCTCAGAGTTCCATTTGTTAAGCCGCCGACCGACTGCCGCTGCGGTAATGACATGTTTCACGGCCACGAAGGATGCGCCCCGCCGGCCAGCGAGCCTTACAGGGGCGGCTAAGGAGGCTGAGGAGGCTAAGGAGGCTTGTGGGTAGTAGTACAAGACGCCAAGATAGCCAGCCAGCCAGCCAGTTACCGCCACTCACTCGGTTATTTCATCAACACGGCAGCCAGTTGTGTTTTATGAAGAAAATGAAAGGAGTCTTTTCTTACTCCTTTTCTTTTCTAATACAACGAAGAGTAGTTTGTTTTTAGTTCATTAGGTAACAGTGGTTGGCCAGTGGTGTTTTATTAAAGGAAATACAATGTTTCTTATACTCTGGGGTTTTTTTACGAGGTGAAAAATCCTGCCCCCTTGCTGCTTAATGACTGATATTTGATGCCAGGAGAAGGGAATACTACGCTTCTTCTTAATTTCAGGTGTATTTTATCATAGTTAACCATATTATCAGGTAAACACAGGCATAATTGACTGATATTTGATGCCAGGAGAAGGGAATACTACGATCTTCTAAATGTCAGTTGTATTTTATCATAGTTAACCCTATTATCAGGTAAACACAGGCATCATTTTAAGCATGAGACCTTAAAAGATAGAATAGAATTTTCGCCTCGTCAAAAAAAAAAAGACGATATTTTTTTCTTTTTTTTGCTAATACAACGAATTTAGGTTTTTTTTATTATATATATCTGAGCCACTTTCATTTTTTTGTAGTATATAATTATTTTCCACCACGGTCCAGTTCATTGTATCTTTTTAAGTCTATCAAGTAACTCAATAATACAACTAATACAACGAGTTTAGTTTGTTTGTTTTTTTATATATATCTGAACCACTTTTTTTGTTGATATTTTGCCGCCGCCGTTCCGTGTCTTGTATCTTTCTAAGTCCATCAAGTCACTCGCCCTTTTAATGACGCGGGGAACTGGTTTGGCGTCATGTTTAATTCCTCCTTTAACGACGACATAAACGACAGTCACCGATGTGTGTTGTTAAAAGCACTTCCCATCACTCGGTTATTAAGTCAGCGAGTCAGCTCATTACTAAGTCAATCATGTAGGTGCTTAAATAGTCAGTCTTTCAGTAGTCAGTTAGTCAGTTAGCCATTTAGTCACAAAATCAACCATTCTATTCAACCATGCAACCATAACTAACCAGCCAGACTTTCAACCAGACAGTCATACAACCAGTCAACCATACAGTCAGACAGCCATACAGTCACTCAAACATACAGCCAGTCAACCATACAGCCAGTCAACCATACACCAGTCAACCATACAGCCAGTCAACCATACAGCCAGTCAACCATACAGCCAGTCAACCATACAGCCAGTCAACCATACAGCCAGTCAACCATACAGCCAGTCAACCATACAGCCAGTCAACCATACAGCCAGTCAACCATACAACCAGTCAACCATACAACCAGTCAACCATACAGCCAGTCAACCATACAGTCAGTCAACCATGGATATATACAGCTAGTCAACCACGCAACCAGTCAACCATCTATCCAACCAGCTTCTAATGCAATAATTCAACCAGCCAGTCAGTCCGTCAGCCCGGCGATCAGTAGCTAAAGTATGATAATGTTTGTTCAGCAGCCACTCCGTCAGTCAGTGGAGCGGCGAGGCTGAGGTTAGCGCAAAGCCACCTTGATTAGACACAGAAGCGGCGAGTCATGTGTCCAAGGCGTTCTGAAGCGGGCCATCCATCACCCGGCCAGCGATCCCTCCCGGCAAATATCTATTCTCCAGGCTTTATATAGTGTGTAAGACCGCAGCACACATATATTACTGCGTCTATTACCTGTCGTCTGTTCTCCTATTACTTATATTCATGTTTTCCTGTATTTTAACTACTTCCTATGCTATTCTTTCCCCCCCAACTGTTTATTGAATGGACTCAGTCGTCAGGTAGTTAGTGCGGAGTCATTAGGAAGCTTTAAAATGAGGCTAGATAATTCCATGGATGGGGATGAAAGGGGATGTATATATAGGTAGTGTTAAGTAACAGGAACTACCACGTGTAGGTCTCACGGCCTCTTGTAGCTTCCTTATTTTCTTATACCCTTGAAAACGAAAACGCACATACATAATACCCCGGCCAGGCGACGAGTATACAACTTAACATGTTTACTATACACTAACTACTACTTATTACTATATACTAGGCTGATGATGGTATTTAGCGACAGTAGTTTCTTTTTTGTTCCCAGAATGCAAAGAAAAAAATGTTATAGAGTCGTATTTTTAACTTTTTTCCTTTTTTTTTATTTAGTTCCCAGAATGGACCAGTGACTGAAAACTCGAAGGCGAGGTCAATATTACACCGTATTTACTGTTATGTAGTTCTTTTTATGTTAATTTGGTTTCATTTACCGTCAATTACACTATAGTCTCCCCTGCACTAATGTCGCCAGGCACCATATATAACGAAGTTTAGCAAGTTAACACACAACGCCGCTATTCACCGTTAACCAGCAGACCAGACAACCAGCATCACATATCCCGCCTTTGTGTTCGAGACGTTTTGTTTATTCTCGCGGAAACGATATACTCTTGACAGGCTCTTCCTCCTCCTCATTCTCCTCCTCCTCCTCTCTCCCTCTTCTCTTCATGCTATTCATTACTGCTAATCAAACTTGGTCTTTCATTCTCTCCTCCTCCTCCTCCTCCTCCTCCACCTCCTGTTACCGCAAGTTGTTCCTCCTCCTCCTCCTCCACCACCTCCTCCTCCACCACCTCCTCCTCCTCCTTTCCACCACCTCCTCCTCCTCCACCACCACCTCCTCCTCCTCCTCCACCACCACCTCCTCCACATCCACCACCTCCTCCTCTTCTCCCGTTGCCACAAGCTATTCCTCCTCCTCCTCCTCTTCTGTTAAAAGCACTTTCCGGTTTTAACTATCAGGAATTATCTCAGAAGACATTTATAACACACATAAATACTTCGGCAAGACCATTACGTACGCCTCAGTCTCTCCTCCATTGTCCATATATATACTCTCAGTACAATGCGTTATGAATACTAAAAGGTACACCCGGGTCTTCGTACAATTAGAGTGTGTGGGTGTGTGTGGGGGTAAGTGGGTGTGGGTGTGTGGGTGTGGGTGTCTGGGTGTGTGGGGGGTATGGGGGTGTATGTGGGAGTGTGTGGGTGGGTGTGGATGTGTGTGGGTGGGTGTGGGTGTCTGGGTGTGTGGGGGGTATGGGGGTGTATGTGGGAGTGTGTGGGTGGGTGTGGATGTTGTGGGATGGGTGTGGATGTGTGTGGGTGGGTGTGGATGTGTGTGGGTGGGTGTGGATGTGTGTGTGTGTGTGTGTGTGTGTGTGTGTGTGTTGTGTGTGTGTGTGTGTGGTGTGTGGGTTGTGGGTGTGTTTGTGTAATAAATGAATAACACTTAAATTCTGCAGTTATACCACTCAGTTTTTCGTACTTATTAAGATATAATTATAGTATGTTAAAAATGTAAATGTCCTGAGTTTCCCTACCAACTTTTATACTCCTATAGTACGTACATACATACATACAGTATCTAACAGTTATTGATAAAAATATACTCTACGACTGTTACAAGATTTTCAGACAAGTTCGATTTTTTTTCGCGTAATATATGTGATACTTTTCCTAATGAAGATAAAATTTTCCTGTGCAAACCTAAGGAAAGTGTCCATATAGTGTTCTCGGACCATATAGTAACTACAACTATAGGTAAATGAACACACACACACACACACACACACACACACACACACACACACACACACACACACACACACACACATCACGAAAGGGAAAACGAAACTACTAATTACATCTCGGTGAATCCTCTTCGACAGGAATCATCTCTGCTCGTTGGGACGGAAAACCATGGACAGTAGGGGGGTGAGGGGGTGTGGTTGGGGTGAGGGGGGTGTGGTGGGGGTGAGGGGGTGTGATGGGGGTGAGGTTGTGTGGTGGGGATGGGGGGGTGTGGTGGGGGATGTGGGGTGTGGTGGGGGTGTTTGGGTGTGTGGTGGGGGTGTTTGGGTGTGTGGTGGGGGTGTTTGGGTGTGTGGTGGGGGGTAGGGTGTTGGTGGGGTTGGGGGGTGAGGGGGTGTGGTGGGGGTGGGTGTGTGTGGTGGGGGTGAGGGGGTGTGCGGTGGGGGGTAAGTCTATGCTCCCTTCAGACAAGCCGGGGGGACGCAGCTAATTGTGATAGGAACAGTGTATGTGCGTCTATGGTTAAACAGGATTACTGGTACAATTATAGCCAATTATACCAGTATCTTTGAGGGCACCTGGGCTTCACGACGAGGGTAGGAAAGGAGGGAGGGAGGGAGGGAGGGAAGGAGCGGTGTGTGTGTGTGTGTGTGTGTGTGTACGTGTGTGTGTGTGTCGGGTAGGGAGATGAAAATGAGAGGGTTTGAGCGGGTAAATTTTATAGTGGTGGTGAAGGTTGTCGGTTTAATGTTATAGCTGTCTGTCTGTCTGTCTGTCTGTCTGTCTGTCACTGTATATCACCCTGTATTATATAAAATTAAAATAACAATAATAATAATGATAATAAAAAATTACAATGATAATGATAATAATAATGATAATGATAATGAAAGTTCTATCACTAATTGCCAAAATAATTCACAAGATAATGAATAGAATTACGAATATCAAAGCAAAACAATAATAATAATAAAAAACATAAAGAAACCCGCTAGAAAATACACAGTTTCAATAATCAAGTATCTAAAATAGCCGTAATATTTTTTTCACATCGTTGACTAGCCTTAAAAACCGATCTATGGCAAACATCGTATCCATTTATCCTGTCTATTCATTCATATATATATATTTGTTTGTTGAGAATTTTTTTTTCCGTTAAGGCATGTAGAGATATATAGCAACAACAACCTATGTCATTCTATAATTACCCTTTAGTTACCACAAACAAACCACTAAGACATTAAAATAAGACATAGGACATATAACGCTAAGACACAAGCCATATTTCACCGTGATATCTGCGTTAGCGTGTGTATGCGTGGCTGCGTGTGCGTAAGTGCGTCAGATAAAGAGGAGGAGGGAGGAGGAGAAGGAGGAGGAGGAGGAGGAGGAGGGAGGAGGAGGAGAATGAGTAAGAGAAGGAGAGGGAAGGAGGAGGAGGAGGAGGAGGAGGAGAATGAGTAAGAGGAGGAGAGGGAAGGAGGAGAGGGAAGGAGGAAGAGAAGGAGGAGAGGGAGGGTACAGTAGGAATGACTCAGAGTAAAACCTCGCTACTCAAGACTTAATTAGACTTCTACCTGCAGGGATAGAGAGACTCTTTACCCCCCTACATGTGACCTCTTCCCGCTATTACTCATCCTCTCATACGCAGGAACTACCACGTGTAGGTCTCGCGGCCTCTTGTAGCTTCCTTATTTTCTTATGTTCTTATGGTCTCTGCACGGAACACCTCGCTCCTCTCCTATCCCTCCTCCTCATTCTCATTCTCATTCTCCTCCTTCTTCTCCTCCTTCTCCTTCTTCTTCTCCTCCTTCTCCTCCTTCTCCTTCTTCTTCTTCTTCTCCTCCTTCTTCTCCTCCTCCTTCTCCTTCTTCTTCTCCTCCTCCTTCTCCTTCTCCTTCTCCTCCTTTTCCTTCTCCTCCTTTTCCTTCTCCTCCTTCTTCTCCTCCTCCTTCTCCTTCTTCTCCTTCTCCTCTTCTCCTCCTTCCTTCTTCTCCTCCTCCTCCTCCTCCTCCTCCTCCTCCTCCTTCAGCGTATATATATGCAGGTTAGTCACAATATACTCGCAGTCGCAGGTATATATATAGGTATACATACACACACACACACTTCCCAATCAGTTAGTTCCCTACATCCTCCGCCATATAAATAAAGGGCCGGTATAATATATAATAAAATAAGGTTTCCTCACGACTGGCTGATCTCTGCGGTGGTTGTCTGACTGCGAGATCAAAACAAACAACAGCGGTGGTTTTTTAGACGAATTTAACGAGCGGCGCATTGTTGGGTTGTTATAGTAGTTATAATGTGTATTGAGATGACATATAGCGTTGTATCTCATCGTTAGTGAAGGCAGTTAACGGTTATAATATATAGAGATGCCATTTAGCGTTGTATCTCGTTAGTGAGGGCATGATTATAAGGGTATCAAAAAAATAAATGGGTGACAAACGAGAATTCATGAGTAGAAAGGATGTTTATATAAGTGTTAATATCTCGTTAAGTAACAGGAAACTATGGAATTAAATTGTTGTTAGCACTTGAGAAGACACAAATAAATCATACAAGAAGCAATATTACTGAAATAGATGCAAATATAGAGACATAATAACCTCGGAAAGCTACAATAGGCCTGGAAAGTTAACTGAGAAAATAAAAGATGAAACAGTACTATAGCAATAAGACATATTATCATTGAATCCCCCAACTCGTCAAATACATAAATTCAGACATAATAATTTCGAAAAGCTATATAGGTAATGGACGAGAAAAGTTAACTGAGAAAAGAAAAGACGAAACAATAGCAATAAGACACATCATTGAATCCCCCGAACAAGTCTCGCACATATATATAGGGGCAATTAACCCCTTGAGGCCCAGAGCGTAATTTCCATTGTAATTTGGGTACCTGTAGACGATTTTTAGTGAATATAAGCCAGATTTTGTAGATATGACCTGTTTAGTATCCTTGTCCACTAACTAATTTTATATATTTAGTTACTTTTCGTAATTTTATGGCTAACAACAGATGATTTTTATAGCAGAGGAAAGATCTGGGCGTGAAGGGGTTAAGAAAAAATAGGAGAAATAGGGTGAAAATAGTGGATATGGAGGTTGTTTCTATATTATTGTCTGTCTATCTATCTGTCTCTGTCTCGCGGCTACTGAGTGGTGGGAGGAATGGCTTACCTCTTCAAGTGAGAGATACACCTCCTCAACACTGCTACTCACCTACTCACCTCCTCGTAACACCGATTCAGATAAGAGTGAAGCCGCGATTTACATGATAATGCAGGTCTCCGACGATCAAGTGAGAGCGTAATACATTGAACAACAAGCTGAGATAAGCGATCTGGCCTACTCTTGTCATCGCCTCTTGGTTCTAATTGGGTTTGGATTGCTATATATTTGTAAAAGATTAGAACTTAACCCCTTCACGCCCAGATCTTTACTTTGCTATAAAAAATTGTATGTTGTCGAACCATAAAATTACGAAAAGTCACTGAATATACCTCATTAGTTAGTGGACAAGGATACTAAACAGGTCATATCTATAAAACATGGCTTATATTCACTAACAATCGTCTAATGGTACCCAAATTACAGTGAAAATTACGTTCTGGGTGTCAAGGGGTTAAAGCACAAATCAATGCCTGGCGATTTAGAAACAGCAATTTAACAGCAAATAAGTTTAGAAAATGTAAATGATTGCATGAACCCACGTAACATGTATATATTATCTTTTATTTGCTGTAGTACTTAACCCCTTGAGGCCCAGAACGTAATTTCCATTTTAATTTGGGTGCCATTAGACGATTTTTAAGTGACTATAAGCAATGTTTTATAGATATGACCTGTTTAGTATCCTTGTCGGCTAACTAATTTGGTATATTCAGTTACCTTTTGTAATTTTATGGCTCGACAACACACGATTTTTTTACAGCAAAGGAAAGATCTGGGCGTGAAGGGGTTAATCTCATTCCCTCATGTCTGTATTAAGCTCATTCCCTCATGTCTGTATTAAGCTCATTCCCTCATGTCTGTATTAAGCTCATTCCCTCATGTCTGTATTAAGCTCATTCCCTCATGTCTGTATTAAGCTCATTCCCTCATGTCTGTATTAAGCTCATTCCCTCATGTCTGTATTAAGCTCATTCCCTCATGTCTGTATTATGTTGTTGTTGTTGTTGTTGTTGTTTTTCCTATATGCCTTCGCGTAAGAATACAATTATTATTATTATTATCATTATAACACCACAGCCGACAGCAGCGTTATTAAATTAACCACAACGCAAAAAGGGAGTAAAAAATATATGAACGTAGAGACACAGTAGAACATAAGAACATGAAGAAAATAAGGAAGCTACAAGAGGCCGCGAGACATACACGTGGTAGTTCCTGTTACTTAATACTACCTACATCTACCTACATATACTACATTGGGTATCATGAGTATAGCGTCTTGTGTTAACTATACTACAAACATCTTTCACTATAGTAATTCACCACGGCATTATACTATACTGGTAGTGGTTGTGGTATTAGGTATAGCTGATATTTAATCCCTGAATGCAGAAACACGGATGAGAGCTGATTAACCCCTTCACGCCCAGATCTTTCCTTAGCAAAAAAAAATGGTTCGAGCATAATTACGAAGTGCGATATACAATTATAGTCGACCGGATTAACAGTCATCTAAAAATTCTATATCACTAAAAATCGTCTAATGTCACCTAAATTACAATGGAAATTACGTTATGGGTCTCAAATTGGGTTAAGATTTCGCTGATATTTAATCCCAGAATGCAGAAACACGGGTGAAAGCTGCTTAAATGTATATATTGGGTACTGTAATATCAAGATCAAGAACTGAAACTTGCCGTAAATAGGAACACACGCTAACGTCAAAATAATGTAGTTGGTAAGGGCCACCAACGACCGCCCGGTTATAGCCAGCAAACGGCGCGACGTTATGGTGTTCCGTCACCTTAGAGGAATGTTACAGCTGGTACTATATGGTAGCGGGGAGAGGCAGAGCGGGTAGGTAGGTATAATAGGTAGGGTATATAGGTAGGTACACTTTTAGAAAAGAAGGGTAGGAAAAGGGTAGAAATAGGGTGTTTGTAGTGATGAATATGCTACCCTTTTCTACTTAAAGTATCCCTTGAACCCTAATATACCTTTTCGACCAAATATAACTTCTCACCCCTACGTCTAAAAAGGTAGATAAGGTAGATGAGGTATAATCGGCGCATCTACCCCCAGCCTGGACATAGGGCTAAAAGGGTAGTGATGTGCGATGTCATTCTACCCTTATATACCCCCATTTCTGAGAGTGTAGGGTATGTAGGTAGGTCTATAGGGGTTAAAATAGTGTTAATATCAAGGTAGTAGGTAGGTATAATAGGTAGGGTATATAGGTAGGTGGGTATATAGGTAGTAGGGTTAAAATAGTGTTACCTCCATCTTGTGGGAGACGCTACACACTACACACACACATATACACACACACACACATGATAATGATGTCCGTACAAACTAATGAATGACGTGGAGTTAAGACAGAGGAAACTTGATTATGAAGTCAGAAAGAGAACCAGGAAACACGAAAGGACACAAGAATATACTGAGAAACACCAAACCATGAGTGATATTAAGAAGAACAGGTTTTTTTCCGCATAAAAGTGGAGACATATGGAATGAATGGAGAGATAGGGGTGATTGCAGCGAGGTGTTTACAATATGAACATAAGTAAATAAGGAAGCTACAAGAGGCCGTGAGACCTACACGTGGTAGTTCCTGTTACTTAAACACTACCTATATCCACCTTTCATCCCTATCCATGAAACTATCCAGCCTCCTTTTAAAACTCCCTATATTGACTCTGCACTAACTAGACTGCCTTACAATATAAAGAAAGCTTGGATGATATGTATGAAGACAAAATCACACGAGTATAAACAAGAACATAAGAAAATAAGGAAGCTACAAGAGGCCGCGAGACCTACACGAGTATACCACCAACCCTGCATGCAACAGTTTGGTAAATACAACACACACACACACATACACACACACACACACAGGCACATACACACACACACACACAGTCACATACACACACAGTCACACACCACACACAGGCAATCCTTGAGAGCCATGCAAGGTGATCACAGGCTTACCTCGCACAGGCCGATCTCCCAGCAGTGAAGGCGCTGCTCGTCTTATCCTGGCCGCCACGCAACTCAGAGTGACAGGCCGTCAACATGTGCGGTCATCGGCGTGCCCCCTGCCTCCCTCCCACGAGTCCCACTCAGGGCACCACACACACTCATCTCCCTACCCTTGTACAACCAACTCTGGCTTTCTTCGGATCATCCCAGGCTTGCTATACTCACTTAAACCTTTAAATGTTGGAAATATGTCCCTTGTTCAATTATAAACTACTTGCCGTCCATTGGTTACGAAGGAGTTAAAACACATTATGACGGTAAGCAAGGAGGTTGTTTACATCTACGTTCCTTCCAGCGACGCGTCATGTCACAACTACGTAATTGTTTTAAAGCACTCTGTTGCTATTATTACCCATGGAGTATTGAGTACAAATATTTATGAATGAAATCAAAGCGATTGTCCACCATATGGGTAACCGAGGACGCCCCGCCCCTCTCGCCTGCCCCGCCAATCAGCGCGTAGAGTGTCAGCTTTCATCCCTCTCGAGACCTTGAGACTCGCCCAGGCCACGCCCCCCTGCGCTCTATCAACCCCGCCCACCCAAGCAGCCGCCCTGCCTCCCGCTCCGCCTATCTTCTGCAGGAGTAAAAAGCCACACACACACACACACACACGTACACAACACTGCCCGCATGGTACAGTGAAGTCCTAAGAACATAAGAAAATAAGGAAGCTACAAGAGGCCGTGAGACCTACACGTGGTAGTTCCCGTTACTTAACACTACCTACATCCACCTTTCATCCCCTCCATGAAATTGTCCAGCCTCCTTTTACAATCCCTATTGACTCCGCACTAACTACCTGACGACTGAGTCCATTCCAATAATTTACCAACCTATTTGTGATCCACCCACTTACAAAGTTATTGTAAATGGATGGATCTACAATTGTATCCCCGACATTTCCATTATCTATCGGGAAAAAAAATTCGGCTTTTTGGCTGCTCAAAAAACATTCCAAAATTGACGACGATCAGTATTTGTTATTTTGCCGTAAAACTATGATTCGTAGAAGAAAATTTATCGAAGTATCGAAGGTTCATCTTGAGGTGTTCTACATGATGCAGTAATCAGCTTGTTAAAACACCTCATGGTTGTCGAGTAAATTGATATTTTGTATAAATGTAAGAGTAGGCTATGCTATATCTGTTATTTACCAATCAATATTTATTTGCTTTACGCCAAATGATAGCCCTTGATCTACTTCATAAATACTTATATATACATGTTACACTTATCTGCCATAGTTTTTTAGTTATTGAAAAATTCCACATATTTTTCACCTTTAATTCATCACCTTCTATCATACTCCTAAGTTAGCATATACCTCCCTACACACATACATACACACAGATGAATTATTATTCCTCTCTCTCTCTCTCTTTATTGAAGTAATGATTAATCTAGCAATGCCTATCATATTTTTATGTCTTGTAGAAAGTTGTCTAATTTGTGATTTTTAAGGAATATCTGGAAGTATCATGTTATTGTGAATTGGCTGAAATAGGAACTTCTAATCATTGTAACTGAAAACTGACTCCAGATTCGTGTTCAGCATGCCCGATAACTGCTAGGAACTAATTTCCAAGCAAATCTATTTTTCAAAAAATATTGCAAATTTTGTAAGGCATATATATACTTACAAAATTTGCAATATTTTTTGAAAAAAAATTTGCTTGAAAATAAATTCCTAGCAGTTATCGGGCATGCTGAACACGAATCTGGAGTCAGTTTTCAGTTACAATGATTAGAAGTTCCTATTTCAGCCAATTCACAATGACAGATACTTCCAGATATTCCTTAAAAATCACAAATTAGACAAGACTTACTACAAAACAAAAATATGATAGGCATTGCTAGATTAATCATTACTTCAATACAACGATCAGTATTAGTATTTTCAGTATAAGTATTATTATTATTAATCCCTATTTGAGCCACCCATGCGATTGTCAAAGTACTTATAAAAACCTAGGAATACTATAGCAATCCTGTGAGACTTCTAATGCCCTCCCATGACTCCTGTAGGATGCCTGAAGGAGCAAAGAGGCCCGTGAAGGACTCTGAAGCATTGTATACAAAGCGAAGGATACTTAAAAAAAATAGTTCTTCCCTCCCATTTCCTTTTCTCCACCTTCTTCTTCCGCTATCTTATTTATACGATAACTATCATATATCAGATCACACTGGGCAGCCGCAGCACCACAAGGGAGAGCTCGGGACTCCCACTTATAGTATGGCTAAGGATAATTAAAACTTGCTTGAATTATGGAAAGTTATCGAAAAATTTGAACTGGCCTGAAACATGTTGAATTATCCGAAGTTTGAATTATACGGGTTCCATTGAGAGGGTTTACTGTATCTCCTAATCAGAAGCACTTACGTCGAAGAGGCACGATCAGGTTATGGCAATTCCAAGTGTTGCGGTATATACTTTTATTTCGGGATAGGTATTATGAGGATAGAGTCTGGAAAGGGAAAAGCCAGTGATGACTAATGACACATATATTGTTAAGTTCAGGCCTGATAGCCCACAGGACAAGACAACACAGAGTACAGAGGTGGAGAGCTGTGGGAATGTCTAGGATGCACCAGCCATATGCCTGCTCAAGATACTAATGCCTTCACCCTACTAGATGTCACAAAGGGAAAACAAAGGCATGCTAACAGATGTATTAAGCACTTTCTTAGTATATATAGTTACTTCAGTATCTTTAGAGCATTTAGCTACTATGTATTATGACTCCATCACTAGGTCATAGGTCAACCCTGGTCAATCTTGCCAGGCATATAGCTCAGTCAAACAAAGTCATGGTATATCACACATGAAATGCAGGAAATAAGAGCTTGGTGAACCTACGAAATCATAACTTTTTGTTTTTATTCTAAATTATCCTTAGCTTACATATTTACAACCAATCATCTCAATCAACATAAAAATAAACAACCCTATAAACAAGTATATACAGCTAAGAATATTAACTAAACAATACAGGGTCCTTTTTCTTGCAAGATCCTACCGTGAGGAATCAATTCGTTGAACAAGATATATATATATATAGATGAATATTATGCCCTCGTCACAGGCCCCCCCCTTGGTTTGGTGGCAAGAATCTATGGTTCAGATATATTACAAATAATGACTTTCCATATCCTTTGAAATCTGGTATAACAATCCCAAGTGCGAAAAACACCTTGAAAACAAACGATGGTTGAAATGCAATGCAGTGTACAGGCAATGTGATGTAACAGTGCAGCTTCTCGCGACGGGACTCCAGGCCACAGACACAGGTGTGAAACCCATGATGGACGTCGACATCAAACTGTTATTACATCACATTATATGAGGCACTTACATCAGAAAGTCGATAAGCGCCATCAGTAAAAAACGGAGAAAACGGCTTCAAAAATGGTTCAAAATATGACATTTTTAACATTGAAAACATTTTGAAGCCATTTTCTAAGTTTTTTTATGATGGCGCTTATTGACTTTCTGAAATAAGCGCCTCCTTTTTATGTAGTGAGTTAAGTACATTCAATATTAACTTTAAAGACATGTATACCAGTCTCATAATTAAATCGTGACATTACTGAAGAACAACCAAGCAATGAATGTCCTATGTTAACTTGTGCTCCTGGTATAAAATCAGTCCAACAATAAGGCGAAGGGCGTCAAGCCACAATGTTTGGATTACAGCCCAAGTTTATTTGAGGTGCTGATTTCAGGAAGTCAATAAGCGCCGTCAATAAGAACTAAGAAAATGGCTTCAAAATGTTTCAATGTTCAAAATGTCCTATCTTTTGAACCCAGTAGACAAACTATGGATTCATGATTTTGTATGCTTGGTTCAAAAGAGATGACATTTTGATTGATTGAGTAAATGCCTATAAAGGTGAACGTGCCAGACATCAGAGGTCATATGGCACTATGGCAAAGCATATAAAGGGTCAGGGTTAAAGAATAATAGTGAAACGATGAGGGAAATATGACATTTTGAACATTGAAACATTTTGAAGCCATTTTCTGAAGTTTTTTAGAGATGGCGCTTATTGACCTTCTGATACAAGCCCTCATTTTCAGTCATGAAATAAAGGCGGCAGTAACTTCTACTGCTTATTACTTAGGTTCATCGCAAGTCAGTATTTTTTTTTCTACAGACTCCATGAAATTTAAGTTGGATGATGGAATCCACAAACATGACCAGTATTGTGTTAAAGCATGTCCCTTGGGTCACTACATGTCATGCCGCTACAAGACTGAATCTGACTAGAAAAAATATGGACACCGCCCTTCCCGGTCCACTCGGCTCGGCCTGACTTGGCGTGAGATCATGAAGCAAGTCCTGGAAAACAAGTGAATGTGTCTCGCAAACACAGCCCTAAAGAACTACCAACAAGGCAAGACATGCAATCATTTCTCATGCTCTGCTCCTCAACTTTAACCACAGACTATCGCAAACAGCAGATATCCCGCTTGGAATTACTGAATTTTTAACCGAAACTGTAATTTTGAGCAGTACACTGTTGTAATGATAAATAACAGTCTTCTAGAATCCTCCTTATGTTCATGTTATAAGGCATACTTGTACCCTATGATATCCCATGCCTTAGACGGGCCTAACACACAATACAAGCAGACCCAAACGCCATAAATGAAAGTCTGGACAAAATACATCGTCCTCTTCCCCTGCTCCTCAGCCAAGTGAGCAGAACATCTCCTTACTAAGACTTACTGTTATGTCAGTACATTTGATATCACTCTCCCTACCCAGGTCTAACATACACTGACAAACAGCAATATAGTTGTGTTTTCTAAACTTGAGTCACTTCCGGAGCTCAGAACTGCTACTTGCCATAAAAGCAGCAAAACTACGGAGGTTATTGCTTCTAGCATTAACACTACATAAGTGATAAAATATAATATAAATCATGTTAAATACTCATCTCATTGCATAATATGAGTGTTGTGCCAGCAAGATGCCACTATTGCCCAACCTAACCGAAGCATGACTTCACCCACCTCCTACTAGGTAATTAAGTACAACAAAGTAACCCTATAGGTAACAATAGATGGACACTGCTGGCTGCCACTCTTGCTTGGGTGCATCATCTTAAAGCTACAGTAATTAATCAATGATATAGTATAATGGTACTTCAATATACATAAACTAGATCAATTATCTTTTCCTACAGATCAGATTCACCTGAGATGCCGAGACACGATCAGGTGAATCTTGGTAACAACTGGAATGTCATGATATATGGTAATGTCTTCAATACCTAAGACCACAATTTCTTCATGATGTGATAAAGAGTTTCCAAAGAACTGATATAGTATTGACATGTATCATAAATGCCATACAATTTCTTCATGATGTGATAAAGAGTTTCCAAAGAGCTGATATAATAGTGCACTGATATAGTATTGACATGACATAAATGACATGCCATATTCATAACACACTTTTTTTCTGACATACGAAACTTCAGTACTTTGTTATTTTGTTTTGTTTACATATATGTATCATCTGAGGAAATCGTGATGTCTCTTTAACAAATATCTGCTGAAATGTGAAGAAAACGCACACGATACTGAGTAGTCACTATAGTAGACTACTCGACTCCTCCATTACTGCTAACGTCGTCCTAATTTGTCATGCAGAAACAATGGATGTTCAATTTAACAAATGCGTCCTGCAAAACTCCATATAAAATTAAAATCAACCAGCGTCTCCTATATAACAGCTGGTTAATCCCACTTCTGCCTAAAAAATACTCCTCATACTCCCTACCTACTACTGAATAAGTTGATGCTACTAATAATCATAAGCTTGGTCTTCAAAGTCAACAAACTACCCTACTTGACGATAACTACCCAACGATGTGAAGGTTAACGACTAAAAACATACCAACCGCCACGGGCACATCATGGAATCGATGAAGACAAAGAGGTCAAGAGGTCAGGTCAAAGAGATATGTTGCTAGAATGATGATGCTAATAATGACACAGACAGTTAGCCAAGATGGGTTTGATCAATGGAAAACAAGAATTTGGCTTCAGCGTTAGTCTCGTCAAATTTGCATATGCTTCGTGTTCAAATGTACATATGCAAAAGATACGTACGTGCATGCACAATACATTACTACATACTTAAGTATGTATTACTTTATAAATGACTACAGGAATCCAATTCACTGACTCGTTACTCGTCTCTCCTATTTCTGAAAGAGCGAGTGACGTTTCACACGCTCATGTACACACCGAAACTACGACTAATATTTTCACGAGGATCGAGTTTCTATAGCGTGTCTGTCTATCCGCATGTCTGACCTGACTAATGCAGTGACGATTTCAGATGGAAGAACGATCTAATGCTAAAAAAAGGGGGAAACGTACCAGACATCAGAGGTCATATGGCACTATTTTTTCAGATGGAAGAACGATCTAATGCTAAAAAAAATGGGGAAATGTACCAGACATCAGAGGTCATATGGCACTATTTTTCAGATGGAAGAATGGTACACTCCACGACTTTCAGGAGCATGCAAGACCTTTATGACAGAGAGGGAGTAAAGCCCAAGCAAATACGGTTGGCTAGAAAGTTTTAAAGATTGCATATGGAGAGCCCAACGTTAGGTTAGGCGTTTTACCATGACCCGGCACACACACAGATAAACCAGGTCACAGACGTGTGTGATGCAATGAGCAATTTGGAGTCAAGTCTACTATAGTCCATTTTATTTAACGAGGCAAAAAATCCTGACCCCTTGCTGCTTACTGACTGATATTTGATGCCAGGAGAAGGGAATACTACACTTCTTCTTAATGTCAGCTGTATTTGATCATAGTTCACCCTATTATCAAGTAAACATAGGCATCATTTTAAGCATGAGACCTTAAGATAGAAAGGAATTTTTGCCTCGTTACAAAAAATAGACGGTAGTTCTGATTTGCTTCATTCAGGTAATTGGGTCAAGTCAGTTCGACCCTTTGTAAATCAGTGTCAAAATGGCTCTCCGCACCACAAATGTTCGCAGCTCCAACCTGCCACCAGATAATGAATGATGCAGCTGTCGGGGCATCACTAAGAAGGCTAACAATTTTCGACATTGATTGAATATTAATGTGCACAGAATCTGGAGCACGATATTTTTTGTTATTAAAATGATGTCTATTTCTATCCTCTTAAATTTCATATATATAAATTTACGCTCCATGAAAAGCTTCCCACTTTGAATACATTAACCCCTCGAGACCCAGAGTAATTTTCATTGTAATTTAGGTACCATTAGACGATTTGAAGTGACTATTAGCAATATTTTATACATATAACCTTTGAGTGTCCTTGTCACTAACTAATCTGGTATATTCAGTAACTTTTCGTAATTTTATGGCTCGACAACGTACATATTTTTTATAGTAAAGGAAAGATCTGGGTGTGAAGGGGTTAATAGTAATTCTAGTTCACCAGAATCACATTATTTAAGATTTTAGATTTTAGTGACTGGCCTAATGCGACGTCCAGTTAGTGATGCGCCACAGTCTGAGTGCGTTACAGAGGCAGACCACCTTCCCAGCACCTCCCCTCACATCCCTGCTTAGCCTTTCCATTGTATCAAGTCACTTCTAGAAACTATCCACCAACCACCTTCTCAATTATAGTCAATTTTTTTTAACTAGGCAAAAAATCCTGCCCCCTTGCTGCTTACTGACTGATATTTGATGCCAGGAGAAGGGAATACTACGCTTCTTCTTAATGTCACCTGTATTTGATCATAGTTAACCATAGTATCAGGTAAACACAGGCATCATTTAAAGCAGAAGGGAATACTACGCTTCTTCTAAATGTCACCTGTATTTGATCATAGTTAACCATATTATCAGGTAAATATAGGCATCATTTTAAGCATGAGACCTTAGATAACATGGAATTTTTGCCTCATTAATAAAAATAGACTATAGTAGACTGGTAGTTTTGTTCTCCCTACCTTGTGAGGGAGGTATTGTCCGCTCACCATAGGGGGAGAGTAGGAATGTACGTATATATATATAATTATAATGGTAATGGGTAGAAAATAACCCCTTGAGACCCACACCGTAATTTCCATTGTCATTTAACTACCGACGATTTTTAGTGAATAACAGCCATATTTTATAGATATAACCTTAGTATCCTTGTCCTTTAGGTAATTGGTATATTAAGCTAGTTTTCGTAATTTCATGGCTAACAGACGATTTTATATAGCACAGGAAAGATCTGGGCGTGAAGGGGTTAAAGCGATGCGCCTAAAGTGACTCGATACGTTGGAAAGACGACTATAGGGGGCGAGGAGTGGCCGCCAAGAAGTCGCCCTGCAGTCTGCCACACACATGATGAAGAAGAAGGGGATGCAACTAACACCATACGATAGCATATGAAATACCTAAACGTTTAAAATACAGAAAATTGAATATTAATGTGCAAAGAGTCTGGAGCACGATATTTTGTTATTAATCTGATATAGGGTGTTGCAAAGACTAACACGTAATTATCCGCTACAAAACGAATAAAATTGCTGCTTACTGGCTAAAAACACATCTATAAGGCTATGAAAACCCAGTATCAATAACTTATCTAAATAAAACTATCAGGTAAATAGGATATATACCTTATAATAATGGAACTCAAAACCCGATTTAACACAGGGCAGATATGAAGCCTGCAAGGATTTTTCAGGTGCGAGCAAAATAGCTTTGGTGTCTGCTGCTCAAGGCAACCTCAAATCAAGTAACCTGGGACCGCTATTACCAAAACGTATCATAGTTATGGCAGAGAAGTATCATAGCTCCTGAATATCATAAATCAATGACATACGCCATGTATCATATGTTTAGAATCTAGCGCAACCATTTATCATAGTCGCCTGCTAAATATAGCGTCATTGTTTCTATAAAATGGTTATATAATCAGTAAATTCATCCTTTGTCCATGTTTTATGGATTTATACTTTTTCCCTGTGTTTCTAAAATGTTTAGGGCAGTGACACAGAGAGTAATGTAGTAATTAATTCCCGAAAACAAGGCCTATAGATGTACCGTTGAGCAGTATCTGTGTAAACGCGGGACACAGTTGCCAGATGGCGATGGTTTCGATCTAAAAGCTGTCTGTACAAAGTTGGTGAGGAACAATATGCCCTCGCACGGTCTACCTGGTATTTCCTAATCGGCTGTGCATCACTCAGCTCACTCAACACATCCCTATGTAGGCGAATATTCCTTCACCGAGGCTGTTATTGTGTCTCGGCCATATTAACTGTGCGACCGTATGTCACAGTCGCTCTAGAACTCGGTGAACCCACTCTTAGCCTCCATGCGGTTTTGTGATAGTCGCCCCGCAATTTACGATATTCGCCAGCCAGTTGTGACTAAAATGGGCCATTTTCATTTTGTCCAGCTATGATATACGTTCTTAACTATGATCGCTTTGGTAATACTGGTCACCACGTTAACACATAACCTCAAATCAACAAGGTAACCTGGCACCTACCCTCAAATCAACAAGCAACCTGGCACCTACCTGTAAGATAAGAAGAGGGAGAAACAAGCAGGGCGCAAATCAACCCAACACAGTCCACCAACACAAGACTTTTGCTATGGAATATATCATGTATGTTTTTTTTCGTGCCACACAAGCTTTGCGTCAGACAGGAAGGAGAGCAAGCATGAGGTCAATGATAGGGATGGATGGAGAGAGAGGAGAGAGGTCAGGGGACGGGGTGGCGGTGGAAGAGGAGCGGAGGAAACAAGGGGAAGGTGGAGGAGGCGGAGGAGGGGAGTTACGAGGGGAGATGGAGGAGGAAGGGGAGGTGGACTTTGAGGATTTAGAGGATGAGGAAGAAGAGGCCGGGTCATGGGGGGGTCACTTGCTTCAGCTGAGGTCATGAAGGTCACTTAAGAAGTCCTTTGGCGTCAAGATGTGAGTTGACCCTGGAAGAGAAAAGGCACGTATGAGGTTTATAAAGTGGGGAACCTTACCTAAATAAGTACTAAAACTAACTTAAATACTTAAATATACTTTACGAAACTACTTAAATGACCTGAGATGTCACACAAATACATTATAAACACAGCAAAGTACTGATGATCCTCGCCCAACACAACACAAGGGTTCCCGAGCCGTCATACAAGACTAATTTCTCGCTCGATGGAGTTGAGTTTTGATGAGTATGAGTTTATTTCTCGCTCGATGGAGTTGAGTTTTGATGAGTATGGGTTTAAATAATTGTTTGTAAGTGGGCATTGAGTTTGGATAAGGGCCAAAAACAGAGGATGTGCCAGACATCAGAGGTCATATGGCACAAGTGGGTATTGATTGATGATGTAATGCCTAAAACAAAGGAATGTGCCAGGCATCAGAGGTCATATGGCACACAAGTGGGTACTGAGTTTGGATCAGGGCAAATACTACCACCAGGACAACAGATAACTCACCCAGAATAACCTCCCAGTTCTTGACGGCTTTGGTGACCTCATAGGCAGCCCGCATCTCAGAGTAGGTGATGCCGCCCACCACAAACACCAGCAGGCGGGGCATGTTCTTCACCTTGTCCTTGTGCCAGTTGCCGGCATATCGCACGCTGTACACAAAAGGGCGGTGAGTGGCATACTTATAGAAGAAAAAGGTGTAATTTTTGTATAGGCCACTCATACTATAAGAAAAAGGTGTGCATTTTGTATAGGCCACTCATACTATAAGAAAAAGGTGTAAGTTTTGTATAGGCCACTCATACTATAAGAAAAAGGTGTAAGTTTTGTATAGGCCACTCATACTATAAGAAAAAGGTGTGTGTTTTGTATAGGCCACTCATACTATAAGAAAAAGGTGTGAATTTTGTATAGGCCACTCATACTATAAGAAAAAGGTGTGTGTTTTGTATAGGCCACTCATACTATAAGAAAAAGGTGTGCATTTTGTATAGGCCACTCATACTATAAGAAAAAGGTGTGCATTTTGTATAGGCCATGGATACTATAAGAAAAAGGTGCAAGTTTTGTATAGGTCACTGATACTATAAGAAAAAGGTGCACGTTTTGTATAGGCCAGTGATACAATGCGTTGAAAATGTTCCATTGATAGGGTGTTGAAGTTCATCTTGGTTGAGAAAAAAATTAACTATGAATTAATTTCTATGCCTAGGGGGCTGTGACCAGTGGAGGAATGTCTTGCTGGTGTATTCCATCTTACTCATTCCTTAAAAAAACCTACTTGGCTGCTATCTAAGAGGCATTTCACTCTTATTTAATGTTAAGAGACACAGGAACTACCTCGTGTAGGCTTCCCGTACTCTTGTAGCTTCCTTATTTTCTTATATTCAGACACTGGACCCTACAGGCAGCAGTGTGGAGCCAATAGGGAGGTAAGAACATAGGAACAAAAGAAAATAAGGAAGCTACAAGAGGCTGTGAGACCTACACGAGGTAGTTCCGAGGTAAATTCAAGATAAAACAGTGACCCAAGTATAAAACCCCCATACCACCACTCCTCTTCTTCCACCACCTCCACCTCCACCTCAACCATAACCTCCTCCTCCACCTCATCATCATCATCATCATCATCCACCTCTACCTCCTCCTCCTGATTAAGATTCTCTCTCTAGGAACTACCACGTGTAGGCCTCGCAGCCTCTTGTAGCTTCCTTATTTTCTTATGTTCCTAGGTGTGCATTGTTACCTAGTTGGTGCAGTCTTTGGCATGGAAGCTGAGCGTCCGGCGAGGAAGGGGAAGTGTTTCTCCTCCAGCTTGTTCTCAATGATGTCTTCCATCATGTCCTTGATTACCGGGGTCCACCGAGACATCTGGTAGGTCTGCTCAGTGATGCGTTCCTTGCGCTGCACTTGGTAGGGCTTGCGGCTGCGGTTCCCTCCCTGAAAGACAATGCCGTTGGAGTTATAATAATAATAATAATAATAATAATAATAATAATAATAATAATAATAATAATAATAATAATAATAATAACATAATAATAATAATAATACATACTACTACTACTACTACTACTACTAATACATACTACTACTACTACTACTACTACTAATAATAATACATACTACTACTACACTACTTCTAATAATAATAATACATACTACCACTACTACTAATAATAATAATACATACTACTCACTACTACTACTACTACTAATAATAATAATAATAATACATACTACTACTACTACTACTAATAATAATAATACATACTACTACTACTACTACTACTACTACTAATAATAATAATAATACATACTACTACTACTACTAATAATAATAATAATACATACCACTACTACTTCTAATAATAATAATACATACTACCACTACTACTACTAATAATAATAATAATACATACTACATACTACTAATTTTATTCTCACCCGAAGACATACAGGAAAAACAACAACAATAACATAATATACATACACAAATGAGGGAATTCCAAAGGGTAGATTAATGAAAAAGACCCCCATCAAAAAAAATTAATAATAATAAAAATATACATAAATAATTTCATATAAAAATTAAATGTTAGAAGAAAAAAAACCTGATATAGGTATGATATACACCCCCTGATATATGATGTGGTATACCATATATGATAATAATGTGGTATACCAACCCCCCGATATAATATGATGTGGTATATGACGGGGAAAAAAAAAAAAAAAAAAAAAAAAAAAATCACAACTATAAAAATGAAATATTAGAATAAGCCCCTCCTGAAAAAATGAAAAATTAAATGGGACGAAAAAGCTGCCCTTAAAAAAAAAAAGGGTTAGAAAAAGCCCCTTGTTAAAAAAAAAAAGGTTGAAAATGCCCCCCTATTAATAAAAAGTTAGAAAAGCCCCCCCCCCAAAAAAAAAGTTCGTAAAAGCCCTCTATCAAAAATAAATAAAAAAAAAAAAAAAAAAAATACCCTTAAAAAAAAAAAAAAAAAGGCCCCCCCCCCCCCCCACAAAAAAAAAAAAAACCACTCACTTCCACGATGACATTCATGCCGAGGTGGGCCATGTGGTTGATGGTGTCCTTCTCAGTGGGCGGGATCTGGGCGTGTTGCAGCAGCTTCTCCAGGTTCTCGTTGGACACGCCGTTCTTGGCCAGGATATAGAGCAGGATCACCCGCAGCTTATCCTGATTCTCCACGTTGGCGTCCAGCAGGATGGGCACAATGTTCTTCATGGGGTCCTTGATCTTCTCACCTAGAAATGGGCGTTAAGATGTTATAATTCCATAGTAAGTCCACTTTAATAATAACATAGAGGTCTTTATAATAACATAGGGACTTTAATAATAACATAGGGGTCTTTATAATAACATAGAGGTCTTTATAATAACATAGGGACTTTAATAATAACATAGAGGTCTTTATAATAACATAGAGGTCTTTATAATAACATAGGGACTTTAATAATAACATAGGGGTCTTTATAATAACATAGAGGTCTTTATAATAACATAGGGACTTTAATAATAACATAGGGGTCTTTATAATAACATATTCATATAATAACAACTTCATGGGGTCCTTAATCTTCTCACCTAGAAATAGTAGTGTTGTAATGGTAGATGGTGATGGTAGAATGGTAGATGTAAGTAATGATAGAATAGAATGGATGGTAGAATAGAATGGTAATGGTAAATAGAATGGATGGTAGAATAGAATAGTAATGGTAAATAGAATGGATGGTAGAATAGAATGGTAATGGTAGAATAGAATGGATGGATGGTAGAATGGTAGATGTAATAATACCATAGAAATACCACTGTAATAACAACATAGGGTACAATATTCTTCATGATTCCTTGATCTTCTCGCCTAGAAATGGGAGTGTTAAGATGTAATAATTCCATAGTAACACCACTTTAATAATAACATAGGGGTCTTTATAATAACATAGGGACTTTTATAATAACATGGGGCACAATGTTCTTCATGGGTCCTAGATCTTCTCGCCTAGAAATGGGACTTCTCGCCTAGAAATGGGACTTCTCGCCTAAAAATGGGACTTCTCGCCTAAAAATGGGACTTCTCGCCTAAAAATGGGACTTCTCGCCTAAAAATGGGACTTCTCGCCTAAAAATGGGACTCTCGCGTAAAATGGGACTTCTCGCCTAAAAATGGGACTTCTCGCCTAAAAATGGGACTTCTCGCCTAAAAATGGGACTTCTCGCCTAAAAATGGGACTTCTCGCCTAAAAATGGGACTTCTCGCCTAAAAATGGGACTTCTCGCCTAAAAACGGGACTTCTCGCCTAAAAATGGGACTTCTCGCCTAAAAATGGGACTTCTCGCCTAAAAATGGGACTTCTCGCCTAAAAATGGGACTTCTCGCCTAAAAATGGGAGTGTTAGATATGCACTGTAATAATAATAAATGGTAGAGTGTTAAGATATGCACTGTAATAATAACATAGGACAATAACAAAGGGCACAAGGTTCTTCATGGGTCCTTGATCTTCTCGCCTATAAATGATAGAACGTGTTAACCCCTTGAGGCCCAGAACGTAATTTGCATTATAATTTAGCTACCATTAGATTATTTTAATGAATGTAAGCAATATTCTATAGATATGACCTGTTTAATACCCATGCCCACTATCTAATTTGGTATATTAAGCTATTTTTCGTAATGGCTAACAGACGCTAACATAAAAAAAAAACCTACCCTCAGTCTCCACCCATAGCCAAGTCCACATAGACACATACCATCAGCATCCACACCCATAGCCAAGTCCACATAAACACAATCACAGCATCCACACATATCCAAGTCCACATAAACACATACCCTCAGCCTCCACCCATAGCAAAGTCCACATAAACACATACCCTCATCGTCCACACAAACACATACCCTCAGCCTCCACACATAGCCAAGTCCACATAAACACCTACCCTCAGCCTCCACCCATAGCCAAGTCCACATAAACACATACCCTCATCGTCCACACAAACACATACCCTCAGCCTCCACACATAGCCAAGTCCACATAAACACCTACCCTCAGCATCCACCCCCATAGCCAGGTCCTGCTCCACCTTGCATAGCTTATCCACATAGCCCTGGTACTTCTTCATGCAGCTCTCCGCCAGGTGAACGTGGGTAGCATATTTAGACAACTCCTTCTGGTACTGTGGCATCTTCTTAATCATCTGTGACAGGTCCTTCATGGAGGTCTTGTCTCCCATGTTGCGTTTGGTGGCCATGAACTCTGTAGGGTAAATAAGTACATAAGAAAATAAGGAAGCTACAAGAGGCTGCGAGACCTACACGTGGTAGTTCCTGTAAATAGTCAATGGGTTTTATTGGTGATATTTCTTCTGCAGGATAATTCAATGGGTTTTATTGGTGATATTTCTTCTGCAGGATAGATATTCAATGGGTTTTATTGGTGATATTTCTTCTGCAGGATAATTCAATGGGTTTTATTGGTGATATTTCTTCTGCAGGATAATTCAATGGGTTTTATTGGTGATATTTCTTCTAAAGGATAATTCAATGGGTTTTATTGGTGATATTTCTTCTAAAGGATAATTCAATGGGTTTTATTGGTGATATTTCTTCTGCAGGATAAATATGCAATGGGTTTTATTGGTGATATTTCTTCTGCAGGATAAATATGCAATGGGTTTTATTGGTGATATTTCTTCTATCATGAATGAACTTAGATATGATTGTGGATTTGCTTAGGCTGTAGCTCGGCCTTCGCTCAAGTGGCAAATCAGATACTTACAGCAGTTTTACCACTTATTTGTTGTGGTACAGATCATTCTTATTTCTTCATGGCAAGGGTTCATACACACACACACACACACATACACACACTCCACATCAACACCCACAGGAGTGAAGGATTGCCATACTTAGCTCGAGCTCATAATTCCTCGGAGACAGTACCCCTCGAGTCTACCCCAGACCCTGCACGCCACAAGGTCAAACGCACATGTAGTCCTCACCTTTGGTCTTCTTGGTGATATTCTGCGAGACGACAGCGATGTGGTTGTGACGTAGTTCCACCCAGAGGTCGTCGTTCTCGTCCAGCAACACCTCCTTCTCGTTCTCGCCTTGAGTGGCCTGGTATTTGTAAACGTCATTCTCTATGTCGAGGAGGTCGTATGCCATGGCCTGTGGGAGGAGAGACAGTGAGTGGTGGACGCAAGGCATTGGGTACTCATAAGAACATAAGAATATAAGAAAATAAGGAAGCTACAAGAGGCTGGGAGACTATTCTAGAGAGAAATTCCATTCTATCTTAAGGTCTCATGCTTAAAATGATGCCTATGTTTACCTGATAATATGGTTAACTGTGATAAAATACAGCTGAAATTAAGAAGGACAGTAGTATTCCCTTCTCCCGGCATCAAATATCAGTCAGTAAGCAGCAAGGGGTCAGGATTTTTCACCTCATAATAAAAACAGCGTATGTATGGCAGCAGGTGGCAGCATCAACACTAACCTGCAGAGTCAGTTCGTGCAGCAGCGGTGAGGTGCAGTCAAAGCCCCTGTCCAGAATGAGCAGCTGTGAGCGGGCTTTCTCCGGACCTTCCCCCATGGAGGGCTCGTCGGCCTTGTAACCGTCGAGTTTCTGTTGAACCATCTGAGCCAATTCCACATTTCTCTCAAAGTCTCCACGATACCTGCAGAGTGACCAAGATTTAATTCATTGATACGTGTGTGTGTGTGTGTGTGTGTGTGTGTGTGTGTGTGTGTGTGTGTGTGTGTGTGTCATCTTTTAATTAGAACACTTTTATCATGACTTCTAATTCAACACCGGTCAAGAAAAAAAAATCTTCCTGTAGCAATTTAGTTACTTAAGTCCACTGTGACGCTCAGGGCATTGGTGAGGTGGCATTGCAGCATAAGGGATTGATGTAATGCCTAAATAGGGGAAATGTGTCAGCCATCAGAGGTCATATGGCACTATGGTAAAGCATATACAAGGGTCACGGTTAGAGACAAAGAGTGAAACGGTGAGGGAAGGGGAGAGGAACAGGATTTAAGGTTTATAATGAGAAACACTGAGGGCGAAACCCCAGGCGATTCATTTTGCCGCTGGGCCCAGGATGTCAACACGCCCCCGCCTGTGACGTCACGGCCCGGTCCGGCTGGCCGCGAATCAAAACACAATATTTACACCTTCATGAAACACATTATATAGGCAAAATGATGGGTGAATTACCACGGAATATGTATAGTGACGATATATAGGACACGTACACCCTAAAAAACCAATAAAATAACTATGAATTAATAAGTATTGGATGTAAACAAGTGACGTATTTCAAGGGCATTATTTCCCTAAACAAAAATAGACTTTTAAACTAAGGGTTTAAAAAATAGGGAAACCTATGAGCCAATCACTGTGTGAAGTATGTATCTTAAAAACAGTAACAGATCGTAGCTTGGCGTAGAAACAAAAAAGCCGATTTTGTTTTTATTTCTCGTTAACGTAACATTTAAACCCAATACGGCAGCCGCATTCCTTGACCAGTGCCATGAAAAACCCGTCACACAGACACACACCAATACAAAGAGTGTGTGTGAACAGCCAAGGCCACACAAACAGCCTTGCGCGGCAACTACAAGGAAGAATAAGGCCGATAAAAAAATGTAAACCCAGACCCAGACTGGCCAGAAGAAAATAATAAAACGAAATATCCCCCCAGGCCTATGATTAATGCATAAAACGACGCGGAGAAATCAAAATAGATCAAAACACACATAAATCACCCTACATTTGGTGTAGAAAAAGAATTATCAATAAATAAAGGCTAAATATACGGTGTCACTAGAGGCAAAATAAATATTTTTTTCCATAAATGACCAAAATAACTTCAGATACGTGTACATAGATACAATATAACACAAAGAACATTTAAATGAATGAAAAAACTAAAATCCTGACAGACGCTTAATTAGAGGAAAAATGAGTGAAAATAAATTTTATAAAGAAATTATGTTACGGCAATACCTAGCCCAGACTCAAATGAGGACTTAGAGCGGTTATTCCTCCTCTAATAGACTAGAATACTAATGGATAATGGTTAATTCAATGGTTAAGGCCAGGAAAATTAGTAGTCTCAGAAAATAACCGCGCAGTACTCGTCCATTTTTACCATTAGAATAAGGAGTGTTACCCATGTATTATTTTAATTAAACTGCAGTAGCATTACCAAAAAAAATATCTATCTGAAAAAGCATCACTTTTAGGCCAGGAAAAATTAGTCCAACATAGAAACCTGTGGCCATGGGAGGCCATGTGTGAAACAATAGAGTATTTCTACCCTTTTCTTGCCTGTTTTCACGACCATGCTTCACTAGTCACCTTATTTACGCTCATCAGCCTTCCATGGGGTCGATAATCCCGTCATTTAAGGTTTATAATGATTGATTGATTTAATACCAAAAAGGGTGAATGTGCCAGACATCAGAGGTCATATAGCACTGTGGCAAAGCATAAAAAGGGGAGGGTAGCGAAAAGGTGAGGGAAGGGGAAAGAACGGAATGTTACAGCAGGATGGTTAGCTCAGATGCAGGATGTGGATTTGTTGGAGGAGATAAGATAAGATTTTCATCCTATCTAGACACTTTGCAAGTACCAACTACAAGGTTATTGACTATACAAAGCGCCGCCACGTCAGCACGAACTAGGCGGACTCGAACCGCTGACCGAATGCACAGGGACGCTGCACATTGCGAACTCACGTCTCTACCAACCTTGCCACCCTGATGGGCATTTGTTGGAGGAAGGAGGTTAAATTTTCCAAGGAGAAGGAGGGGGATTCCGGGAGAATGTCCGCAAGACAGGGAGGTCGGGAAAGGGAGGACAAATGAGGGAAGGAACTGGAACGGGCAGGAGTAAGATGAGGGCAGGATATTAGGATATGTTGGAGAGTGAGGGGAGCTTGACAGGGTGTGCAGAGGGTTGGGGAGGAGTGTGACATGAGATAGGAGTGTGTGAGGTTGGTATGGCCTATGCGTAAGCGTGCGAGAGCAGTCTCCCAACGTCTATTAGTGTGGTAAGGATTTGACCATGGAGAGATAGAGGGTTTGATCAGGCGAAGTTTATTGGCAGAGAGATTGGTCCAGGAGGATTGCCAGCGGTCGAAAAGGAAAGATTTAAAGGAAGGGTAGTAGTTGGAGGCTGGTAAGTTTGAGAAACGGGGGCATTGGGACACTGGCCGAGCGCGCTAAATAATCAACGCGTTCGTTGCCCGAGATACCCACGTGACTCGGCACCCATCAGAAGCCTATTGTTTTGTGGCGTATGGATAGTCGGAATAACCATTTTCATTATGGTCCATGGTCCATATACAAACCATCAACACAACAATTGCAAAACAACATGACTTAATCCCTTGAGGCCCAGAACGTAATTTCCATTGTAATTTTGGGAACCATTAGACGATTTTCAGTATACATCAGCAATATTTAATAGATATGACCTGTTTAGTATCCCTATCCACTAACTAATTTGGTATATTCAGTTACTTTTTGAAATTTTATGGCTCGACAACATACAATTTTTTATAACAAAGGAAAGATCTGGGCGTGAAGGGGTTACCATGACATAACCAAGCAAAACAGGACAGAGGAGAACCTAGCCTACCTTACAGCAGGGTACTCGCCGAGGCAGGCACACACTGTTGCTATCTGTTCAGCCATGCGTTCTAGAGTGCTCTGGCGGCTCTGGACCTGCGTGGGACTGTAGTAATGCGGGAACGCTTTCGGGAAGTCCAAGGAGAATACCTGAAAGAATAGAGGAATATGTTCTCTGTTAGTCATTCATTCATTCTGATCCTCCATTCAACACATGGTGGCAGTGTGTTGAAGAGGATCTGGCATCATTGGGTATTGAAGAAGCTGTAGTAGTAGTAGTAGTAGTAATAGTAGTAGTAATAGTAGTAAGGCATGGAGGCAGTGTGTTGAAGAGGATCTGGCATCATTGGGTATTGAAGAAGCTGTAGTAGTAGTAGTAGTAATAGTAGTAAGGCATGGAGGCAGTGTGTTGAAGAGGATCTGGCATCATTGGGGATTGAAGAAGCTGTAGTAGTAGTAGTAGTAATAGTAGTAAGGCATGGAGGCAGTGTGTTGAAGAGGATCTGGCAGCATTGGGTATTGGAGAAGCTGTAGTAGTAGTAGTAGTAATAGTAGTAAGGCATGGAGGCAGTGTGTTGAAGAGAATCTGGCAGCATTGGGTATTGAAGAAGCTGTAGTAGTAGTAGTAGTAATAGTAGTAAGGCATGGAGGCAGTGTGTTGAAGAGAATCTGGCAGCATTGGGTATTGAAGAAGCTGTAGTAGTAGTAGTAGTAATAGTAGTAAGGCATGGAGGCAGTGTGTTGAAGAGAATCTGGCAGCATTGGGTATTGAAGAAGCTGTAGTAGTAGTAATAGTAGTAGTAATAGTAGTAAGACATGGAGGCAGTGTGTTGAAGAGGATCTGGCAGCATTGGGGATTGAAGAAGTAGTAGTAGTAGTAGTAGTAGTAGTAGTAATAGTAGTAAGACATGGAGGCAGTGTGTTGAAGAGGATCTGGCAGCATTGGGCACTGAAAAAGTTGTATTGTAGTAGTAGTAGTAGTAGTAGTAGTAGTAGTAGTAGTAGTAGTAGTAGTAGTAGTAGTAGTAGTAGTAGTAGTAGTAGGAAGACATGGAGGCAGTGTGTTGAAGAGGATCTGGCAGCATTGGGCATAGAAGAAGTTGAGGCAATGGATAGAGATAGTTGGAAGTGTATCATCGGCCGTCTAACCTTATAAAACTAATGACAAAAATTGACCTTAAACAGAAAGAGAAGCTATTGATTCAGAAGCCAAAGGAAACATGACATAATTGAATGTGATTCATTGACTAAACTAGAGAGTTGTGTACGTACTTGGCTTTCATAGGGCAGGAAGGCGATGTTGATCTCCTTGAGGGTTTTGATGTACTTGGCCACAGGCTGTTTACACACTTCATTAAACAGCTCATTGGAACAGGCTGAAAACAACGAGTGACCACCATTAGTCTTAAAAGTAGACTATGGGTGAACATACGAACAAAAGAAAATAAGGAAGCTACATGAGGCCGCGAGACCTACACGTGATAGTTCCTGTTACTTAACACTACCTACATCCACCTTTCATCCCCATCCATGAATTTATCCAGCCTATTTTTAAAGCTCCCTATTGACTCCGCACTAACTACCTGACGACTGAGTCCATTCCAACCATTGACCACCCTATTTGTGAACCAGTTTTCTCCCTATTTCTTTTTTAATTTACGCTAAATCTATACTGTAATCTATAAATTATCCATCTCTATTGATTCATCTATCTATCTATTCCTCAAGGGGATAGCCATGGCAGAAAAGACTCATCCTATTTCTCCGTCTTCACCTATCATATCTCCCTTCCCTTCCTTTTCAGAGTATGTGGTTTCAGAGTATGTGGTTTCAGAGTATGTGGTTTCAGAGTATGTGGTTTCCTGAGTATGTGGTTTCCGAGTATGTGGTTTCCGAGTATGTGGTTTCCGAGTATGTGGTTTCCGAGTATGTGGTTTCAGAGTATGTGGTTTCAGAGTATGTGGTTTCCGAGTATGTGGTTTCAGAGTATGTGGTTTCAGAGTATGTGGTTTCCGAGTATGTGGTTTCAGAGTATGTGGTTTCCGAGTGAAGACGCTGGGTGTAGCTCCAAAACTAACCATGGGATCTTCTCGAAAATACCCTCATTGTGATTTCCACGCAAAGTTACCTTACTGAGACCAGGAAAACCTAACTTACCCTATCCGCAACCTAGCGTAACCTAACCTGATGCGTTCAAGGGTAAACGCCACAGACTCCTCCAGAAAATGGGACTCTGTATCCCTGCTATGGACTTACTCTCTGTGAAGTAGACGTGACACACTTTGTATCTTGCTTTGTTTGAGATGATGAAGTCTTGTTCCAGGGCACTTATGGAACACTTGGTGGGCTGGATGAGGTAGATGGCCTCCAGGGCGGGCAGTGGCTCTCGACTCTTGTTGATGTCTTCCACAACTGTACAAACACACACACACACATATATGAGAACATAATAAAATCACATAAGAACAGAAGAATATAAGGAAGCCAGATTCTTTTATGTCATTGCTTTTATTATTTCTCGAATTTATTTTTCTAGGGGGAGAGAAATGCCTGTCCTTATCTATAATTATTTTCACAAAGTAATAAGTATAAAGTTATATGTAATTAAACTCTCTCTCTCTCTCTCTCTCATAACAACATAAGAAAATAAGAAAGCTACAAGAGACCTACAAGAAGCATTGGGCATTGAAGAAGTTGAGACAATGGATAGAGATAGTTGGAAGCGTATCATCGGCCGTCTAACCTCATGAAAATCAAGGGAAAATCTGACGTTAAACAGAAAGAAGAAGAAAGTAAGAGTGATGGTGATGCCCTCCGCTGAAATATCGTGCATCTTACTGACTGATATTTGATGCCAGGAGAAGGGAATACTACGCTTCTTCTAAATTTCAGTTGTATTTTATCATAGTTAACCCTATTATCAGGTAAACATAGGCATCATTTTAAGCATGAGAAGGGAATACTACACTACTTCTTAATGTCAGTTGTATTTTATCATAGTTAACCCTATTATCAGGTAAACATAGGCATCATTTTAAGCATGAGACCTTATGATCGAATGGAATTTTTGCCTCGTAAAAAAATAGACTATAGGTAAAAAGCACTCACTGGTGATGCCCTCGGCTGAGATATCGTGCATCTTGAGACATGTGGAGACCATCCGCATGGCCAGCTGGTCCACCACCAACACCCGCCAGTCTGTGCTGGAGGTTTTCTTCTTGGAGCGTATCACCTCATTCATAATTTCTGAAAAGAGAAAAAGAGGAGGAGTTATTAGTTAAGGTCTGTATCAAATCAATGTTGCTCCTCCCTCCCTCCTTCTCCATCTATCCATGCCCGAAAACTACTAGGAACAAATTTTCAAAGCAAATCTATTAAAAAAAAAAAAAAAAGGCAAATTTTGCAAGGCATACCCCTGGTAAAATTTGCAATATTTTTTGAAAAATAGATTTGCTTGAAAATTTGTTCCTAACAGTTTTCGGGCATGTTAAACCCGAATCTGGAGTCAGTTTTCAGTTACAGTGATTAGAAGTCCCTATTTCAGCCAATTCACAATGACATGATACTTCCAGATATTCCTTAAAAATCACAAATTAGACAAAACTTACTAAAAGACATAAAAATATGATAGGCATTGCTAGATGCTATTACAAGTGTGTGTACTTATAATTATTGTATAAATACGATGGTTTTGGTGAGTACAAGTAATACAATCTGTGCTGTTTTGGCATATTTGAGTGACATTTTTGTGTGGCGAGGCTAGAGGTAACCATCGGATAATTCAGACTTTCGGTTATTTCGACCCAGGTCTCCCCCAATTAGTTCGAATTAGAGAGAGTTTACTGTATAGTATTAATTACCAGGAACTACCACGTGTAGGTCTCCCAGCCTCTTGTAGCTTCCTTATGTTCTTATATTCTTATGCTATGTACTACAGTTACCTGCCATATTAGGTGTGGTATAGATTATTTTTGAAGACATAATAATAATAATTGAAGGGATTATTTTAGTAATCTGAGTGAATATAGAAAAATGGCTAAATTAAATGTATGAAAAAATAAATATTAGTGCCGCAAAAAGGACCAGCCTTTAATAGCCTCACTCTTTCTTGGGCGTCTCACGTTTAACCCCTTGAGACCCAGAACGTAATTTGGGTGCCATTAGACGATTTTTTATTAATATAAGCAATATTTGATAGATATGACCTGTTTAGTATCCTTGTCCACTAACTAGTTTGATATATTTAGTTACTTTTTGTAATTTCATGGCTAACAACAGACGATTTTTTATAGCCAAGGAAAGATCTGGGCGTGAAGGGGTTAATATAAGCAATATTTGATAGATATGACCTGTTTAGTATCCTTGTCCACTAACTAATGTGGTATATTAAGTGACTTTTTGAAATTTTATAGCTAACAACAGACGATTTTTTTATAGCCAAGGAAAGATCTGGGCGTGAAGGGGTTAATAATCTGACGGAATATGAAAAAAAGTTAAGTTAAATTCTATGAAAAAATAAATATTAGTGCCTAAAGAAGGACCAGCCTTTAATAAGCCTCACTATTTCTTGGTGGTTCATGTTAAGTC
Source organism: Chionoecetes opilio (assembly GCA_016584305.1). NCBI lineage: Eukaryota > Metazoa > Arthropoda > Malacostraca > Decapoda > Majidae > Chionoecetes > Chionoecetes opilio. The sequence continues at coordinate 55,254 of JACEEZ010024258.1, forward strand.
ACGTAAATAACCTGCCTTGGACCCCTGCCAAGACCCGAGCCCAGACCAGACCAGACCAGACCTCCCACAATACACCGCGGCTCTGACACACCCCGCAGGACGCCAAGAACCCCACCCAACCCCCCAGAGACTTCCAGAGACCCTCAACTAATCCATAAGAACAGAAGAACATAAGAAAACAAGTTAATTTCTCACTGTAACAAAAATTCCTTCATAGAATTTAACCATTTGTCCACATAGTCAGATTACTAAAAACTCCCTTCAATTATTATTATGTCTTCAAAAATAATCTATAACACATGATATGGCAAGCAACCGTAGTACATAGCATAATAACATAAGCAAATAAGGAAGCTACAAGAGGCTGTGAGACCTACACGTGGTAGTTCCTGTTACTTAACACTACCTACATCCACCTTTCATCCCCGTCCATGAATTTATCCAGCCTCCCTTTAAAGCTCCTTATTGACTATTGAACCAGTTTTTCCCTATTTCTTCATTCTTTCAGGCCCGAAACCTAAAGATGAAGAACAAAAACTAGACAACAACGTTTTCTAACTGATGACGCACACCTTTCCTAGGCAATAATAGGTAATAGAATAGCCTACAACCGCTATAGGCTCAACACGTAAAAAAAGCCTAATGTTAGTGCCATGGTGGGAGGCTGTCGGTGAGTCATCAACAGGGCGGAAGTGTCTATCACTATCACTATCACCGTCTATCACTATTACTGTCTATCACTATCACTATCACTGTCTATCACTATCACTGTCTATCACTATCACTGTCTATCACTATCACAATCTATCACTATTACTGTCTATCACTATCACTGTCTATCACTATCACTGTCTATCACTATCACAGTCTATCACTATTACTGTCTATCACTATCACTGTCTATCACTATCACAGTCTATCACTATCACTATCACTATCACTGTCTATCACTATCACAGTCTATCACTATCACTGTCTATCACTATCACTGTCTATCACTATCACAGTCTATCACTATCACTATCACTATCACTGTCTATCACTATCACGGTCTATCACTATCACAGTCTATCACTATCACAGTCTATCACTATCACTGTCTATCACTATCACAGTCTATCACTATCACAGTCTATCACTATCACAGTCTATCACTATCACAGTCTATCACTATCACAGTCTATCACTATCACTGTCTATCACTATCACTGTCTATCACTATCACTGTCTATCACACCTGCAAAGTGTGTAGTGTGTACCGTCCGTGGGTCATGCATGATAACGGTAACTATCTATCTATAATAATATAAGCGAAAGTGTGTCTGTCTGTCTGTGTGTGTGTGTGTGTGTGGTATACGTTCCGCCCCCCGTGGCACAATCCCCTCATATGGCACAGTTTTGGAACCGGGTCGAGCAGGGGAAGGTTTTAAACCCACTTATAGGATGATCCGATCACTTTTTTCTTCTTTTTTTTAGCAGCCTATTAGCGAGAATTGTGAAAAAAAAGTGGGTTGCGAGAATTGAGGAAACCTTGATGTAGGGTGATGGGTAATGGGTGAGTGAATGGGTGGGGTGATGGGTAATGGGTGTGGGGTGATGGGTGAGTGAATGGGTAGGGGGTGATGGGTTGGGGGTGATGGGTGAGGGAATAGGTGGGGGGTGATGGGTAATGGGTGAGTGAATGGGTGTGTGGTGATGGGTAATGGGTGAGTGAATGGGTGGAGGGTGATGGGTAATGGGTGAGTGAATGGGTTGGGGGTGATGTGAACGGGTTGGCGTTAATACATACATTTCTACATCCATGAAGTTTGGTGGGCCCACCAAATAGCCCTCCGCAGGAGCTAGCCAAAAAGTCCGCCCGGAGGCGGCTTTGCGGCTTGTATATAATAATAATAATATATCATAATAAGGCGTGACTCAGATCCACGGAAGCCCCACTGGTGACGAAACAAAGGCGGCGGGCTGGGAGGGGCGTGAGGGAGACGGGGGGAGCGCTGGTATGGGCGGCGTCATACAGTCTGGCCTGGGGACGACCCACCCACCCACCAGCTGGTCACGCGCTATGACGTCATCCCAAACCCACCACTACTTCCCCCACACCCACACACCAAACCCCCACTACTACCCAGCCACACACACACACACATACACCCCCCGCCCCCCCACGGACCCATTCACACCTTCAACAGTGGGCTCAATTTTCGCCTAGTGCGTAGTTCGTCTTTCGCGATATTCACACTTATGACG
>JACEEZ010024258.1:67500-95000 GCA_016584305.1 Chionoecetes opilio
GGAGGATTACTATGGAGGAGGTGATGGAGGAGAAGGAGAAGGAGGAGGAGGAGGAGGAGGAGGAGGAGGAGGAGGAGGAGGAGGAGGAGGAGGAGGAGGAGGAGGAGGAGGAGGAGGAGGAGGAGGAGGAGGAGGAGGAGGAGAGGAGGAGGAGGAGGAGGAAGGAGGAGGAGGATTACTATGAAGGAGGTGATGGAGGAGATATAGATGTTTCCTCTTAAATATATCTGCAGAGTTTGAATTCCTTATGCACAAAGAAGCCTAGATGTGAATGTAATACTCTTGGCAACTCATAACCTAACTCTTTGTACCCTAGATTCATTCACTCATTCATACTCTCTCTCTCTCTCTCTCTCTCTCTCTCTCTCTCTCTCTCTCTCTCTCTCTCTCTCTCTCTCTCTCTCTCTCTCTCTCTCTCTCTCTCTCTCTCTCTCTCTCTCTAAGGAAACATTCATAACACTTTTAATATTTTTTTCTGGTACCTATATGGTTTAATATGTACTTGAATTATTACAGCAATGACAACAACAACAACTACTACTACAACTATTAAAAAAAATTGAATGAACGTGTGTGTATGGGGGCTCATATATATATATAGGTTAGGGTACATGTGTCCGGGGCTCACGGCATTAACCCCTTGAGACCCAGAACGTAATTTCTATTGTAATTTGGGTGCCATTAGACAATTTTTAGTGAATCTAAGCAATATTTTATAGATATGACCTGTTTAGTATCCTTGTCGACTAACTAATTTGGTATATTAAGTGACTTTTCTAAATGTTATGGCTCGACAACATACAATTTTATATAGCAAAGGAAAGATCTGGGTGTGAAGGGGTTTAAAATGGACGAGAACTGCGCGGTCATTTTCTGAGACGGTCTCCAGCCAAAAATTGGGGTATTATTCTAGTGTTTGCCCATACTCCCTCCCTCTCCCCCAAAACAAGCTTGGGGACCTGGGGGAATGCGGGATATTTGGCTGGGGTACAAACTATGCGTCGCTACCACATAGTTTTTGAGTTAAGGGTGTTGTAAAAGTTCCCTAGATCGTGGAAAAATAGATTGGATTTCTTCTAAGTCCAGAGACGTGTGAACCTGACGATCTTCACAAACAGAATGATGACCGGAGTGTCCAGAACCCCCCTAACCCCGCTAAGAGGTTAGGTACAATTTTGTTAGGTTACCGGAGTTCGAGGGAGGCTGTTAGGTTAGGTTAGATTATCGGGGGGTCGAGGGGGGCGGAACACCCCCCGAAAAGAGGTTAGGTTAAATTTGATTAAGCGGAAGTTAGGTTTGATTATCGGGGGCAAGTGATGACGTCACAGGGTGAACACCGAGAGTACTTTCCGGCAGGCAGACATCATGGCGGCGTAAATAGTGGCTTAAATGAATGAACAAACCTTCCAATAAATCAAGGAACATAAAACCTAACACATCTAAGCTTAGGGGATAGATGGAAAAAATATAAAAAAATAATTTAAAAAATACATAAGGGATATGCCAAACCCGAACTTGGGACCGTGAAACAAGCATGATAACATATTTACAAAATACTACAAACATATTGGTTTAATTATCTAACACAATTATTGCCTCAAACCCAAGATTTTTTTTTTTTTTCTTTTTTGCGGAGAAATAGTGTTGACGTGACAGAACCTGACTTGCTGCCTTCATGTAAATAGCCTATTAACAGGCTTCACTAAGTACACTATCTATATGGAAATATTAGAAATAAATCAGACAAACAAGAAAAGCCTCATAAACCTGGAATTGGCGGGAAAATTATCAAAATAAACAGACTATATAGAGGGCGCCACCAGCGCCATATTTGTTCTAATTTTTATCAAGTTTTTTAATAGCTTATTATAAATCATGGTAGATATATCAAAACTCATGATATAAAATGCCGATTCTAGAACTGTAATCATATTCAAGATTGAACCAGGAACAAAAAAGTTTTTTTTGAAATATATTTACGTGGGCGGAGCTTACGTGATGACGTCACGGTGGAAGTTGTGACGTCATCGAGAGGCTGACAGGGGCCCCAAGGCTTTCTGCTGCCCTGATATTGATATGACCAGTGGTGTAGCTACGGGGGGGCACGTGGTCTCCCCATGAGAATGAGGTGGCCCCCAATGTGGGGGGGCAGTGCCCCCCCCCATATGTTTATGGGATGGGGCAAAGACTTTGGATGGGGCTAGCTTGTGTGTGTGTGTGTGTATGGGGCGGGCTAATGGTGGGTGTGATGGCTGGGGTTTGTGTGTGTGTGTGTGTGTATGGGGCGGGCTAAGGGTGGGTGTGATGGCTGGGGGGTGTGTGTGTGTGTATGTGTATGGGGCGGGCTAATGGTGGGTGTGATGGCTGGGGTGTGTGTGTGGGTGTGTGTGTGTATGGGGCGGGCTAATGGTGGGTGTGATGGCTGGGGTGTGTGTGTGTGTGTGTGTGTGTCTTGTTTGGGGGAAGGGGGAGAGTATGGGCAAAAGCTAGAAATTTACCGGTGATTAGGTTAGGTTTAAATATTTTTGTTTTGTCAATGAAAATGAAATCGAGGACTCGAAAACTATGAGGCTTACAGGAAATGTCCTCTCCTTAAAGTCTCCTTAATACACAAGACACTGCTACGAAAAAGATCAAAATAAACCTTGATACCCTTCAGCGGGGGATACTGGTATTATTCTAGTGATTGCCCATACTCCCCCTCTTCCCCAAAACAAGCTTGGGGACCTGGGGCAATGCAGGATATGGAGTGATGGAATATATGATTAAGTTACGGGGAATAATACACCGTGCGTCTGTAATACTTCAGTTTCCTCGCAATACCCTCAAAACTAGGACAGAATAGCTAGGAATGTGTCATCAAAGCAGCTTAGGTTATACTTTTAAGCCATGTAGGATAGGTATGTAGTGATAGAGGTATAGATATGGCAAGGGTACAAAATATGCGTCGCAACTACATCGTTTTTGAGTTAGGGTAGTTGAAAAAATCCCATAGAACTTGGGACAATGGATTGGATATTTCTAAGCCCAGAGACGTGTGAACCTGACGATCCTCACAAACATATTATAACCTGAGTGTCGAAACCCCCCCCCCCCATCTAGGAGGCAAGGTAACATTTTGTTAGGTTACCGTGGGTGTCGAGGGGGGCAGAGACCTCCCTGTTAGGAGGTTAGGTTAGATTATCGAGGGGCCGAGCCCGCTAGGAGGTTAGGTTAGGTTATTGGTGGGTCAAGGGGCCAAGGTAAGGGAAAAAGGGAAGTGTTAAAAGTAATGGAAAGGGAAAGGTAATATTTTGATATTTTATAATCTCTCCCTCACTTTACTATTACGTCTTAAGAGGTATCTGAAGGGATCTGTGAAGGTCTGGAGGAAAACACCCCACTAATAAGGGCGGGAAAGGACTAAAATATTACCCCAGATTCAATCAAAACACATCAAAACTATTCAGGAAAACCAAGTGTCAGCCTCAAAATCGGTAACAGCCACGACCGAAATATTACGACAGTTCACGGTTGGTGTTTCGGCGAGTTCCTATCGGCGACAGTTCCACAAACCTCCGTCCCCATCCCCACCTTACCCTATCCAAGGACTTCCCATGACCCCACGTGCCCTATGTACCCTCCCTCCATCTAGGTGACCTGATAAATACGGTGGAACCAAGCCATGAAGGTGCAGGGTAGTAAATAATGGGCGAAAACTAGATCAGAACGGCAGACAGCAGACGACATGCCACCTCCCACCACCACCGCCTCCTTATCACACCCATTCCTCACGCCCACACACCGCCCACAGACCCATGCCTCACACCCCCGCACGCCTCAGACATTCACACATACACTGACACCCATTAGAGTGACGAAATATTGCATTGAGTACTTACTTTTACCGACTAACTCCTTGAGAGCCATTTTGACAGATGTGTTGACGGAGCTTCCTGTGTCTGGTGGTAGGTGGCGTCCAATCGATACCAGCAGAAGGAGCCAAGCTTGAATTAAACACTATTATAACTACCTTGCACAACGTTATTTAGGGTATTTAACTGTTCATTCTATATCAGGTTGTTAAGGAGTGATGGAATATATGATTAAGTTACGGGGAAAAATACACCGTGCGTCTGTAATACTTCAGTTTCCTCGCAATACCCTCAAAACTAGGACAGAATAGCTAGGAATGTGTCATCAAAGCAGCTTAGGTTATACTTTTAAGCCATGTAGGATAGGTATGTAGTGATAGAGGTATAGATAGATAGATAGGTAGATAGTAGATACATAGTAGATAGATGGTAGATAGGTAGATAGGTATATATATGTAGAGGTGGAGGTATAGATAGATAGCTAAGTAGATAGTAGATAGACAGTAGATAGATGGTAGATAGGTAGATAAGTATGTAGTGATAGAGGTATAGATAGATAGATAGGTAGATAGTAGATACATAGTAGATAGATGGTAGATAGGTAGATAGGTATATATGTAGAGGTGGAGGTATAGATAGATAGCTAAGTAGATAGTAGATAGACAGTAGATAGATGGTAGATAGGTATGTAGTGATAGAGGTATAGATAGATAGATAGGTAAATAGTAGGTAGATAGTAGATAGACAGTAGATAGATGGTAGATAGGTAGATAGGTATGAACATGCATTGCTATTTGATGAGTCCTATGAGGTATGACACACTCAAGTATTTTCGATCAGTGCAATATGACTGACAGACTGGGACTTTGAACCGCGAGTGGATCGGGTCAAAAGGCGTTAGCGAAGATGGTTACAGGGAGTTTCGTACATAAGTTGTTTCGTACCCAGGTTTAGTTAGTTGTTTCGTACACTGATTTTGAGTTTTTTCGTACATACCTACGTAGCTGGTGTCGTTTTGTAACTAGTCATCAAGTTCAACTCTGAGCTGAGTGTACGAAACGACTATATGGTTTCACATAGACTACGAAAGAACTTTTTGGTGTACGAATCTACTGGTGTACGAAACAACTTGTGTACGAACTGACTGCACGCCGTTTCCACGCAGGACCGGGGCTGCAGGGCGGGGTGAATCACTGACCACCTCTGACCTTTGCAGACTTCTGAGGCTCCCGAGACAAGCTACCGTAGATAACAATATAGTCGCCATGGTACACTAGTGTCGCCAGGTGCCATATATTACGAATTTTAGCATCACTATAGACTTGTATGTGCCACTGAAGACAGGTACATAACATAAACTACTGTGCATGCCTCTTCCGTGGCACATACAAGTCTGTAGTTATGCTTTAGTGGTGAAATTCGTAATATATGGCGCCTGGCGACAATAGTGCACCGTGGCGACTATAGTGTTATCTACGCTAGACAAGGGAAACACTGGCAGGGAAATACACGAACAAGGGGAATTGAGTTGGTGTTTACCCAGATCAATAGACTTTTAACCCCTTGAGGCTCATAACGTAATTTCCATTGTAATTTGGATACCATTAGACGATTTTTAGTGAATATAAACAATATTTTATAGATATGGCCTGTTTAGTATCCTGGTCGACTAACTAATTTGGTATATTTAGTTACTTTTTGTAATTTTATGGCTCGATAACATATATTTTTTAAAGCAAAGGAAAGATCTGGGTGTGAAGGGGTTAATATGAGTGTCGCGCGCGTGGGTGAGCGAAGAAAAACTGTTGAGAAGAGTGTAGCTGCAAAACTCTGCGGTGACGTCTTGCCAGATTTCACTTACTCTAGACTTTAATCCAATCATATTATATTATTATTTATATTATTATTGTTATTATCAGTATCATTAATATCATCATTATCATCATTAATATTGTTGATATTATTGATATTATTGTTATTATTATTATATTATTATTATTATTATTATTATTATTATTATTGTTATTATTATTATTTTATCGCCTAGTCTGGACATTATTTAGACATGATAGTATGTCTAGTAACTTGATAACCACAACCACATACTATAAGAACGCACAGCAAACCCAACTGCCTGGTGTCTCAAAAACTGCAGCCACATAACATATACCTCTGGCGAGAAAGCACATGCAATTCACTCCTATACCGTAGATAACACTATAGTCGCCAGTCACTCGCCACTGCACTAATGTCACCAGGCGCCATATATTACGAATTTTAGCATCACTACAGACTTTTATGTGTCACTGAAGAGGCATGCACAGCAGTTTATATTATGTACATCACAATACATGTCTTCAGTGGCACATAAAAGTCTGTAGTGATACTAAAATTCGTAATACATTGTGCCTGGCGACATTAGTGCAGTGGCAAGTGACTGGCGACTATAGTTTTATCTACGGTAACTATACACGAACCACGCCTTGTTCTTTTCACTATATAGCTAAGACAGAGAAAGTTCTACTCAAATAGCATGTCTACGTAGATGACATGCAATATAGTGAAAAGTCTGCACAATGCTACATCGCTCTCCCACGGACACACACACACACAGATCCTACCTTCCTCTCTAGAAGGCGGCACGCGACAGACTGAGTGCGTGTGTGTGAATATCGCTCCTCTCTCCTCTCGAACTTTCCCCTCTCCTCCTCTCCTCTCTCCCCTCTCCCCTCTCCTCTCCTCCTCTTCCCTCTCCTCGACCCCCTCCTCTCCCTTCGGACGCTATAACCCCTTGAGACCCAGAACGTAATTTTAATCGTAATTTGGCTACCATTAGACAATTTTTAGTGATTATAAGCAATATTTTATAGATATAACCTATTTAGTATCCTTTTCGACTAGGTAATTTGGTATATTCAGTTACTTTTTGTAATTTTATGGCTAATAACACGATTTTATATAGCAAAGGAAAGATCTGGGCGTGAAGGGGTTAAGCCAAGGCCCTCGTTAAGCACGTTCTTGTCCCATATTTTCCCACCTTCTACTCTCTTCCATTTCACTTTAACATTTTTATGATATGATAATAATAATAATAATAATAAGATAATTGTGGTGAAAATAATAATAATAGTAATAACAATAATAATAATAATGATGATAACAGTATTAATAATGATAATAATAATGATACAAATAACAATAACAACTAATAATAATAACAGAATAATAGTATTGTATATATATCTACGGAGTAAGTGAAATCTGGCAAGGCGTCACCGCAGAGTTTGTCCACCACACTTGTTTCTCCGTAGCGACTTTCTTCCCTCACCCTCCCACGCGGCACTCATGTTAACTCCTTCACGCCAGATCTTTCCTTTGCTATATAAAATTGTCTGTTGTTAGCCATAAAACTACGAAAACTAACTGAATATACCGATTTAGTTAGTCGACAAGGATACTTAACAGGTCATAGCTATAAAAGATTGCTTATATTAACTAAAAAGCGTCTAATGGTACCTAAATTACAGTGGAAATTACGTTCTGGGCCTCAAGGGGTTAAAGAGAAGGCCGATGTTCAGGTTATATACTTGACAGTGCGGATCTTTCTTGTTCTTTCATCGCTCAGGCCCCCTTAAGTATATACCCACGCCCTCCAGGGTAAGAACCACTGCTGTATACAAGAAATAGGGAAAAACTGGTTCACAAATAGGGTGGTAAATGATTGGAATGGAGTCAGTAGACAGGTAGTTAGTGCCGAGGCATATAAAGAGCTTTAAAGGGAGGCTAGATAAATTCATGGACGGGGATGAAAGGTGGATGTAGGTAGTGTTAAGTAACAGGACCTACCACGTGTAGGTCTCACGGCCTCTTGTAGCTTCCTTATTTTCTTACGTTCTTATGTATACAGTGAACAAAAAATACTAATGCTACCCCTACACATTCTCTGTACTACATATTTATAATTCAAAGAAAATTAATGTTGAGGGCTATCCATTAAATATTCGTAATGCTGTAATTTTATGTTTATATATATATTCTAGTTTAGTTTATAATTTAATCCATAATCTATCACTGTATATATACATTTTGTGATATTCATACAATGCTGTGTGCAGTATTCACTATTGATACAGGGTAATGGTGGAATTAATACATTTTGAAGATAAGTACAAACTATATAGCTATAGAAAGAGGAGGATTTATGATGATTAAGGTAAATATATAGACTTTTTAGAGGAGGAGAAGAGGATAGAGGAGGAGGAGGAATTAAGGAGGAGAGGAAATGGGAGGAGGAAGAACTATTTTTTTAAGTATCCTTAATTCGCTTAGCATACAATCCTTCAAAGTCCTTCACGGGCCTCTTCGCTCCTTCACGCATCCTACAGGAGTCATGGGAGGGCATTAGAAGTCCCACAGGATTGCTATAGTTATTCCTAGGTTTTTATAAGTACATTGACAATCGCATGGGTACCTCAAATAGGGATTAATAATAGTAATACTAATACTGAAAATACTAATACTGATCATTATATTGAAATAATGATTAATCAAGCAATGCCTATCATATTGTTGTGTCTTGTAGTAAGTTTTGTCTAATATATGACTTTAAGGAATATCTGGAAGTATCATAATATATTAACTCACATTTACTAACATCTAAGACTTAGATAACGTTACAGGTCAAGAATTATTGGTCAAAGGTCAACATTTAAGGGCGTGAGAAGGAAATATAGGAAAGGTTTAGTGTTTCGAAGCAGTGTTGAGAAGAGTTGACCTGCTTGAGTATTCCTGCTTGAGCGACAGTCGAGGGCGCGCCAGTGATCAGAGAGGGTGTGTACAGGCAGCTGGGAGGAGGAAGAGCAGGATTTTTGACCAAACAACGCTTTATTTTGTTGCTTTTCTTCATATTTCTGCAACGTAAGGTAGTGGAAAGAGAAAGGGAGGGAGTGAAAGCTTATGTGTGTGTGTGTGTGTGTATGGAGAGAGGTATACGCTTGTGTATGAACATTAAAATTATCACAAGTGTAGCTAGTACGTCCACTAAATGGTGCATAATTTCTCACCATTAGCAAAGATGATATCACTTTAAATGATTCACAATTTAAATTTCATCTGCTCTGGGACACTTGTGATAAATAATAGACTCCCTTTTTACCAATGGTGTTCTCTCTCTCTCTCTCTCTCTCTCTCTCTCTCTCTCTCTCTCTCTCTCTCTCTCTCTCTCTCTCTCTCTCTCTCTCTCTCTCTCTCTCTCTCTCTCTCTCTCTCTCTCTCTCTCTCAGTAGTTCATATTATGTACATCACACAATGTCTTCAGTGGCACATACAAGTCTGTAGTGATGCTAAAATTCGTAATATATGACGCCTGGCGACATTAGTGCAGTGGCGAGTGACTGGCGACTATAGTGTTATTGACCCACACTCTGACGGTAGCTGCCGTTTGGTAGTTCTCAAGTTATGTGGTTAGTCTTCTCTCATCATCTTATCCTGAAATCCATGTCAGGCGCGTCATGTTAAATGTTACTCAATCGAAGCTTTGTCAGTATCAGAAGGGTGTTTGTGCCGTCGTGTAGAATTAGAGGACGGTACACACACACACACACACACACACAATAATAATGCTGACAAAGTATAACATATAGCATAAGATTCTTTTATTCTTTTCTATTCACCAACTCGTAGTGTGTGCAACCTCTCTCTCTCTCTCATTTCTCTCTCTCTCTCTCATATCTCTCTCTCATATCTCTCTCTCTCTCTCTCTCTCTCTCTCTCTCTCTCTCTCTCTCTCTCTCTCTCTCTCTCTCTCTCTCTCTCTCTCATGATCCCTGTCTTTTCATCTCGAAGCCTTATCTCACTCCAAGCCTTCTCGTCACGGCTTATGTCACTTTGATAATAATAATAATAATAATAATAATAATGTTATTCTCACCCGAAGGCAGCTTGCGTGTGCAGAGTCCCTGCGCATTCGGTCAGCGGTTCGAGTCCACCAAGTTCGTCCTGGCGTGGTGGCGCTTTGTATAGTCAATAATCTTGTAGTTGGTACTTGCAAAGTGTCTAGGTAGGATCAAAGTATCTTATCTTATCACCCGAAGGCATAGCTACAAGAAAAACGGCAACATAATATATAAACGAGGGAATGAACTTAATTAATTACTAAAGCAAATAATTGATAATAGCTATATACCTCTATAATAATAATAATAATAATAATAATAATAATAATAATAATAATAATAATTTAATATCACATTTAATGCTGCGCGTCCACCTTGCAAAGACGTCCTCGCATAAGAATAGTTTGATAGTTTAATCCATAATGAAGGGGAAGGTAACAGCCGTGGGGGTTTCCATGTAATTCGCGTCCCATATTCAAAGTGTAATAGCTTGTTAGAAGGGAGGTGCCAGTCATAGCTCGTTCCTTAATTAACCTTTTAACGCCCAGATCTTGCCTTTGCTATATGAAATCGTCTGTTGTCGAGCCATAAAATTACGACAACTAACTAAATATACCAAATTAGTTAGTGGACAAGGATACTAAACAGCTAGGTCATATCTATAAAACATTGCTTATATTCACTGTAAATCATCTTACGGTACCCAAATTACAAAGGAAATATTACGTTCTGGGTCTCAAGGAGTTAATTAAACGTCACTATGTACAGACTTTGGGTAGTCCAGAGTCCCGACTCTCTATTTTAGTGTTCTTATCGTCACTCCGGGATATTGCTGTGTGTGTTGACAGGATGTTTGCTTTCAGGCACACATGGCCTGCCTACATTGAAAAAGGGGGGGGGGGGTAATAAATATATTTGGGGCATATATATAAAATAGGGGTATGTTATCTATACCCCTATTAAGGGTATCATATACCCCTATTATTATATATGCTCTTAATTAGGGATGATTAAATAGGGTATTAAGTATTTTTTGGGGAAAATCACGTTTTTCTTGAATAACTCAAAACCTATGACAGGTAGCGTAATACATGTCGAAATTAATATACATAGAATAGATTAAGGCCTTTCATTTGAGCTATGGAAAGTGAAATCGGGTGGTAATTAACTGAGAAAATTACATTTAAATGTTATTATAAAACATTTAAATCAAATTTTCTCAGTTAATTACCACCCGATTTCCTTTTACCATAGCTCAAATGAAAGGCCTTGACCTATTTCATGTTTTTTAATTTCGACATGTATTGCGTAGCCCTACCTATCATAGCGTTCTATCATGGTGTTCTAGGAGGCATTTTTTTCGAAGTGCATTTTATTCGATGGCGAGCTACCACGCCTGTGATAGCATCCTAGGACATCACCAGCAGGACTCATAGGGTTCCTCAAGGGATCCTCGCAACCCTAAAACGACACCAAGAAAATATGACTATCACCAAGTTTTGAAGAAGAAAAAAACCCCACTTCTTGTATACGCAGCGACCATCACCTCCATCACCATACACCTATTTCCTGCATATTTTGTATGTGCACACTAAGGGCCATTTGGATATTCATGCCATCATTCACGGGCCATACAAAACTATCAACTTAAAAATCAGTATGCCTTTTTATTCGCCGACGAAAACCATAGATGATTTATATACGTGTCTGTCCCGTCATCTCTGTGTCCTAAACCATCCCGTAATGGACGAGCTTGTCCTGTACTATAGGATTAAAGTAATGAGAAGAAATACATGTGAATACGGGCAGTAGAAAGCACACAAAACTATGGAGAAAAAAGGTGTACGGTGATGGAGGTCTTGGTCGCTGCGGTTGTGTGGCGTCAGCTGTTTACTGTTTAGTTTACTCTTGTCAGCTGAGCGAGGCAGAGGTGGGCGGTGTGCAGCTGTCATCCCCTTCCTCCCTCACAGACTCATTCCCCGCCAATGGCATCACCTCACCATGGAACCTGACAGTGACAAGTTCTGGTACGTGCACAGCTGCGATCTGGACGTGAACATACAAGTCAAAATCGGGACCTTAGACGGCAGGCGAGAAAAACCAAATTATGAAGACCTCTTGAAGGATCCTTTGCTCAAACACTCTGGCCTGCACCAAGCGGCCTGCTCTGACCTGTACGTGACCTGCCATGTGTATGCCGAGGGTCGGGAATTAACACTACCCGTTCGTACCTCTCACAAGTCTTTCTCCTCGCGTTGGAACTGGAATGAATGGTTAACGTTACCTTTGCGATTCAGTGACTTGCCTCGTAATGCTGTGTTGGCGCTTACGGTTTATGACTGTTACGGGCCGAGACGGAGTGAGCCTCTTGGGGGAAGCACCATCTCTTTCTTCGGCAAGCATGGGGTGTTCCGCCAGGGCCTGCATGACCTACGCGTGTGGCCTAATTGTGTGGCTCACCCTGACAACACTCCCGGAAAGGTAATACTCTCAGTAGACAGGTAGTTAGTATTAAGTATTATTATTAGGTAGTATTGTTGAGGTAAATTTAGGTAAAAAGCTGAAAAAAATAAGATAAGTGAAGCCAGAAATACCCCATTTTTACCCATTTAGCGTGCATATATTGCCTCTGCTTGGGTGTTATATCATGCAATACAGCCCCACGCCCTTTCTTACCCCTTACATAGCCTTGAATATTGCAAGGGAACCCGTAAATTGAAGTAAAAAGCATAAGAAAATAAGAGAAGTAAGATAAGTGAAGGCAGAAATACCCAGTTTTTACCCATTTATCGTGCATATATTGTCTTTGTCAATGGGTAATATCATGCAATACAGCCCCACACCCTTTCTTACCCTTACATAGCCTTGAATATTGCACAGGGAGGCGTAAATTGAGGTATAAATGTAAGAATAAGGAAAAATAGCCAATATGGCCGCTGTGACGTCATCAAGGACTTGATCAGAGCTCGTCTTGATCTTGACATCCAACTCGAGACTACAACTTTTCCCTACATAATCAAATACTTCAAATAATGAATAAATCAACACGGATGAAGTAAAATAATGATAAATAGGACACAGTAAGCCTAAAAAAACAATGAAATATCTAAGAATTAATGAAATATCGTGTTTTAAAAGATGGCCGAAAACCCCCCAAATTTACCATAACAAAAATCGACTTTTTTACAATGCCCTTATACTTCGTGAAAAAATATGGGTAAATAGTATATGATGTATGTATCTTAAAAACTGCAACAGATCCTCGTTCAGTGTTGAAACCAAGAAGCAACACATGTTTTATTTTTTTGATAATTTGACCCTTTACACCACCGAGTCGGATGTATTTCTTGAATAAACACGTGAAAAGCACGTCCCATAGACACACACAAACACGCTGCGACTGTAGGCATAGCTAATCACACACAAAAAGCCTCACCGCTCATTTAGAAGGAAGAATAAGGTTGACATTAAAATTAAACAAAAACCCCTTCAGATAAAGAAACTAAATACACTTACCAGACCCGTGATTAATACATAAAACGATGCGGAAATATTGAAATATATTAAAACACACAAAAATCCCCCTATATTTAGTGTAAAAAAGAACTATCAACAAAATATCTGTAAATTTTACGGTTTTACTAACTGATTGAATCATATTTCTTTTACGAAGGCGTTAAAACTCGGAGACTTTATATGGAAAGTCTTACAACAAACTGGTGTTTTCAATAAAGTAATGCACTCCTTTATCGGTGCACGAATAAAAAAGTGATTATTCGTTTTAAAATGCGTAATTGGCACCTCGTAACATGGCGGCGAGCCCAGAGCCAATCAGAGGCCTCGCTACAATGACAGCCAATCAGAGGCCTGGCTACATCTCTCAGCCAATCAGCGGTCAGGAACTGGGCCGCCATGTTTGTTGTTTCCCCAAGATATATTATAGACTTATTTAATGGGAAATAAGGCGAGATTTACCCTTAAATACCTTATTTATGGCATATTAGTGGTACTAATAGTATTGTTAGTGATAAATATAGGGTGGACGATAATACATTGCCGCCATATTAGCCTTTCAGCGTAATATTCTCCCTGAAATAAAGGACTGACCTTATTTTGATCCGGTAAATGGAATATTTTGACGTGTTTTTGCTAAGTGTCTCCCGCTGAATACTACAGAGACGTACCCAGGGTATACCTTGATGCGCTGATCCTAGGCTCGAGTCCCGCGTGCCCGAGATTAGCTTCTATGGACCACTGTGGCCCGCGCCGTACCCGTGGCCGCGGCGGTAATAGTGGACGAGAACTGCGCGTTCGCTCTTTAGGTCAGACACACACACTGGGGGGCTAACACCTCACTCTTACACACACACACACACACACACACACACACACACACACACAATTGGGTCCTCCGAATGGTCCTCCGCTCGAAAATTTGTTCGCTCCAATCGTCCTCCACTCAGAAAGCCATTCGCTCGAATCGTCTTCCGCTCGAAAAGTCATTCACTCGAAAGGTCGTGTCTTCATTAGTGAGCCTTAACCCTTGAGACCCAGAAGGTAATTTCCATTGTTATTTTGCAACCATTAGACAATTTTTTATGAATATTAGCAACATTTTATAGCTATGATCTGTTTACTATCCTTCTCCACTAGCTAATTTGGTATATTTAGCTACTTTTCGTAATTTTATGGATAACAACAGAGGATTTCATATATTAATGGAAAGCTCTGGGGTTAAAGGGAGGCTAGATAAATTCATGAATGTCGATGAAAGGTGGATGTAGGTAGTGTTAAGTAATAGGAACTACTTCGTGTAGGTCTCACAGCCCTTGTAGATTCCTTATTTTCTTATGTTCTTATGTTGTTAAGGTGCAGGACCCTGGGAAAGATCAGATGCAGCGCCTCGCCAAGCTCGCCAAGAAGCACAGGAACGGCCAGATGATGAAGGTGGACTGGCTTGACCGCCTCACCTTCAGGGAAATAGAACTGATTAACGAGAGGGAGAAGCGTTCCTCTAACTCCATGTACCTGATGGTGGAGTTCCCGCGGGTGGAGCACGAGGGCGTCATCTACTCCGTGGTGTGGTGGGAGCGCGGAGACCAAGCGGAGTACGACCACCACACCAGCGGGAGTATTGTGCGTATCCCAGACCCGGAGATTGCCTTGGAGAACCTGCAGGAGTCCAAGCATCACCGTCTAGCGAGGTCCCTTCGGTCTGGCGTGACGGACAGAGACCTGAAACCTAACCTGTCGATCCGTGATACCCTCCACGTGATCATGAGTACCCGCCCACCAAGCAGCTGACCAGCGACGAGCAGGACATGGTGTGGAAGTACAGATTCTACCTCAGTAACCAGAAGAAAGCACTCACCAAGTTCCTGAAGGGCGTCAATTGGAAGCTGTCCGGGGAGGCGAAACAAGCCATCGAGCTGTTGGGGAAATGGGTCCCGCCTGATGTTGACGATGCCCTGGAGCTGCTGGGTCCCGGGTTCACTCAGAGGGAGGTGAGGCGCTACGCTGTGGAACGCCTCGGCTTGGCCACGGACGAAGACCTGCTGCTGTACCTCCTTCAGTTGGTGCAGGCGCTCAAATACGAGGCTCTAGACAGCGTTGACATGAGTCTGTGTGACGTGTCCCACTACTCCTCCAGCGACACCAGCGGCGGGACTCAGGCGGAAGACACTGCCTCGGAACACTCCCTACAACAAGACAGGATGGGCAGCTCTACTGGGTCAGCGGGCGACAACCTGACTCAGTCCATGTCGTCGTCGCTGGAGGAGAGCGAGGCGGCCACCATCCAGCGGTCGCCTTCGTCGTCACTCTTGGCAGAACCGGACAGCTCTGATCCCTCGGCAGCGGCGACCGACTCTGTGCTGCTGCCTGAGTTGGCGGAGGTGGAGGCCGAGCTGGACCTGGCCTCCTTCCTGATCCAGAGGGCGTCCAGGAACCCCACACTGGCTAACTACCTCTACTGGTACCTCCTGGTGGAGTGTGAAGACCAAGAGGTCGGCCTCAAACATGACTCCAAGGTGAGTGTCTTACTGCTGGAGGTTTATGGTACTCTTGTCGGTTACAGAGAGTTTCGTACATAAGTTGTTTCGTACCCAGGTTTTGTTAGTTGTTTCGTACACTGATTTTTAGTTTTTTCACACATGCCTGGTGTCATTTCGTAACTCTAGTAGTCAAGTTCAACTCTGAGCTGAGTGTACGAAACGACCATGGTTTCATATAGACTACGAAACAACTCTTTAGTGTACGAAACAACTTTGTACGAACTGACTGCACCCCCTCTTGTCTACCGGATTTCTCGTCGACGTCAGCGAGTGTTCCAAATTTTCACGTCTTCGAGTGTTCCTATTTTCTACGACAGTTTCAGTTCTTGATCTTGATATTACAACACTTAATTAATATATCTAATCAGCATTTACCAGTGTTTCAGCATTCAGGGATTACATAACAGTAATAGCTAATTTTCAATGGCTTTCCTGTTGTTAAATCTAGTGCTGTGAGCCTCCGGAAATCTTTTTAATTTTACCACTTCGGGTACTTGTGGGTCCTGCGGCGCTTCAAGTTGGCGCTCCAGCAAGGGAATCGCGAGGCATGGCTCACCAGGATGTCCCTCACCAGGCAGCACTACTTTATGGAGCAGCTGGTCAATCTTAAGGCATACATATTTTTTCATAGACAGGACATTTTGAAACAAGAAGTCCTCATTGCTTTTATTTTGATCATGTTAATCATTATGGTTTTTAATTTAACGTAGTTGCTTATTAACTGTCTATTATATTTATACATTTTGTGTCATTTTGTGTAGGTCTCGCGGCCTCTTGTAAAGGTAAAAAGATGGGAGCTGCGCGTGTCATTCGGTGCTCATCTCCGTGACATTAGCCCTTAGAGCCTGTGGTGGGTGAGGACCCGTTACCCCGGGACACAGGGCTAGTGTGACACCCGGGTTACCACAGTTACCTTCCCCAGGTACCCATTTATCAACCCCGATAGGAAGGAAGAACAGCTGTTTTGGCTGGTCGCCGACTTGCCCTGACCCGGATTCGAACCAGGACCCGCAGATTCGTAGTCAGGCACGCTAGCCACTGCACCACGGAGGCGACAACTTGTAGCTTTCTTATTTTCTTATGTTCTTATATTTTGTGGTGATTTACGGGTTGTTCCTCCTTTGGCAGGTTCGTGAGATGTATTTGTGGGTCCTGCGGCGCTTCAAGTTGGCGCTCCAGCAAGGGAATCGCGAGGCACGGCTCACCAGGATGTCCCTCACCAGGCAGCACTACTTTATGGAGCAGCTGGTGTCTCTAGTCAAGGTACACCTCCAACACCAATCACTCATGCATCACCTGCTAGTAATGAACTTTTTTTCCTTCATATTTGTTTTTTTGTTTTGATATGCCAGATTCTGATGGTGCGTATATGACTTTTTTTTCAAGAATTTTGCTCTCTCTATTTTCGGTTCCAATTTTGATACAGTGAGTAAGTAACTTTTTTTCCTGACATTCTCTTTTTCCTTCATATTTATATATATTTGTTTTTTATCACCAAATTCAGATGGTATATGAGTTTTTTTTCAAGAATTTAGCTCCTCTTTTCGGTTCCAATTTTGATACAGTGAGTAAATAAACAATTTTTCCTTCATATTTTAGTTTTTTTGTTTTTATATGCCAGAATCTGATGGTATGTGCAGAGTCGGAACTGCAGGGGGGCACGTGACCCCCATCTTAGGGTGGTGCCCCCCCATTTTAACACCCCTTGTCCCGCCACCGAGTAGAAATGATCTGACTATCCTTACCAGGCTGTGTCGAAGGAGAGTGGGAATCGGGTACGCAAGATGGAAAAACTTCAGGCGCTCTTGGCAGATCCTGAGAACACTAAATTCAACTTTGCCAGTTTCGACCAGCTGGCATTACCCTTGGATCCAGATGTAAGTGAAAATAATAGGGTGGTGAATGATTGGAATGGACTCAAGTCGTCAGGTGGTCAATGCGGAGTCTATAGGGGTCTTTAAAAGGAGTCTGGATAAATTCATGGATAGGGAAGAGAGGTGGATGTAGGTAGTGTTAAGTAACAGAAACTACCACGTGTAGGTCTCCCAGCCTCTTGTAGCTTCCTTATTTTCTTATGTTCTCCTTTTTTTTCCATTAGCATTGTTTTCCCTCACAGATCATGATTATTTATAGCCCACATTGTTTTATGGTGAGTCATAGTACTCATTCTGTGCAAGTGTTGTGTATGTATGGTGTATGTATGTGGGTGTGTATGTGTATGTGTGTGTAAGTGTCTGTGTGAGTCAGTACACCTGGTGCTCATGACTACTGACTGGGCCACAGGTGTGAGACAAGTGTTGGCCTGTACCACCACACAGCATGACTTTGGTTCTCTGTCCTATCACAACACCATTGTTATTATGCCACAATATAGGCAGGCTTTTTTATTGACAGCGAGCGACGCTTTCCATAAGACCCGTGGAACCAAGTTTCCGCCAAAAAGTGTATAACTACTCCTAATTATTGTCGGATTGAGCTGAAATTTGACATGTTAGTAGTGCTGTCAAAATCAATGGGGGTCGTCGGAAGAA
Source organism: Chionoecetes opilio (assembly GCA_016584305.1). NCBI lineage: Eukaryota > Metazoa > Arthropoda > Malacostraca > Decapoda > Majidae > Chionoecetes > Chionoecetes opilio. The sequence continues at coordinate 85,833 of JACEEZ010024258.1, forward strand.
TTTTTTGCGTAAAACAAGCCCTTAATGAGTAATTAGCGTAAACTACTCCTAATTATTGTTGAATTGAGCTGATATTCGACATCGAAGTAGTGCTGTCAAAATCAACGAGGGTCTGTGAAACAAACTTTTTGCACAGAACAAGCCCTTAATGAGTAATTCACGTAATGAGTTAATTGGCTGGAACGTGGCTCGCTGTCATGTTCCAGCCGCAAGAACTGAGCCAAAAGCAAAGGGGCCAGAGGCTGGACGTCTATACTTGATTTATTTTATTTTTTATACATTAAAGCTATAGCGCCAGTAGTCATTTATAGGTATGAACTTGATGGTTGGTCCCTTCTCCCCTGTTGCACAGGCGATTATTATAGTGACACCTGTGATGCTATAGGTGAAGGTCTGTCTGTGTGGTATATATATGTATTGGGAAAGGTTTATTTTTATCTTATACTGCTCTTCATTTTATATAGCTATTGAGAGTTCAGTTCATTTCCATGCATGCCTTCCTACTTTAACCCCTTCATGCCCAGATCTTTCCCTTTGATATATATCAATTGCTGCTTCACATACAATTACGAAAAGAGCTTAAATATTACCTAATTAATAGGAATTTGTTCAGTTTAAGTTATGACTACAAAGAAAAACCAATCACATTTATATTAAGATTCAGTAAATATACAATGGTACCTATCATTACATAACAAGTTCTAGTGTAGTCCAAAAGGTTAATTTATCCGAAAAACCCTAACCACTATATATCATGAACAAACAATTACTATTGTACCATAGAATAACTAATGACTCCGAACAACACCTAAACATATATATAAAAACCATTACACTATTGGCTACCATTACAAGACACATAATATACTCCGAAAACACACTAACAACTACACAACTAATCATACGCCTGCAATATATCATGAACAATCTTGCACATAACATCATTACTAAAATTGCAAAACAAATCATCCAAAGTGTTCAATGTGTAACTATCTTTCAAATATTGAGTCACAGCACAACTCTCCACGACATGCCTCTCCGTCTGGACTGATCCACACACACACACACGCTCCTCCACAGGGGTACATTACATGGGATATATATAAAATAGTCTATATTCATTAAAATTGTTTATAATGGTCACCAAGTTACAATAGAAATTACGTTCTTGGCCTCAAGGGGTTACGACCTTTGCCGTGTTTAGAATGGATATCATATTTATATTTATTCATATCACGACAGCTTTTAACCCCTTGAGGCCCAGAACGTAATTTCCATTGTAATTTGGGTACCATTAGATGATTTTTAGTTAATATCAGCAATATTTTATAGATATGACCTGTTTAGTATCCCTGTCGACTAACTAATTTGGTATATTCAGTTACTTTTCGTAATTTTATGGCTCGACAACATATATTATTTTTATAGCAAAGGAAAGATCTGGGCGTGAAGAGGTTAAATCTACGCTAGAATCTAATCTTCAAGTTTATTTACTGCCTTTCTGATGTCTGCAGGTCCAGGTGTAGCTTCCTTATTTTCCTCTGTTCTTATTTTAGTGTGTTTTTTTTAGTCTGTGTGGCATTTTTTAGCATTTTATTTTATGCCTGGAAGTGAAATTTAGCTTTAAGAATGTCATACCACCATTTCTCAACTGTATTTACTGCATTTCTCATGTCTTCAGGCCTTGTTTTGGTGTTTGTGGTATATTTTGTCTTTTTTTTTATGCGTAAGGTGAAATTTAGCTTTAAAAACCTGATACCATAATTTTTCAACTTTATTCACTGCCTTTCTCTCTCGTCTTCAGGTCCAGGTGACGGGCATCATCCCCGAGCGCGCCACACTCTTCAAGTCGGCCCTGGAGCCCTGCCGCCTCACCTTCAAGACGGCCGAGGGGGGGGAGTACGTAGCCATCTTCAAGCACGGGGACGATCTACGCCAAGACCAGCTCATCATTCAGGTTAGCGAGAGGGCAGAGAGGAGGTGTTTTTTTGTTATTATATTATTTTTCATCACAAAGGACTGGCCAAGCGTAAACAAAAAAGAAGAGGTAGCAAAAAGCCTTCTTAGTTGCCAATCCCTATGCAGAAAACAGTAAGAGAATAAAGGAAGGTAGAAAGGTCGGCAGCATAGGTTAGCGGGAGTGTAGTGAAGTATTTTTTCTTCTTTTTAACTCCTTGAGACCCAGAACGTAATTTCCATGGTAATTTGGGTACCATTAGACGATTTTTAGTGACTATAAGTAATATTTTATAGATATGACCTGTTTAGTATCCTTGTCCGCTAACTAATTTGGTTTATTTAGTTACTTTTTGTGATTTTATGGCTCGACAACAGACAATTTTTTTATAGCAAAGGAAAGATCTGGGCGTGAAGGGGTTAAATCACAAAGGAGACTTCACACCCAGATTTTTCTTTTGCTATAAGAAATATCATGTTAGTCATAAAATTACGAAAAGTAACTGAATATACCAAATTAGCTAGTGGCCAAGGATACTAAACAGGTCATAGCTATAAAATATTGCTTATACTCACTAAAAATCATCTAATGGCAGTCAAATTACAATGGAAGTTACGTTCTGGGCCTCAAGGGGTTAACGTGCAGCAACAGGCTCAAGAAAAGGTGTCAAGAAAGGTCAATTTGAGACAATATTTTACTATATTTAATAAATAATTACATGTTCACAAATAAAAATGTATGATTTAAATTGTCACGAACTGATAATAGAGGCTGATAGTCATATAGAATACAGGCATTTGTCTAGAAAAATACCTATACCACGTAAAACATAATAGAGAATACAGGCATTTACAGAACTAATAATAGAGAATACAGGCATTTACAGAACTAATAATAGAGAATACAGGCATTTACAGAACTAATAATAGAGAATACAGGCATTTACAGAACTAATAATAGCGAATACAGGCATTTACAGAACTAATAATAGAGAATACAGGCATTTACAGAACTAATAATAGAGAATACAGGCATTTACAGAACTGATAATAGTAATACACAGGCATTTGTCCAGAACAATACCTATTCTACGTGAAACATGATTGATTACTCTAAATACAAACATGTAATACTATATGAACAAATATTGTAATGTCACTTATTACAGAGGATTTTAGATTATACCAGACACGTGTAGATATACTGACAGGTGTAAAAACAGGTGGTGATGAAGACACAGGCTGGGAAGAGAGTCCTTTATTCCTGACTAGTTTCACCTCTACTGTATGTATTCCTCTTTAGAAGCCCAGTAAAGGTGAAACTAGTCAGGAATAATGTACTCTTTCCAGCCCGTGTCTCCTTAGGTTAGGTTAGGTTAGGTTAGGTTAGGTTAGGTTAGGTTAGGGTAGTAGTAGACATACGACATACGTAAAGTCACCACTTTACACAATATAACCTCAAATACAATCTCCTTCCTCCAACAAATCTAACCATCCTGCTGTAACCTCTCCCCTTCCCTCACCGTTTCACTCTTTCTCTATAACCCTGACCCTTTATTATGCTTTACCATAGTGCCATATGACCTCTGATGTCTGGCACATTTTCCCCTTTTTGGCATTACATCAATCAATTACCTCAAATACTGATCTATTGCTGTCTGTTCCTTCTTTGTATTGCTAAAACATCCTTCCCTACATTTTCACACCCTTGGGAAAATACCCTCGCACTAACGGACATTTGGCTTTAACGGACCACTTCTCCCCCTTTTAGTCTGTTAAATCAAGGGTAGACTATTGCTAAGACATCCTTCCCTGACCCATCTTTACTATAGTCTATTTTTATAATGAGGCAAAAATTCCATTCTATCTGAAGGTCTCATGCTTAAAAGGATGCCTATGTTTACCTGATAGTATAGTTAACTATGCTAAAATACAGCTGAAATGTAGAAGAAGCGTACTATTCCCTTCTCCTGGCATCAAATATCAGTCAGTAAGCAGCAAGGGGGTCAGGATTTTTCACCTCGTTAAAGAACGTAAACTTGTCTAGACATCACGTGTGAGACTCACGACCTACTGTCTGTTACCGCAGATCAATCACGCTGATGGACAGCTTCTGAGGCGGGAGAACCTGGACCTGCGCCTCACCCCCTACAAGGTCTTGGCCACCAGCAGCAAACATGGTTTTGTGCATTCATAGAGTCTCACGCCGTGGCTGACGTATGTATAGCAGGGACACACACTTGTATAGCAGGGACACACACTTGTATAGCAGGGACACACACTTGTATAGCAGGGACACACACTTGTATAGCAGGGACACACACTGTCCTCGTGTACAGTTGATTGATGAACTAACTAACTTTTTTTTTTTTTATATTAGGTTACATTATTATAGTGACGACCTGTGATTAGAGGCTCATACCGCCCCCCTGTGTCATCTGGTGAACTCGCAATTGATAGGTAGAGTTAATGGGCAGCATGTGGGTGTTCTTAGGCCACTCGACGGTTGCAGAAAGATCTCGAGTGGATAAATTCGCCCTCATCGGGGATCGAACTTGGGTCACCGGGCACGTCACTCTGAGAATCTTACCACTCTGCTACCGCCTCCCCAAATCTGAAGAGCAATGCAATACATAAATAAATATAATAATGATAATAATAATAACTATTTCACTCAAATAGGGCATATGTTAACATATACATTGCTTACAAATTAGGACACACCACATCAGACAGGGTGTACCATGAGCAGGCACGGCGCATCTACCCTGTGTGTAGGCCTCACCCTGTCTAACTGTGGAGACCACAAAGCTATAGGTGTGTTCCACCCTCAACTTCAGACTCCATACCGAGTGTCTGCTAATGACAGTCAGACACTTGATGTTTTTTTTGAGACGACAGTCTCGGAGATGTTTTAACGAAACGACAGTCTCTGAGATGTTTTTACGAGACGACTGTCTCCGAGATGTTTTTTACGAGACGATAGTCTGGGAGGAGCTGGACCAGCTGGGTACGCCCAGCAGCCTCTAAAGGATGTCATTGTGACAGACACGAAGCCTGTTCATGGAAGCCACTTTGTATCTCCCCCACAGTGACTGGTAAATGTTATACCACATACTGATGCCTCCTTCATGAGGAACTTGCCCTCCTGGTGCAGCGCCACACTGTCGATGGTGCCAGTGTGTCTCTCGGGGGGGACGTCAGTGACATAAATCAGTACACATGAAGGGTGGGCCGGCATGCCAGACATCTCGTGCACGAGGTCCAGAATTATAGGGACATTGTCCTTCATGTCTCAGCGTGCCTGCTTCCTCATCCTGGACCTCCACCACAGCCACCACCACCTTGCAGCAGAGGTCCCTGGCGCTGGCGCTGGCGGCGTCACTGTAGTGGCCACACACGGCCTCTACCAAGTTGTCCTTCGCCACTCTCCCTCCCTCGGCAGAGACGCGTTGGTGGGCCATGCTATCGGCGTGAGGCCCAGCCGCGGCCTTAGATAGTCAGGATATCCGGGCGAGGGTTGACGCGCGGCACAGGGGACGGTGGACACCAGACATCACTCTCATAAGGCGTCACTTCACCAATCTCCACCTATAAGCTTCATCGCCGGCCTCCATGTTTAGCCCTCCAAACGCGACACACACGTCCACCGCTGTGACTGCAAGGAGGAGGAGGGCATGATTAGTGTCTAGAATAACTGATAAAATCTCTCTCAACATCTTTCTCACATCAATATGATAAGCGAGGTATGTGCGTCTTAACCCCTTGAGGCCCAGAACGTAATTTCCATTGTAATTTGGGTACCATTAGAAGATTTATAGTGACTATAAGCAATATGTTATAGATATGACCTGTTTAATGTCCTTGTCCACTAACTAATTAGGTATATAAGTTACTTTTCGTAATTGTATGGCTAAAAACAGACAATTTTTTATAACAAAGGACTTTAAAGATCTGGGCGTGAAGGGGTTAATACTACTACTCTTTACATACTACTACTACTACTACTACATACTATTACATACATACAACTCCTCAGTCTCAATACTCTCTCATTAACCTGTCTCAATATCATCTCAATACTCCTAATTAGTAGTACCTAGTCTCAATATCATCTCTATACTAATATAGAATAGTCTCAATATCATCTCAATACACTACATCTAAAAAATACATACATATACATACATTTAGGTTAACTAATGAACTAACTAAAACTAACATTTAGGTCATTAGGTTAACACTCCTCATTAACTTCCCAGGTCCTGCGTACAGAGGGAGGAATCCAAAACTTCTTCCGCAAGTGTGCCCCTTCAGACACGGGTCCCTACGGCATTGCCCCGGAGGTGATGGACACATACATCCGCTCCTGTGCCGGCTACTGCGTCATCACCTACCTGCTGGGCATCGGCGACCGTCACCTCGACAACTTACTCCTCACGCGGAACGGCAACCTCTTCCACATCGACTTCGGCTACATCCTCGGCCGGGACCCCAAGCCTCTTCCGCCGCCCATGAAGCTTAGCCGGGAGATGGTGGAAGGCATGGGCGGAGCGCATTCGGAGTACCACCTGGAGTTCCGCAAGCTGTGCTACACCGCGTTCCACCAGCTGCGTCGTCACTCCAACCTCATCCTCAATCTGTTCTCCCTCATGGTGGATGCGAACGTACCGGACATCGCCCTCGAACCTGACAAAACGGTACGGAAGGTGGAGGATAAGTTCCGGTTAGACCTGAGCGACGAGGAGGCGGTGAGCTTCATGCAGGGCCTCATTGATGACTCTGTGAATGCTGTGGTGGCTGCCGTGGTGGAGCAGCTGCATAAGTTTGCCCAGTACATCAGGAAGTAATAATAATAATAATGTTATTCTCACCCGAAGGTATATAAGAAAAACAACAACAGAAGGGAGAGTGAAGGGAAGAGAAGGGAATGAAGGGAGTGAAGTGAAGGGAAGGGAAATGAAGGGAGTGAAGGGGAAGGAAATGAAGGGAGTGAAGGAAGGGAAATGAAGGGAAGGGAGTGAAGTGAAGGGAAGTAAGAGTGGAAAGATGAACTATTTTTCAGCATTTTCTGGAAGTGAAGGGAATGAAAGTTTAATTATTTTGCAGCATTTTCTGTACATAGCTTCAACATTCTCTAAGCTGTTTATTAAATACATGATTACTGTTATTTTTGTTTATTATATTATAGCATTTTGTGGGAGTGAAGGGAGTGAAAGATGAACTATTTTGCAGCATTTTCTGTACATAGCTTCAACATTCTAAGCCGTTTATTAAATACATGATTACTGTTGGTTTGGTTTATTATTGCAGCAGCGTGGATTTAACTAAGAACTTTTTGATTTGCGTGACTACGACGGAGATGAACACACAAAGATTATCGAGTGCCAAGTGTTATCCGAGGCAATTTTTATATCTTGTATTAAGAATGTTATTAATTTGAGTAATAAATTTTTATAAGAAAAGGATTTTTTTTTCATTATCAATCTTTTGCTGTACTGTGCGGGACATGTTTCCTGAGGCAACACTCCCTCATCACCAACCAGTGTTTTGGTGAACACATTACAATAATAATAACAATTTAAAAAGGAAATAGGGAGAAACTGGTTCACAAATAGGGTGGTAAATGATTGGAATGGACTCAGTCGTCAGGTGGTCAATGTGGAGTCTATTGGGGTCTTTAAAAGGAGTCTGGATAAATTCATGGATGGGGAAGAGAGGTGGATATAGGTAGAGTTAAGTAACAGGAACTACCACGTGTAGGTAGGTCTCACGGCCTCTTGTAGCTTCCTTATTTTCTTATGTTCTTATCACCAGCCAGTGTAATGGTGAACGCATTACAATAACATAAAATCCAGCTTACCTGCAGATAGATGGCAATAATGGTTGGTGTGGTGTACTGCCTTGCCCCTCATCCTCCTTATACTGCTACTGCTATTGCTGCTGCTGCTGCTGCTGCTGCTGCTGCTGTCTGGGTATGTCCACCACCACCACCACTCTGATAAAAAATAGGGGAAACGTTGAATGCTTCCTTCAGCAAACACTCCTTGCCTTCCCTACACTCGGCTCTAACATGAGACACGCGGCAGCAGTTATACATAAGGACACTAAGTGACCCTCATTTCATGTATTATGCGAGTCTTTGAGGTCATTCCTATGTATTGTTGAGGCAGGAGACCAGCCTCACCCAGTAACAGGGATATCACGGCGATTCCCATGGCTTGTATAGGAACCATAGCCTGAAATAGCAGTTATAATTGTAATCATATGTACAATTAACTCTACAGTCGTGTTCAGCTTGCCACAAACCTTCTCTGAACAAATTTTCATGAGATTCTAAGATGTCAAAATTTTCATAAAAATCTGAAGGGTTTTACCCTTAGAATTTTGATGAAAATTTTGACATCTTAGAATCTCATGAAAATTTGTTCACAGAAGGTTTGTGGCAAGCTGAACATAACTGTAGAGTTAATTGTATGATTAAAATTCTAAATCCTATTTCAGAATTAGAATTACCCCTTAGAATTTTGGTGAAAATTCATGTTTTCTTGAATAACTCGAAAACTGCTTTTTTCGTAATATTGCATATAATAGTAAAGATAGGTCAGGGAAGGACCTTCCTCTTGAACTGGTAAAACATTTGTTACGTAAATAATCAAGAAAATGCTATTTTTCTTATTTTTCATAAAACAAACATTTTCTCCATAAGTACATAAGTTAATGGCAAACTAAATGCAGCATCGGATGTAACTCATCAAGCCTAACAACTTTGCTTCTATACATATTTCCCCTGGGACTGATGGCTACACAGTATATTGGCAAAAACGTGTTAGTCAACAATCACAGGCAATTTTTCTCGGCTGTAAATCTGAAAAATATTTCCGTCACAGAGAAGTGAAAATAGGTAGCAAGAAAAGTTGTGGATCTTATATGTAAATGTATTTGTTAAATAAATTTTCCTGTCTGATTAACAGTTTTGGGAAAAAGACGACACACACACACACACACACACACACACACACGTACACACACACGAGATGTCTCTACTGGTCTCGCCACCCACCATGCCAACCCGTGGCTGGTGTCTCTTGGCCTCTTTCCTCTCTGGTTGTCTGGCACATTTCCCTTTTCTGGCATTAAATCAATCAATCTTTCGTCTCTGAAGCACCGCTCAGATTCCTCAGGTTGTTAAATCCAAGATCTATAGACTTT
>JACEEZ010024258.1:100000-127500 GCA_016584305.1 Chionoecetes opilio
CCTTCCCTTTCCCTACCTACTTACCTACCTACCTACTGTCCCTACCTATCCCCCCATCCATCCTCCATCCATCCATCCATCCTCCCCCATCCACCATCCATCCATCCTCCATCCATCCTTTCCAAATTCCCCCCATCCCCCAAATCCATCCAACCATCCATCCATCCATCCCTCCATCCATCCTCCTACCATCCATCCCCATCCTTTCCCCACCCCCATCCCATCCATCCTTCCATCCACCCACCCCATTACCCATCTATCTATCTATCTATCTCCCTTTACCTACCTACCTACCCATCTACCTACCTCCCTTTATATCTCCCCACCAAAACCTAATATCTCCCTACCTACCTACCTACCTCCCTTTTTCCCCCACCCCCTGTTTTCCCCTCCTTTAATCATTTTTTTAACGAATAAAAAATCCTCCCCCCTTGCTGCTTACGGGACTGATATTTGATGCCGGAAAGAGAATACTAAAACCCTTTTTCCCAAAATTTTCTTTTTGTTTTTGGGTCATAGTTAACCATAGTATTTAAACTAGGCAAAATTTTTCAGCATGGGGCCTTCAGATAAAAATGGTATTTTGGCCTGGGGTAAAATAATGAGTTTTATAGTTCCCCAGAAATCACTCGTATAACCCCCCCTTCCAAAAAATTCCGTTCCCCGGCATGTCAAAAACCCGCCTCCCCCCTCCCATCCTTGCCTCGAAAGGGGCGGCCCTAAAGGACACTCCCTCAAACCCCCTGTTTCCTGCTCCTCCTCCCCCCTGTTATAAAATTTCCTGCCCCTCCCTCCCCTCCGGTTAAAATTTCCCTCCTCCTCCTCCTCCTCCTCCTTTTCCCTTTTCCTCTTCCTCCCCTCCTCCTCCTCCTCCTTTCCTCCTCCTCCTGTTTATACCTCCCCCCTCCTTTTCTTATACCCCCTCCCCCTCCTCCACCCCCTCTTTTTCCTCTTCCTCCTCCTCCTCCTCCTCCCCTCCTCCTGCTTATACCTCCTCCTCCTCCTCTTCCCCCTCCTCCTCCTCGTCCTCCCCCCTCCCCCGGGAAAAAATTTTACCCTCCCCCCAAATCAAATGGGGAAAAGTAATTGCCTCCTGTCCCCGAGATAAAGTCAGTTTTTTAACAAAAAAAACGTACAATTTTTTGGGGAGTTTTTAACCCTACCTCTATAAACTGGAAAAATATTCTGCTGATAGAAAGGAATGCGTTGTTTTTATATGGTAAAACGAATATTTTAAAAAATCAGTGGCCCGGGGGAGCCTAAAAGGGATAATAGTATCCTAGATTTAGTTTTAAACTCCGCTTGACCCTATTGTTACTGCGATATGGGTGAACTTTGGCAAACAGTGATCAAAAGGCTAATCAAAATGCCCCAAAAAATTTGGCAATGAAACATCACAAAATGGGTTATTATCCCAAATTAAAATAAAGCAATTTCAGGGGGGAAAGATCAGCAGGGAAAACAAAACGAAGTTAAAGGGTTGACCTACTAAAGGGTTAAAACGCCAAAAACTGTGAAATGTTTCACTAATAAACTCCGATCGGGGGTTTGGAAAAACATTTTTCAAAAAAAAAGAAGAAAAAACTTTTTGAATAACTAAACAAAAAACCCATTTTGGATGAATAATGAGATCCAAAAAAATTCATTGGCAAAAGCCCCGGGAGCGTTAAAGTTTACAAACGATAAAATGCGACTGCATTCAAAAGAGAATCCCAATGTTTTTCAAACGCGCTGCAAAGGACTAATTAGGTCTAAAAAGCGCGAGTATGAAAAAAAAATTGGAAAAGGAACCCAAATAAAACCCAAAAAGGTTCTTTAATACGTTCGAAAGTAAAAAAAAACGCCCCAAAACAAAAATTGGGAAACCACTGAAAGAAAAATAATAATATTTGGAAAATTTAAAATAAAGTAGGGCGTTCGAAATAAATGAATACTTTAAACGGGGTTTATTTATTAAAGAAGAAAAAAACCTCCTTTAAACCAAACCCCCAGAAAACATGTATGCGGACCCAAAAGGGATAGACGGTAATAGGAGAAAAACACATGGGAACAAAATTTATCAAAGTATTTGCTAAACTTGACCCAGCAAAATCCTTGGGGGGGGCAAAATTCCTCGCCACGCCTACTTCGCGAATTTTCATGGTCAACTTTCGCTCCCAAAAAAATTTTTTTTCCCCAATAAATCGCTAATGAAAAAAATTTTTCCTATTATGTGGAAATTAGCTAATGTTACCCGATTTTAAAAAAAGGGGAAAGGGGCCTCCAAGAAAATTACCCCCAAATTGCCCAAAACGTCCGTATTTTTAAAACTTTTGAAAAAAAAATTGGGTGGAAAAATAGTGTTTTTTCCCTCGATGAAAATAACTCTATACTAAACTCCCAGCTGGATTTCGAAATAAGAGATCCTCCCTTAAAAAACCCTCCCCCGGGATTTTTTTAAATGCCTTTATTTAAAAAAACGGGGACGCAAAAATTTCCCCCTGGGATGTAATATCCCCTTAAATTTTCAGAAACCCTTTCGATACATTTTCCACAAAGGCTTTTTGACCAAGCAAAGGGGAAACATGCATAGGAAAAGCAATTATGTCATGGATTGGCGATTGGTTTTCCAAAATCGAAAACCCGGGGTTTTAAATAAATGGTGAGGTTTCTGTTGGTTAGATTTCACTAGTGGGGGGGCCCTCAGGGCTCGGCCCGGGGTCCTACTCTTTTTCGGGAATATATCAACGATCTGGACTGGGGACTTGTATCTAAAATATAAAAATTTGCAAAATGACCCCAAAAATTAGGGGGTAAAGCATATACTAAAGAAAACTGCGAACTCATACAAATTTGATCTCGAAAAACTACAGTTTGGGAGGGGATAAGGGGCTTTTAAAAAATTCAATTCCGATAAATGAAAAGAAATGCATATGGGAAAATGATAACCTCAAAAAATAACTATCAAATGAAAAAAATCTTTTAACTAAGTCAGCGGGAAAAATGATTTAGGTGTAAATCATCAGTAATGACCCTGAAAACCAGTTCCCTTGCCTACTGCCAGTAAAAAAGGAAAAATATGTTTGGGCTTTAAATTTAAAAGTAACTTTGAACATAAAAACGCCGAAGTAATGACCAATTATACACTTTCCCCTTTGGTTTTGGCCCGCACTTTGGGGTTGCCGTTCAAATTTTGGTCGCCCCGTTTCGAAAAGATTTAAACCAAAATTTGGGGGCATGCAAAGAAAAGCAACCAAACAAATTCCAAACTCTGCGAAAATTTATCTTAAAGAAGAGAGACTGGGGGGAAACCTTTAAAATGTTTTTTCCCTTAAAAGGTCGTAGAAAACCGTGGGGAAATTTATTTTGAAACCTTTAAGATCCTAAAAGGTTTTGAAAGTCTTATCAAGAGAACCTATTCGAGCTTTCAAACTCAAGTGACAACAAAAAAATGGTTAAAAAATAAACGGGCAACGTTTTCATCACCGAAACTCCGTAAAAAATTTTTTCAATGTTTTGAGTCGTTGAAACGTGGAAAAAAGTTTTCCAGCAAATGTTGTCGGAGCCAACACAATAACCCCACATTAAAAAAAAAGACTTGACGCCCACTTTAAATTAAAAGGGTATTGATTTGCGAATTAGTATCTATTTCCCCCTTAAAACGGAATTAGTTTATGGTAGTGGGGAGTTGTATTAGTATTTTTTTATATCCTATCATTCTGCACTATTGGGAAATTTCCATGTTCCCCCTCCCCCTTTAGGACAGGGGATCTTTTTTCCCAAATGTTTTCTTACAAATAGTTATAGTTTGTAGTATGTAGTTTTCCCAGATACCCTCGCTATGGAAACCAAAAGGTCTCCTGGGGGTCGTTACTCCATGTAATCCATGTAATCCTCGTCGTCCTCCTCCTCCTCTTCCTCCTCCTCCTCCTCCTCCTGCTTATACCTCCTCCTCCTCCTCCTCCTCCTCCTTATACCTCCTCCTCCTTAACCCCCCCCTCCTCCTCCTGCCCTTTTACCCTCCTCCTCCTCCCCGTCTCGCCTGTGTTTTTAGTGCGCGCCTACTAATGCCCGTGCAGTTTTTGGGTTTTTGTTTGGTATTTTTGATGTCCCCTCTTGGCCACCCCCTGTGGGGTGGTTGCGGGGGATGGTGGTGAAGGGGGTGAGGGGCCCTTGGGGGGCAGGACTTGTGCTTTTTTGTGGGTTATGGGAGAGTGGTGAGAGTGGTGAGGCAGGACTTGTGGTTGTTGCAGTGAGTTGGGAGATTGGTTCTGATGGTCTGTTGGTGAGGAAGAATATAGGGTTGTGTTGTGTTGGGGTTTTTTGGGGGTGTGGGGTTGTTGGGAATGGATGGGGGGTTTATAATGGGGGGTTGTGTGGGGGGTGGAGTGTGGTGGGTTTTGGTGTGGGGGTGGGTTGGGGTTGCTAGCCTTTCCCTGGTTTTTAAATATGGTGGTTGTGGTAGCTGTGGTGGATGTGGTGGTGTGTGGTGGTGGTGGTGTGTGGTGGTGTGTGGTGGTGTGTGGTTGTTTGTTTGGGGTTTTGTGGTGTGTGTTGGTTGGTGTGGTTTTTTTGTGGGGTGTGGGTGGTTTTTGGTGGATTAGGTGGGGGTGTGGTGGTGTGGTGGTGTGTGGTGGATGTGGTGGATGTGGTGGAGTGTGGTGGTGGCAGTGGAAGCCAGAGGAAAAAAAGATGCCTACCACTATCTCAAACGAGAGTCAGCAGAGGGAGGAAGAGCGACTGGAACTGGAATGAGGAAGAACCATTTTAAATAACAACAAAAACAAGAGGCGTTTAAAAAACCCGGCAAAGGCCCGGCAGGCAGGCCCCGGGAGGCAGGCGGCAGGCAGGCCGGCAGGGAGGCAGGCAGGCAGGAGGCAGGCAGGCAGGCAGGCAGGCAGGCAGGCAGGCAGGCAGGCAGGCAGGCAGGCAGAGAAAGGAGGGGAGGGTGAAGTAAAGGAGGTATAAGCAGGTAAGCAGGTGCGTTGGTGTTTTAGTTTAAGGGAGAAGGGTTTGTCAGGGAAGGGAAAAGGGCTGGGGGGACAGGTTTAAAAAGCAGCTTTGAGTTGGGTAAAGTGTAATTTGGTTTGGGAAAAGAGAAAAGGGAAAGTGCGGGGCTAAAAAAACAAAAACCCTGGTGTTTTCATTAGGGGGGCATGGAGTTAAATAAAAGGGGATGTTGGGGTTTTTTAGTTTTTGGGTTTATTTTGTATATATAACATGTTTGGGGTTTTTTTGAGATGTATCGATGGGGCCTTTTCTTTGTTGTTTTTTTAAAGAGGGAAAAAAAACCTGCCCCCGGGGCCCCCCCCCACCCCCCCAAAAAACCCCCCCCCGGAAAAAGCACCCCCCCCCCCCCCTTCTTTTGCTGTTAAAATTTTTTTTCCCAAAAAAATCTATTCCTTTTAAAATTTTGGGTTATTTTTAACATAGATTAAGATAGGAAAATAATTTTTTGGTTTTAAAAAATTTTTCCTTTAAAAACCCAAAAACAAAATATATTCCCCTTTCTCTCTCTTCTCTCTCCTCGGCTCTCTCTCTCTCCTCTCTCCTCCTCTCCTCTCTCCCCTCTCTCTCTCTCTCTTCCTCTTCTGGGGGCTCTCTCTCCTCTCTCCTCCTCTCTCTCTCTCTCTCTTTCCTTTTTCTCTCTCTCTCTCTCTCTCTTGTCCCCGTCTTTTCCTTTCCCCTCGCTTTTTTTAGTTATGTTTCTCTCTCTCTCTCTCTCCCCTCTGTCCCCCTCTCTGTCTCTCTCTCTCTCTCTCCCCTCTCCTCTTTTTCTCTCTTCTCCCCTCCTTTTCTCTCTCTCTCTCTCCTCTCTCTCTCTCCCCTCTTTCCCTCCTCTTTCTCTGTTTTCTGTCTCTTTTCTCTGTCTCTGTCTCTTGTCTCTGTTTTCTCTCCTTTTTCGTCAAAATCCCATTTTCATTTTAAATTTAAGGGGCTCAAATTTTAACACTCACAAATTAAACAACTTTTATAAAAACTCCACGGAAAAAAAGAAAAAAATATTCCTACACCCGAAATGTAAACAAAAAAGTATAAACAACAACAAATCAAATGAGCTCTTAGTGGAAATGGGTCTGCCGGTATACAGTGGTCTATGGTCTGCCCTAACTAACCCTTTCCCAAACGTCCTCATAAATCAAAGACCAACTGGATCCCTGCCAACCCAGCTCAGCTAAGCCTCATCTGGTTGCTAATATAAGGAACCCATGAGGTGGAATCCATGAGCCTGAAGAACCACGACAGCCATCATCGTAAACCGCCAAAACCACGCCCCTTTTTTTGTTTTGCTTTTTCTGTCAACATCATCCCTTTCCCGAAAATACACTCATGACCCGTCTCTCTCTCTCTCTCCCCCCTCTCCCCTCTCCATTTTCCCTCCTCTCTCTCTCTTTTCTCCTCTCTCCCTCTCTTCTCCTCTTTTCTCCTCTCTCTCTCTAAATTTTTCTCTCCCCTCTCTCTCCTCTCTCTCTCTCTCTCCTCTCTCTCTCTCTCTCTCCTCTCTCTCTCTCTCTCTCTCTCCTCTCTCTCTCTCTCTTTCCTCACTGATTTTAAGTTACCAGTAAAATGGTTGACTATTCCTCTCTCCTCATCTCTCTCTCCTCTCTCTCTCCTCTTCCTCTCCTCTCCTCTCTCTCTCTCTCTCTCTCTCTCTCTCTCTCTCTCTCTCTCTCTCTCTCTCTCTCTCTCTCTCTCTCTCTCTCTCTCTCTCTCTCTCTCTTTCTCACTGATTTTAAGTTACCAGATAAAATGGTGACTCATTCTCTCTCTCTCTCTCTCTCTCTCTCTCTCTCTCTCTCTCTTCTCTCTCATCTCTCTCTCCTCTCTCTCTCTCTTCTCTCTCTCTCTCTCTCTCTCTCTCTCTCTCTCTCTCTCTCTCTCTCTCTCTCTCCTCTCTCTCTCTTCCTCTCTCTCTCCTCTCTCTCTCATCTCTCTCTCTCTCTCTCTCTCTCTCTCTCTCTACCTTTCCTTCCCCCCTCCCTCCCCCTCTCTCTCTCTCGGGGCAGTCTTTCTCTCTCTCTCTCGCCGAAGTCAGACTGGACCAACATTCCAACGCGGCGTGAAAGGTATAATTTGTACAGGTGGGATGAGGCTGGTGGGCTGAGGGAGGGGGCGGGGCAGGTCTTGAGGGGCGGGGCAGGTCTTGAGGGCGACCTGAGTGATGTGGTGATGGGGAACAAGTAGTGCCATGGGCGTAATGGTACAGGAGGAAGAAGCTGAAGTGGAAGCGGAATGAAGCTCTAGACTCTATTTTTTTAACGAGGCGAAAATTTCAGTCTATCTTAAGGTCTCATGCTCAACCCCTTTCACGCCCAGATCTTTCCTTTGCTATATAAAATCGTTTGTTGTTAGCCATGAAATTACAAAAAACTAATTGAATATACCAGATTAGTTAGTGGCCAAGGATACTAAACAGGTCATAGCTATAAAATATTGCTTATACAGTCACTAAAAATCGTCTCATGGTACCCAAATTACAATGAAAATTACGTTCTAGGCCTCAAAGGGTTAAAATGATACCAATGTTTACCTGATAATATGGTTAACTATGATCAAAATCCCGAACTAACCAAAATAAATTTAAAAGAGAGAACAAAAACCGATTTCTAAAACTAACCAAACTCAACTTTATAAACCCCATAAAAAAAAAACCATATAACGTTTAAAACTCATGAATCGCAGGTAAAAAACTGAATATTATGAGGCATGGAGGAGGTAAAGGAGGTGGAGGAGAAGATAGAGGAGGTGGAGGAGGTGGAGGAGGTAAAGGAGGTGGAGGAGGAGGAGGAGGTGGAGGAGGTGGAGGAGGTGGAGGAGGTGGAGGAGGTAGAGGAGGTGGAGGAGGTGGAGGAGGTGGAGGAGGTAGAGGAGGTGGAGGAGGTAGAGGAGGTGGAGGAGGTAGATGAGGTGGAGGAGGAAGACGAGAGGGAGAAAAGGTGGAGTTTACTGAAATAGGTGAAGAACATTGAAAAAGGAAGCTGTTCTTTCATTTACTTTAACCCCTTGAGGCCCAGAACGTAATTTCCATTGTAATTTGGGTACCATTAGACGATTTTCTAGTAACTATAAGCACCATTTTATAGATATAACCTGTTTAGTATCCTTATCCACTAACTAATTTGGTATATTCAGTGACTTTTCGTAATTTTATGGCTCGACAACAGACGATTTTTTTTTATAGCAAAGGAAATATCTGGGTGTGAAGTAGCTAAAAGAGTAGCTACGTCTCCCTTCCTTCTGCACAGGTGTGAAAACCCTCTCCAGGTGTGTACAGGTGTGTTTTGAATGGCCAAGGGGACAGGTGACTTGTGGCTATCCTCTCCTCTACACGTTTATAATTCTATTTTCTATATAATTCGTGTGTCCCAAGGATTTCACAGCTTTTATCCCTTACCACACATGCACCATTCTCTCTCTGTCTCTCTCTCTCTCTCTGTCTGTCTGTCTGTCTGTCTGTCTGTCTCTCTCTCTCTGCCTGTCTCTCTCTGTCTCTCTCTCTCTCTCTCTCTCTCTCTCTCTCTCTCTCTCTCCTCTCTCTCTCTCTCTCTCTCTCTCTCTCTCTCTCTCTCTCTCTCTCTCTCTCCTGTTTTCCCAGCTGGACAAGACGTGTGGGCTCTTGGGTGACCTTCCTCAAGGCCGTCTGTGTGTGTGTGTGTGTGTGTGTGTGCGCGCGTGCGTGTGTGTGTGTGCTTCCTCAAGCCACGTCACCGCTTAACCTGCTTCCTAGGATAACCTGTGATATTTTCTGAAGCACTGTCACCTACACACTTCTGTCACCACCACCACTACCATCACCACCACCACACCACCACCACCATCACCACCACCACCATCATCACCACCACCATCACCACCACCACCATCACCACCACCACCATCACACCACCACCACACCACCACCATCACCACTTCCCCATCCACCCACCATCTACCATGTTTTTATACCAATAACACTACACCACCACCACCATCACCACCAGCCACCACCACCACCACCACCACTACCACTACCACTACCACCATCACCATCACCAACAACACAATCACCACCACCACCACCACCACCAACAACACATCACCACGGTATTTACCACCGACCAACCACTATCACCACCACCACCACCACACCACCACCACTACCACCACACTACCACCACACCACCATCACCACCACCACTACGCACTACCACCACCACCACCACGCAACCACCACCACCACCACCAACAACAACAACAACACTGCTTACAACAAAAACTAATATATATATAATAACAAAAACATGTTTACCTCAGCATTGTACAGTATATACGTAACATTACCACACACACACACACACACACACACACACACACACACATACCAGAGAGGAAACCGTACAATGATTTAAACAGAAAAATATAATGGGTAGATTAAAAGAAAATAAACACAATATGCATAAAGGCTCGGTGAAAAGGCCACGAGAGAGAGAGAGAGAGAGAGAGAGAGAGAGAGAGAGAGAGAGAGAGAGGGGGCCTAAAGATCAGAGAGCCTTAGCCACACCCCTAAACAACTTGCTGGGGCGTCAACTCTTTTCTCATAACCTAAAATATTTACATTCTTTTCCATCTATCATATTTTGACACACATACACACACAGACACACACTCTCTCTCTCTCTCTCTCTCTCTCTCTCTCTCTCTCTCTCTCTCTCTCTCTCTCTCTCTGAATAAAGAATAAACCTACAAACCTAAAATAAACAGAATCCAACACAATAGCAATCAGGATCTGACTCCAATCTACACGCCGCGAGAAGGGATCCGAACCCACTATTGCCCCGTCACAGCCACCACCATCACCACCTTATGATGCCCGCCAGATTCGTGTTTTCAGAGCTTATACATGACAAGGGGAGAGGAAGAGAGGGTTGAAGAGAGGGGAGAAGAGAGGGGAGATGAAGTTCCAGAGTCTATACTTGACGTGGGAACAGGAAGAGAGGGTAGGGTAGAAGAGAGGGAATAAGAGAGGGAAGAAGAGAGGGAAGATGAAGTTCCACGGCCTTTACTTGACGTGGGAGCAGTAAGAGAGAGTAGAAGAGAGAGTAGAAGAGAGGGAAGATGAAGTGCCAGAGCCTTTACTTGACGTGGGAATAGTAAGAGAGGGTAGGAGAGAGGGAAGAAGAGAGGGAATAGAGGGTAGCAGAGAGTGTAGAAGAGAGGGAATAGAGGGTAGCAGAGAGGGAAGAGGAGAAGAGAAAAGGGGAGAAGAGAGGGGAGAAGAGAGGGATGATAAAGATGAAGGCAGAGTAAGAGTAATGATAGCGAACAAAATCCTGGAGAGAACAGCAGATGAAAGATTGGAATGATGATGCTTTTAGGCGGGAAAAAAAAATAGGAAGAGTGATATAGATTGAGAAGAAGACAGAAAGAATGAGATGTTGTTAATTAAGAGACAGAAATATAAGGTAGTGTATTAATGAAGGAAATATGGAGAAGAGAAATTAAGTGTTGACGGAATGGAAGGGAAAGAAATAATGGGTGATAAAAATTGAGAAGGAAAAAGGTAAACAACAAACACGGAAAGATGGCGAGGTGACCCGACGCAAGATTTATGGAGAGAGAGAGAGAGAGAGAGAGAGAGAGAGAGAGAGAGAGAGAGAGAGAGAGAGAGAGAGAGAGAGAGAGAGAGAGAGAGAGAGAGAGAGAGAGAGAGAGAGAGAGAGAGAGAGAGAGAGAGAGAGAGAAATAGAAAAAGAAAACATGAAAAGTATATATAAAAGGAACGTTGAGAAATATTGAAGCATATAACTGTTGAGGAAAAAAAGGGGAAAAAAGGGGAAGACAAAAACGAAACAAATAATAACCAAAAAGATGAAAAAATGTTGTCGTAGGAGAGGGGAGAGAGAGAGGAGGAAAAGAAGAGAGAGAGAGAGAGAGAGGAGAGAGGAGGAGAGAGAAGAGAGAGAGAGAGAGAGAGAGAGAAAAGAGAGGGGGAGAAAAAGGGTAACGAGAGAGAGAGAGAAAAGAGGAGAGAGGGGAGAAGAGAAAGAGAGAGAGAGGAGAGAGAAGGGGAAGAGAAAGAAAAGAAAGAGAGAGAGAGGAGAAAAAAGATATGGGGAAAAGAAGGGGAAAGAAAGATGAAGGAGAGAGAACGATTTGGGGGCGTAGGCCCTGTAGTCACTAAAGAGAACCGCTGATAACATCTTGAGTGTTGGCAGGGCGGGTGTTCAAAGGCCCATCCCCTGCTGCTCCCTGCCAACCCTTCCCTCCCCTGCTGCTCCCTGCCAACCCTTCCCTCCCTGCCTTCCCCCTGTCATGCCCTCTTGCCCCCCCCATGCCTCCTTGCCTCAACTCTTTAGACTCCTTGCCCCGTGTTCTCTCAGTTTCTTTCTCAAACCTAATGTTCACTACTAATGCTTCTCATCTAAGAACATAAGAACATAAGGAGGCTACAAGAATACAAACAAACACACACACACACACACACGCGAGTAACCTCTATTTATACTTCACTCCTAGACCAAGAGACTTTTAATAGATAGACAGTCCGTTAACCTGGCTTCACTCCTCGTCTTCAAGCACACTTATTCCGTCATCATAAATAAAATGGGAATTGATTGAACGAAGTCTGAACAAAGTTCCCAAAGTATTCCTAGGATTTCTCTGCTGAACAGTAATTGGATGAAACGTGTCAATAACGCCAATCGCTTGCCATTAATTGTGTTATTAACGAGATACTTTATCACTGTCTGTATTAATGGGAAGACAGGTAAGCACGTGCAATCAGGAGGTGGAGGTGGAGGAGGAAGAAGAGGTGGAGGAAGAGTAGGAGGAGGGGAGGGGGAGGAGGAGGAAGAGGGCGAGGAGGGGTAGGAGGTGGAGGAAAGAAGGAGGAGGAGGAGGAGGAGGAGGAGGAGAGGAGGAGGTGTGGAGGAGGAGGAGGAGGAGGAGGAGGAGGAGGAGGAGGTGGGTGGAGGTGGAGTGGAGGTGGTGGTGGAGGAGGTGGAAGAGGTGATGGAGGAAGAGGAGGGGGAGGAGGGGGAGGTTGGAGGAGAAGGAAGAGAAGGAGGAAGAGGAGGTAGAGTCGGTGCTTCTGATCTCGGCACTTTCCCTCCGGCTAACCAGGTGTGCGACTAGACGATTGTTATCTGTTAATCAACTTACATCGTAACATGATTGGTGGAGGAGTGAGAAGTTCCCAAATGGGTGTGAGTGTTAGGCGTGGTGAGGAAAATGGAGGAGAGGAAAGGGAGAGAGGAGGGAAAGAAAGGGAGAGAGGAAGAGAGAGGGAATGAGAGGGGAAGAGAGGAGGAAGGAGAGAGAGGTGGGAAAGAGAGGAGGAGAGAGAGGAGGGAAAAGAGAGGGGAAGGAAAGAAAGGAAGAGGGAGATAACAAGAGGGAAAGAGAGGAAAAGGGAAAGAGAAAAGGGAGGGAAAAGGGAGAAAGAAGGAAAGAAAGGGAGAGGGAAGAGGGAAGAGGAGAAGAGAGGAGGAGAGAAAGACAGATACTTTTATGAGACAATCGTATTCATATGCATTTACTCAAGGCCAGGAAATAGAGATCTAAATTCCCTTGTCCTTGTATTTACCTACCAAAGTTAACTGAGGTGTGTGTGTGTGCGTGTGCGTGTGCGTGTGCGTGTGCGTGTGCGTGTGTGTGTGTGTGTGTGTGTGTGACGGGAAGAATCAGGGTTGTACTAGGGAGAAGGGTGTGATAGGGTGACAGGGAGAGTTAGGAGAGAGAAGTGAGTGATCTATCGCGGTAACGGGTGCAGTGAGGGACAGGTGGGGCAGGTAACCAGTCTTGGTTTACTTGACATTAGTAACCTTGAGTATCCCCGAAGGACACCATGATTCCTTCTCTCTCTCTCTCTCTCTCTCTCTCTCTCTCTCTCTCTCTCTCGCTCTCTCTCTCCTCTCTCTCTCTCTCTCTCTCCTCTCTCTCTCTCTCTCTCTCTCTCTCTCTCTCTCTGTGTGTGTGTGTTTGTTTACAATAAATACGTGAGAATATTTTGATTTCTTACAATGAAAACTAATATAAGCAAAAGCGTGTTGGCACATAATAAAGCACACACACACACACACACACACACACACACACACACACACACACACACACACACATACACACACACACACACTCCGAAGGGGAATTCCAGCGGGCAGTATGGCCCATGGAGGTGGCCGGTAATACTGGGGTTACCACGCTGCCCACCACCGGTACACAACCCAGTACACTACCCGGTACCCTCAGTAGGAACCCCGCTATCCGGACCCACCACCACCACCCCACCACACCTGCCTGCCTCCCGAGACGCCCGCCCTGCATCGGCCCGCGGGAGGATCTGGCGGTGCGTGGATAATGGCCGGGTACTCGATAGGATCACCAGGCCTCGGGAGCTTCATGTCGGCGCTGAGGGCATGACAGAGGCGTGTGCGTGCGTGTGTGTGTGTGTGCGTGGCCCGAGTCATGATTGCGTGCACGAGTCAGAACACAACACTGACTTTCGGGGCTGCGGGCGTAATGTGGCTCGTTCTGACACTACACAAGCCACAACAATGATGATGGGTGATGTTCCTCCTGACATTCAAGCTTCCCAGACCTGCCTAAGATCTTTAAATTATCTTTTTCTGAAGTTCCTCCTGACATTCAAGCTTCCAAGACGGCCTAAGATCTTGAAATGACCTTTTTCTGACGTTCCTGCTGACATTCAACCTTCAAAGACCGGCCTAAGATCTTGAAATGACCTTTTTCTGACGTTCCTCCTGACATTCAAGCTTCCAAGACCGGCCTAAGATCTTGAAATGACCTTTTTCTGACGTTCCTCCTTCCTTTCAACCTTCAAAGACCGGCCTAAGATCTTTAAATGACCTTTTTCTGACGTTCCTCCTCATTGCAACCTTCCAAGACCTACTTAATTAAGATCTTTAAATGACCTTGATAACTCTATAGAAGAAATAGCAAACAGAATTACAGTAAAATCGCGAAGAGAAGGAAGGAATATGACCTGGCACGCGAAACCCTGGCATGCAAATATGTGTACTTACTCTGGAGGCGCCGCAAGCAGGAGACAGAGGAATAGGAGGAAAGAGCTGACGATGCTGACGAACTGGTGTCTCTCCTCTTACCTTAACCTCTTCATGCCCAGATCTTTCCTTTACCTGTATGAAAATAGTCTGTTGTTAGCCATGGAAAGGAACTCAATATACCAAATAACTAGTGAACAAAGGTATACTAAACAGGTTATATCTAAAGAATGTTGTTTATAATTCATTAAAATAGTCTAATGGTGGTCAAATTACAATGGAAATTACGTTTTTGGGCCTCAAGGGGTTAAAACCTTCCGCCTGGTTTCGGAGCTACGTGTAAAGGCTCGTTGGGTCCTTGACAACGAGCCGGATTATGTACTACGAGCTGCACGTGTCGTTGCCTCCTCTCCTTTACCTACGCTCGTTGCCCTTGTTTCCTCGTACACCCCCCCCCCCCCCCCCCCCCCCCCCCCGTTAACATTTATAAATACCAAACACACTGACGGGCTTTCTACTTAGCCCGTGCTCTCTCTTAACCCCTTGAGGCCCAGAACGTCATTTCCATGGTAATTTGGGTGCCGTTACACAATTTTCAGTGACTATAAGCAATATTTAATAGATATGACCTGTTTAGTATCCTTGTCCACTAGCTAATTTGGTATATTCAGTCACTTTTCGTAATTTCATGGCTAATAACAGACTATTTTATATATTAATGGAAAGATCTGGGCGTGAAGGGGTTGAGGAAAGCAATAAGGGGAAAAAAAACACATTGGTAACGAGTGGTTGGTGAGAGAGTCGCCGTGACGCTGCAGATACACGACTGAGAAGACGACGACCCATTATCACCATCTCTCTCATCAGCACGACTGTTTTAATTATACTTTGTTGTGATACGTAGGTTATGCAATGGCTGGCTGACTGCTAGTGTGTGTGTGTGCGTGTGTGTTGTGTGTGTGTGTGTGCGTGTGTAATTGGTTGTTTTTAAGTAGTTAAATGACGATGCAGATGAATTGAGAGAGAGAGAGAGAAGAGAAGAGACGGAGAGAGAGAGAGAGAGAGAGAGAGAGGGGAGAGAGAGAGAGAGAGAGGGGAGAGAGAGGGGGAGAGAGAGAGAGAGAGAAGAGAGAGAAGAGAGAGAGAGAGAGAAGAAAAAGAGAGAGAGAAGAGAGAAGAGAGAGAGGAGAGAGAGAGAGAGAGAGAGAGAGAGAAGAGACGAGAAGAGAGAGAGAGAGAGAGAGAGAGAGAGAGAGAGAGAAGAGAGAGAGAGAGAGACAGAGGAACTTAGGTTGACTCTTTGGGCGTCAACAACATTAGGAAACCCAACTTGTGACTCTGCTTAATGGCACTACACACAACACACACACACACACACACACACACATACACACACACATACATACACATACACACACACACACACACGTCACAATGTTCTTCCACCTCCTTCTTACTCTTCCTTCCCTCCTTTGTTTACTTTATCACCTTGTCGCGTCGTCTTTCTCAATGATTTATCTATTTTTTAATCAGGTCATCCTTCCCTCTTTCTCTTCCTCATCACGCACCCAGTACCGTATTAACCCCTTGAGGCCCAGAACGTCATTTCCATTGTAATTTGGGTACCATTAGACGATTTTAATGACTATAAGCAATGTTTTATACCTATGACCTGTTTAGTATCCTTGTCGACTAACTAAATTGGTATATTCAGTTACTTTTCGTTATTTTATGGCTCGACAACAGATGATTTTATATAGCAAAGGAAAGATCTGGGCGTGAAGGGGTTAATAACTGAACATCTAATATCTACTATCTCTCTCTCTCTCTCTCTCTCTTCCACTCCCTCCCTTTCTCTCTCTACTTAACTTACGTTGCAAAAATATGAAGAAAAGCAACAATATAAAGCGTTGTTTGGCCAAAAATCTTCTTCCCTCCTCCCAGCTGCCTGCGCACACGTCCTGCTTCCTCCCTGGCACGCCCTCGACTGTAGCTCGTATCGGATTACTCAAGCAGGTCAACTCTGCTCAACTCTGCTTCGAAACGCTAAACCTTTCCCTTATTTCCTCCTCACGCCCTTACTGTTGACCTTTGACCATTAATTCTTGACCTGTAACGTTATCTAAGTCATGTTAGTAAATGTGAGTTAGTAATAGTGTTGGTATAGTTTTGTAGGTTTTTTTAAAGCTTATATTGATAGGGTTCGTTTGTGCTGAGAGAGAGGAGAGAGATGAGAGAGAGGAGAGAGAGAGAGAGAGAGAGAGAGGGAGAGAAGAGAAGAGAGAGAGAGCGAGAGAGGAGAGAGAGAGAGAGGGAAGAGAGAGAGGAGAGAGAGAGAGAGAGAGAGAGAGAGAAAGATAAAGATTCATCCGTAGAGATCTAGAGGACTTTGAGCAAAAACAAAAGAAGAAGATTTTCACTATACAAACCCGCAACGTCAACGATACAGGTTGACTACGAAACGCGACGCGAAGAACAGGTGGACCGAACTGACAGCACGGAGTGTTGCGAGCTCACGTCTCTACCAACCTTGCCACCCTGACGGGCAGAGAGAGAGAGAGAGAGAGAGAGAGAGAGGAGAGAGAGAGAGAGAGAGAGAGAGAGAGAGAGAGAGAGAGAGAGAGAGAGAGGAAAGTTGTCATAGACCATTGGGCGAGTGTGGAGAGGGTGGGTAAGTGGATCAAGTGAGTGGAATGAGCCGGGTGGAGTCAAGGATCACCAAAATAATACTGGAGTGGGGGTGGATGCGACGCGGGAGCGGTGACTCTGGTGGAGGAGGAGGAGGAGGAGGAGGAGGAGGAGGAGGAGGAGGCGGCAGAGGAGGAAGGAGAGGAGGAGAGGAAGAGGAGGCGAGGAGGAGGAGGGAGAGGAGGAGGAGGAGGAGGAGGAGGAGGAGGAGGAGGAGGAGGAGGAAGAAGACGAAGGTGAGGGAAGGAGGAGGAGAGGAGGGAGGCGAAGGAGGAGAGAGGAGGAGGAGAGGAGGAAAAGGAGAAGGAGGAGGAGGAGGAGGAGGCGGAAGTAAAGGAGGAGGAGGAGGAGGAGGAGGCGACAGAAGAGGCGAAGGAGGAGGAGGAGAAGAAGGAGGAGTTGGCGAAGGAGGAGGCGAAGGAAGAGGAGGAAGAGGAGGAGGAGGCGACGGAAGAAGAGGAGGAGGCGAAGGAGGAGGAGGAGGAGAGGAGGAGGAGGAGGAGGAGGAGGAGGAGGAGGAGGAGGAGGAGGCGAAGGAGGAGGAGGAGAGGAGGAGGAGGAGGAGGCGACGGAAGAAAAAGAGGAAGAAGAAGAGAGGAGAAAAGGAAAAAGCAAATTTATCCATCTTGTCTCAACTAAAATCATTTACATTTAAGCTTCATTAGTTTTATTCTTGTCTCTGTGTCTGTCTGAATGAGTGAGCGACTTTCCTTCGAGGCGGTATAAGACGAGACGGCGTTCCTGCGCGCTCCTTTGGGAAAAAAAATTCTAATGGCTGTAATTACCTAGACGCATAAAAACCTGTTGGCGGGAGTCTTATTGGACCACTACCTTGTTTTTTTATTATCATCCCTTAGGTCTCTCATTACGTTCCTTGCATTCTAAACAGCCGTTGTTAATTTTCACACGAACACTTTGGGCTAACGTTATTATCTAGTGTAGTCTTCAGTGTGTATTTATTTTATTAGGTTAGGTTTCTGTTTCTGTTCTATCACTACTATAACTAATAAAGTAGTAGTAGTAGTAGTAGTAGTAGTAGTAGTAGTAGTAGTAGTAGTAGTAGTAGTAGTAGTAGTAGTAGTAGTAGTAGTAGTAGTAGTAGTAGTAGTAGTAGTAGTAGGAAGACAGTAGG
Source organism: Chionoecetes opilio (assembly GCA_016584305.1). Lineage (NCBI taxonomy): Eukaryota > Metazoa > Arthropoda > Malacostraca > Decapoda > Majidae > Chionoecetes > Chionoecetes opilio. The sequence continues at coordinate 117,803 of JACEEZ010024258.1, forward strand.
AGGAGAAAGAGGAGGAGAAGCGAGGAAGTGCGTGGACTGAATTAAGGAGAAAATCTTACTAACTACTGCTACAACTACTACTACTACTACTGCTTCAACAACAACAACAACACTACTACTGCAACAACAACTACTACTGCTACCATTTATTCCTTGGCTTCATATTTACTGCTTACGAACTTAACAGAAATGACTCCAGCGCCTCACAAACTTTTCCTGACGGTCTAACATTTTGTCCTCAAGTGTGGCACGTCCCTGGTTCACTGTGGTTCTCTTCCCTCCCGACCACATTCTGCCATTACTATTCTTCTGGCAGACACCCCCGTATATTGAGGCCCCTGCAGCGGTTTCCAGCTTCACCCGGACACGATACACTTCTCGCTAAGTTTCCACGTTCAGGGCTTCACGGCAATAGGATCGTGAGCTTCATTTTGCTGCCCGCGTCGAATTTCAGTTTGGGTTTCACTTGCACGATTTTTTTTGTTTTGGCTCACGTCCCTCCTATGATTGAGTGATTAAATTCTATGATAGGTTAATTATCTTATCTAACTTCGCTATTTTTCCTGAGTGTGTGTATGTGTGTGTGTGTGTGTGTGTGTGTGTGTGTGTGTGTGTGTGTGTGTGTGTGTGTGTGTGTGTGTGTGTGACGTGTGGGAATGTATACTGACTCTCGCCACAGCCCTTTGAGCTTAGTATCGCAGACTGGAAGAGCAATGTACGGCTCTGTCCACCCGGCTTACTGAATCACTGGCTGGAAAATCAAGACAAGAAGGGAAGGAAAAAACTGGAAAATTAGGACTGGACGGGAAGGCAAAAAATATATATGTGAGGTTGGCATAAATTCTTCAAAGGTCGAGACAATAATTGGGGTGAGACGAGGATACATTGAGACCAGAACGTAATTTCCATTGCACTTTGGGTACCATAAGACGATTTTTAGTGACTATAAGCAATATTTTATAGATATGACCTATTTAGTATCCTTGTCCACTAACTAATTTGGTATATTCAGTCACCTTTCGTAATTTTATGGCTAACAACAGATGCTTTTTAGTGACTATAAGCAATATTTTATAGATATGACCTGTTTAGTATCCTTGTCCACTAACTAATTTGGTATATTCAGTCACCTTTCGTAATTTTATGGCTAACAACAGATGATTTTTAGTGACTATAAGCAATATTTTATAGATATGACCTGTTTAGTATCCTTGCCCACTAACTAATTTGGTATATCCAGTCACCTTTCGTAATTTTATGGCTAACAACAGACATTTTTCATAGCCAAGGAAAGATCTGGGCGTGAAGGGTTTAATTTGATCGATATACAAGGTTTCTTGATAGATATATTTCGATTTTTTGACCTCATAACAAAATTTCATATAAACCTGAATCCATGAGCGTGATGAAGGTTCTTTACTTGGCGGGTTTGCGTGAAAATGTGAACTGCGTGAAAAAATGTGTGAAAATTGCATCTTCGTGAAATGTTTATAATGCAGGACGGAGAGAATATCGAGCCGGATCCCGCGCCTAGGAGGGGAAAATAGAGGAGGATATTGGAGGGTCTGGAGGAAGAAAGAGTTTGCTCCGAGACTGTGCAGGGGAAGACGGAGAGAATGAGAAGGAAAAAGATTAAGAAGAAGAGTAAGAAGAGGAGGAGGAGGATAAGGAGGAGGAGGATAAGGAGTAGGAAGAAGAAGAGTAGGAGGAGGAGGAGGAAGCAGCTTGATTCGACACTTTAGAGAGGAGTAGGAGGAGGAGCTGGAGTAGGAGTAGGAGGAAGAGCTGGAGTAGGAGAAGTAGGAGGAGTTGGAGGAGGAGGAGGAGGAGGAGGAGGAGGAGGAGGGAGGAGGAGGAGGAGGAGGGAGGAGGAGGAGGAGGAGGAGGAGGAGGAGGAGTGAGGAGTGAGCTGGAGTAGGAGTAGGAGAAGAGCTGGAGTAGGAGTAAGAGGAAAGCTGGAGTATGAGAAGTAGGAGGAGGAGTGAGGAGGAGGATGGAGGAGGAGGAGGAGGAGGAGAGGAGGAGAGGAGGAGGAGGAGTGAGGAGGAGGAGGAGGAGGAGGAGGAGTAGGAACTGGAGTAGGAGGAGCTGGAGTAGGAGTAGGAGGAAGAGCTGGAGTATGAGAAGTAGGAGGAGTTGGAGGAGTTGGAGGAGGAGTTGGAGGAGGAGGAGGAGCTGGAGTAGGAGGAGTAGGAGTAGAAGCTGGAGTAGGAGGAGCTGGAGTAGGAGTAGGAGGAGTAGGAAGGTGGGAGTAAGAGTGCAGGAGACGTGGGGAGGGACATTGCTTACTGCTCTTTCCCTGCAGTCTGGTGTCGGGGTGATGCGCTGTCAAGGCCGCGGTGCATTGCCGGGCTGACCAAGGCTTTGTCGGCTGTCCGTGTTATTATTGGCAACAACGAAAACAATTTATTCTGTACGTGTGCAAGTATGGTGTGTGTGTGTGTGTGTGTGTGTGTGTGTGTGTGTGTGTGTGTGTGTGTGTGTGTTGTGTGTGTGTGTGTGTGTGTGTGTGTGTGTGTGTGTGTCCAAAGCCTCCAATGAACTGCAAATATTCCCCCGCGGCCCAAGCACAGGCCTGATGTATTCCATGTATAAAGGCGGCATGTATACAGGGACCGGCGGTGTATACATGCATGTTATCGTTCACCTGCGTCAAGTTTATGGATCAACCCCAGAAGTTAAGGTCTTGGAGGAGAGAAATAAGATTCAGTAGTGTTAGTGGTATCTCGAGGACTGACTTTAACCCCTTCACGCCCAGATCTTTCCTTTGCTATATCGTCTGTTAGCCATTACGATAAATAGAACTTAATATACCAAATTAGCTATTGGACAAGGGTACTAAACAGGTCCTATCTATAAAATATTGCTTATATTCACCAAAAATCGTCTAATGGTAGTCAAATTACAAAAGAAATTACGTTCTGGGCCTCAAGGGGTTCATAATAATAATAATACTAGGGGTTGCGTGTGCGACGTGTTATTCAGTGGAAACTTCTGACGCCCTTCGGCCTCCCTCGTACCGGCAGGAGGCGAGGCAGTTTAGCTTCTCAGAGTTTCAAAAAAGTTGATTATCTACAGCGAAGTTCTTGGATGCGGCAAGTGCGTGTGTGTGTGTGTGTGTGTGTGTGTATGTGTGTGTGTGTGTGTGTGTGTGTGTGTGTGAAATTCACCCACGGTCTTGCCTTGCTTAGCTGGACTCGCGATCATCAGTTTTACCCTTCCGGAAAGAGCTCGGAGTTCATAGTGACCGATTATACTATAGTCGGCACTGCGCTAATGTCGCCAGGGGTATTTTATAGGCGAATAGTACGAATGTTAGCATCACTACAGACTTGCATGTGCCACTAAAGACATGTACATAATAGAAACTACTGTGCATACCTCTTCAGTGGTACATACAAGTCTGTAGTGATGCTAAAATTCGTAACCTGGCACCTGGCGACATTAGTGCACTGGCGACTATAGTGTTGGTGACGGTAGACAGTAATAGGAGTAACAGTAACAGTCCTTGGAGCCGTTGTTGAGGTAGTCGTCTAGTCGTCTGGTGGTCTGCCTCGGTCACTCTTGAGTCTCGGCAAAGCAGATCACGTCTCGCCTTAACCACCGACCCATCCTTCCCTTCCCTCCCTCCCTTCCTTCCCTCCCTCCCTTCCTTTCCCCTCCCTTCCTTCCCTTCCCTCACACACCCTATCTTCCCTCCCTTCCCTACCACACCCTCCCTTCCATCCTTCCCTTCCCTTCCCTCCGCCTCACCAGCTGACCCTCGCCACACGCTGCAGCCATGATGAAGCGACACCATTACCTTCTATAATGGACGCCGCACCTCTCTCTCTCTCTCTCTCTCTCTCTCTCTCTCTCTCTCTCTCTCTCTCTCTCTCTCTCTCTCTCTCTCTCTCTCATAAGAACATAAGAAAATAAGGAAGCTACAAGAGGCCGCGAGACCTACACGAGATAGTTCCTGTTATATAATACTACCCAAAGGCGAGAGAGAAAGGTCGTATAATTTCCCGAGTGCCTTTCTTGAGCCTTTATTACCTTCCCTTAGCCTTGATACTACCAATATCCATGTCTCTCTCTCTCTCTCTCTCTCTCTCTCTCTCTCTCTCTCTCTCTCTCTCTCTCTCTCTCTCTTCACCCAGCGTTGGTAATTACGAATGCTTTCAAGAGGGATGGGTATGGAAATGCCTTGATAATCGCCCAGTCAAGTCCTGGTTTACGGGTGAGCCTTCCGCGGCGCTCCTAGATCTCGCTCGCCATCGACTTTGTAGTGAGGCGCGGCGGCAGGTTCTCGTCCTTCCTAGCGGCAGGTAGCGGCAGAGGCGGTGTGTTGGGTGGTCCTCGGCTTTCTAGAGGCTGTCTGGGCTTGAGGGCGTTCATTTCGTTGCTCTTTAACTCTGTGTTCTTCCTCATTCCTTTCTTTCTTTCTTTCTTTCTTTCTTTCTTTCTTTCTTTTTCTTTCTTTTTCTTTCTTTTCTTCCTTCCTTCCTTCCTTCCTTCCTTCATTCCTTCCTTCCTTCCTTCCTTTTCCTTTCTTCCTTCCTTTCTTTCTTTCTTCCTTTCTTTCTTCCTTCCTTTTCCTTTCTTCCTTCCTTCCTTCCTTCCTTCCTTCCTTCCTTCCTTCCTTCTTTTTTCCTTCCTTCCTTCCTTCCTTCCTTCCTTCCTTCCTTCCTACCTTCCTTCCTTTCTTCCTTTTCCTTCCTTCCTTCCTTCCTTTCTTCCTTCCTTCCTTCCTTCCTTTCTTCCTTTCCTCCTTCTCCTATTCTTTCTTTCTTCTTCCATCTGTATTTACTCGTAATTCTTTCTTCTCATCTTTCTCTCATCCTTCCTGCTATCTCCTGATTTTCCTCGACTTCCATCTTAAGTTTTCTCTTCAACTTCTTCGCTCTATGTTTTAATGGCACCACTTCTGTAACACCACTACCACCACTACTACAACTGCTACTTCTTCCCTCTCTGTTAATGGCACCACTACTATAACACCACTACCACCACTACTACAACTGCTACTTCTTCCCTCTCTGTTAATGGCACCACTACTATAACACCACTACCACCACTACTACAACTGCTACTTCTTCCCTCTCTGTTAATGGCACCACTACTATAATCACAACTACCACTACTCACTATGTTATCACGGTGTCACGGCTTTCTTTAACGACAACTATAATCACAACTACTTCGCTTTCAACAGTGCAACGCGTAAGGAAAAATAATAATAAAAAGCGGCTCCCAGCCGTATTTCTTGCGCCGAGGTCTTGCGAGCGAGGCTTCCTACTTCACCTGACGTTAATTATCTCAGTCAGTCTGCCAAGTTGGATGTGGAGAGAGAGGAGAGAGGAGAGAGAGAGAGAGAGAGAGAGAGAGAGAGAGAGAGAGAAGAGAGAGAGAGGAGGAGGAGAGGAGGGGGGGCGGAGCTTTGGGCGGGCGAGGCGGCGGGCGGCGAGCAGGAGCGGGGAGGCGGGGGGAGAGAGAGAGAGAGAGAGAGAGAGAGAGAGAGAGAGAGAGAGAGAGAGAGAGAGAGAGAGAGAGAGAGAGAGAGAGAGAGAGAGAGAGAGAGAGAAGAGAGAGGACAGAAGAGAGAAGACGAGACAGAGAGACAGAAGACAGGAGAGAGAGCAGAAGAAGAGAGACAGACAGACAGAGACAGAGAGAGACGAGAGAGAGAGAGAGAGACAGAGAGAGAGCGAGAGAAGAGAGAGAGAGAGGAGAGAGAGAGAGAGAGGAGAAGAGAAGAGGAGAGAGAGAGAGAGAGAAGAGAGAGAGAGAGAGAGAGACGAGAGAGAGAGAGAGAGAGAGAGAGACGAGAGAGGAGAGAGAGAGGAGAGAGAGAGAGAGAGGAAGAGAGAGAGAGAGAGAGAGAGAGAGAGAGAGAGAGAGGAGAGAGAAGAGAGAGACAGACGAGAGACAGACGAAGACGACAGACAGACAGACAGAAGACAGACAGACAGACAGACAGACAGACAGACAGACGAGAGAGAGAGAGAGAGAGAGAGAGAGAGAGAGAGAGAGAGAGAGAGAGAGAGAGAGAGAGAGAGAAGAGAGAGAGAGAGAATAACAGACTACATACTATAAGTGACTTCTTTCTCCCTTATAAGTTCGTGCTAAGAGTCACCGCGTCGGCCCGGAAAATGAGAAGCACGCCATAACTGCTACCTTGCTAAGATTACGTTCACAGTCGGTCGTGTGACTCTGCTTTATGTTCTCTAATGACACACGGCTAGACTGACGCACGAACCACTAGCTAGGTGAACACGTAACAGAATCCACTGCAATTAACCCCTTCACGCCCAGATCTTTCTTTTGCTATAAATAAAATCATGTTGTTACCCATAAAATTACGAAAAGTAACTGAATATACCAAATTAGTTAGTGGACAAGGATACTAAACGTGTCACTATCTATAAAACTGCTTATATTCACTAAAAATCGTCTAATGGTGCGCAAATTACAATGGGAATTACGTTCTGGGCCTCAAGGGTTTTAAGAGCAAGGCAACGACTGATGGAGAAACAGACACACAGACACACACAGACATACAGACAAACGCTATACCTTGACCGGTTGTACAGGTGAATCCATGGTGAATCCCTCGTCTGGATTACCGGAGATTCAGTGGCTGATTAACTGAGACTCGACTAACCTGTTGACGCCTACTCTTCTATTACTCTCTACGATCTACTATACCGGTACGTACCTACTGACTACTACATACTCTACTAACTAGCTACACTCTACGGCTATTACTACTACTACTACTACTAACTTTACTACTACTATACTATACTACTACTTCATCTACTACTACTACTCTACTGTCAGTAGCGTATTCTATACATGTACGGATACACTACTGTATACTGATGACTACGTAACTGATACTACCCTACTACTATTACTACTACTACTACTACTACTACTACTATACTACTACTACTGGTACTGCTACTACTACTATACTACTACTACATCTACTACTACTACTATACTACTACTACTACTACTACTACTACTACTACTACTACTACTACTACTACACTACTACTACTACTACTACTACTATTACTACTACTACATCTACTACTACTACTATACTACTACTACTACTACTACTACTACTACTACTACTTCTACTACTACTACTCTACTACTACTACTCTACTATTACTTTTACTCGCCTTGCGCGGGTGACCAAATTTCAGTTTTATTGAAAAATCATCATTAATTGATAGCTAAATCAATGCAAAAGACCAACGGAGAAGGTGTAGAAAAAGAAATTAGCTAGCAATGGGTAGAAGTAAGAGAAATTTCTGTTAATAAGGAGAAAAAGAGCGAAAAACCACATTGGGTGTTCTCATCAACCACTTTTATGAACGGCTGTTGGCTGGCAGGCGAGTTCTCCTGAGGACGAAGAGTGCCTTGGCCACAAGAAGAGGAAGAAGAGTGCCATTTTGGTCACAAGAACCCCTTTTATGAACTGTTGTTGGCTGGTGGGCGATTCCTCCTTTAGCCACAGGAAGAGGAAGAGGAGTACCGTGTAGCCACAAGAAGAGGACGAAGAGCCGTATAGTACTACGTATATACTGCAGTGTGGGAAACGTAAAAAATAAATTCAGTGCATACATAAAAACATGATTGAATTGATTTGTAAGTTTCTCTAACCTGGCGAAGTCGTAGGCAATTTTTCTCTCCTTCTTCACCTCCTCTGAGTAATTGATTGTATCTTTGCGAACCTCCTCTTCTTCTTCTTGCGTCTCCTCCTCCTCCTCCTCCTCCTCCTCCTCCTCCTCCTTCTTCGTCTCCTGCTCCTCCTCTTCTTTTCGCTCTTCTCTCCTCCTTCTTCTTCTTCTCTCTCTCTCTCTTCTCTCTTCCTCTCCTTCTTCTCCTCTCTTCATTCTTCTTCTTCTCTCTCCTCCTTCTTCTTCCTCTCTTCTTCTCCTCTCTCTTCCTCTCCTCTCTCTCTCCTCTTCCTTCTTCTTCTCTCTTCTTCTTCTCTCCTCTCTTCTTCTTCTTCTTCTTCTTCTTCTTCTTCTTCTTCTTCTTCTTCTTCTTCTTCTTCTTCTTCTTCTTCTTCTTCTTCTTCTTCTTCTTCTTCTTCTTCTTCTTCTTCTTCTTCTTCTTCTTCTTCTTCTTCTTCTTCTTCTTCTTCTTCTTCTTCTTCTTCTTCTTCTTCTTCTTCTTCTTCTTCTTCTTCTTCTTCTTCTTCTTCTTCTTCTTCTTCTTCTTCTTCTTTCGTCTCCTCCTCCTCCTCTTTCGTCTCCTCCTCCTCCTCCTCCTCCTCCTCCTCCTCCTCCTCGGGCCGTCTTACTGCACTTCCTTCATTCCTTCATTCCTTCCTTCCTTCACCACGCATGCGCCAGACAGGTTATGTAAAATCTCGGGTATTTACATTTGAAATTCTAATGTCGCAGCAGAAACACAGCAATTAAGACTGCAACATGATGGAAGGGATCGCGTTTTCTCTTCGCCTGAGTCTCTCCCAGCTAACATGGCAGAAAATAAGAATGCTGTTGTTACCCTTGCAAGCCTCGTTTTCTTATTCTTTCTTTTTACATTGATGAAAATAGTCTTGCAAGAGGGACTGCAACATATTGATTTCTATCCTCTCTGATATCAAACATAAGACTATAAGAACCTAAGAAAATAAGGAAGCTACAAGAGGCCGGGATACCTACACGTGGTAGTTCCTGTTACTTAACACTACCTACATCCACCTTTCATCCCCATCCATGAAATGATCCAGCCTCCTTTTAAAGCTCCCTAATGACTCTCCACTAACTACCTGTCGACTGAGGCCATTCCAATGAGAACGATAGAAACGTGATAAAAAAAATAAAAATAATTCAAGGCATACCCCTTGCAAAATTTGCCAAAAATTTTGAAAAATAGATTTGCTTCAAATTTAGTTCCTAGCAGTTTTCGGACATGCTGAACACGAATCTGGAGTCAGTTTTCAGTTATAATTATTAAAAGTCCCTATTTCAGCCAATTCACAATGACGTCATTGTGAATTGGCTGAAATAGGGACTTGTAATCATTGTAACTGAAAAACTGACTCCAGATTCGTGTTCAGCATGCCCGATAATTGCTAGGAATTAATTTTCAGGCAAATCTATTTTTCAAAAAATATTGCAAATTTTGCAAGGGGTATGCCTTGAATTTTTTGAAAATCACGTTTTTCACAATAACTAAAAATTCTATGGTAGATACGTGCAAGAGGTATAGAGAAGTGAATATGAAGTAGATCAAGGGCTATCATTTGGTGTAAAAAAATATTGATTGGTAAATAACCGAGAAAATAGCATATTCTTACATTTATACATAATATCAATTTTTTCGACAACCATGAGATGTTTTGAACAACCGATTACTGCATCCTGTAGAACACCTCAAGATGAACCTTCGATACTTCGCTAAGTTTTCATAAGTTTTTCAATATATTTATGGTGTTACTTAGTTACAAATATATATTAGAATCTAGATCATTTCCATTCATTTCGAGTCGTCCATTACACTTGGCATGCTTCTATATAGCCAAGGGAAGCAGGAGATGTGAAGGGATGCGGAGGCAGGCTGATGGGAAGGAAACATCGCCTATAGGAAACAACATGAACATAGGAGCGATGCAAGGAAAGACGAGAGAAATCCTTACGTCTTAATGAAAGTTTTCGTAATCAACACACACACACACACACACA
>JACEEZ010024258.1:132500-139888 GCA_016584305.1 Chionoecetes opilio
CTCCCTCCCTCCCCCTCCCTCTGGCCACGGTGGTGTCCATGACCTGATCAATACATGATGTGAACTCTTGAAGGTCCACGTGTCGGCCATCCGTCCTGCAGTGAAGGCTCGCAAAGCGCCGTGCCGGAGGGAGGCTGCAAGTGATGAATGCTATGGATGAACGATTTACTGTTAGTCTAATTTTGTGACTGGCACCGCAGAGGTAATGGCGGCGGCTTGTGTGTCACGTGGCGCTGGTAAGGCGACGACGTATTGATGCTGACACAGGAGCGACTGGTGACCCCAACATGACCGGTGCTGGAGAAGACTCCGTCAGCACCAGCCTCAGCACTCCTCAACCTCACCACCACCATCCCCGCCCCCGCCATCTCTCCTTCAAGTCCCTACGGGCCACTACTGCACACGTCCCGGCACAGAACGACGTCTGTTATGTCCCTCGCACTGCTGCAGACCCGCCCCGCTCCCAGGGGGGCAGTAAATGGACCCGCCGTAGCGAGCCAGACTCCGTGGCACGATGCGAGAGGCAAAGAGGCAAGGAAGGTTCCCATGCCTCACGACGCAAACCTGGCGTGGTCAGGTCCTACTCCTGTGAGTGTGTGCGAGGACGGGACGAGGAGGAGGAGGAGGAGACGGGTCCTCAAGGCGATGCTGGCGGCGCGGGGCTCAGTATTCCCGCCGCCCCTGGAGCGGACGGACGTGTGTGTTTAAAGGGCAGGATTGCACCGCGCTCCAACTCTCTTCCACAACAGTGCGTCCCCACCACGCCCCAGCGCGGCCCCGGCGAGAGCCACAACTGCGGCAGTCCCGTGCAGCACGCCAGCCTGAAGGAGTGTGGATTATTCTGCAGCGAGGAGCAGAAAGTGCAGCGTGTGGTAAAAGTGGGTGGAGGAGAGATACAAGTAGAAGTGATCAGTAGTGAACGGGTGGTGAGGAGAGAGCCGCGGGAGAGTGGTGGTGACGGGAGTGGTGTGGTGAGTCGTGGTGATACGACTGACGACAGACCCGTCAAGAAAAAGAGGAAGTTTATCATTATACTCAAAGGATTGCTGAGTAAATCCAAACGCAGTGAAAAAAAGAAGTGTGTCGAAGGTGAGAGTGGGCGAGCGAGTGTCGGCGGCGGGGAGAGTGAGGCGGTAACTCACACCAACGACAGGAATCATAACACACGTGACGTGAAGAGTGACTTGAGGAGCAGTGTCGAGCAGGAGCAGGGGGCGAGGCAGTGGCACGGTGGCGAGGCAGGACGCAGAGACACACGCCTCCACGCTGCCCCTCTGGGCTGCAGCGGGAACCCCGTCTCCAGGGCCGAGGGACGCAGTACTGGGATCCTTGAAGCGAGCCGCCCTAAGTCCCCGCCGAGCAACGCTAACAGTACTTGCAGGCGCGAGGCCAATGATAATACAGGGAGTCGGGGGAGCACAGAGGGAGGCTGGGAGAGCAGCGCGGCCTGCCTGGGGACACGGGAGCAGCTGACTCTCCTCTACCACGCAGCCCTCACCCGCTACTCCCACCAAGAAAACGGATGGCGGGAAGACACGCGTGAAGGGTGGCCGCCCACTATCGGGCCAGAACGGGCGTGCGGCGCTCAGGAACCGTCAGTAGAGGCTTCCAGTGATGACGAGCTCCATGATACCTGTCCAGAGCCTCCTCCAGACGTCCAGGTAGCCTCGTGTTGTGAGCGGCAGGAATTACCTCCTCCACAACCCTCCACTGCCTCCCCCTGTCAGGCACAGAGTCTGATCAACGTCGCCACCCTTTCTTTGGATGACACTTCTGAATCTTCCCTAAAGAGCCGCGGCCTTGAGGATAAAGAGGACATTTCAACGCCCCTCTCCGTATCTTCGGAGTCCATTGCTGGCAGTGACGAAAGCAAGGACTGTTCACTGCACAGAGACAACACTCACAGTGACAGCGATCCCCACCACACTGAAAACTCCCACAACCACAACGGAAAACTTGAGTGTAACGTTTTGCTCGAGGCATCATTCTGCCGAGGGACAGACTCACCTGGCCGTGAGGCGCCCAGCCCGCGGCGGCCAGACACAAGCCCCGAACACCCGCTGTGCAGTCCAGCTTGGGCGGCCTCAGACACCACAGGTACAGAGGTCAGCAGGCGTGAGTGTGCCGCTGACGCATTCCCCCACCCCAGTCACGATGTGCTGACGCTGCATTCCCTGATGACGATGAGCACAACACTGACTGCGGTGAGGAGGAGGAATGTTCTAGGTCGAGTGTGAGGCTCACCTGCCTTCCCTCTACCTCGCCTAGTGAAGCAAGCAGTGAGTCTGCGAGAGGCAACCACAGTGACTCAGACAGTGACGCAGACACCAGTGAGTCAGATAGTGACAGCAGTGTTGACTACGACAGTCTTCCCGTCGATGATACAATTTACGACCCACAGTTTGATCCTTACTTCTACCAAGGTAGTATATCTCTGGACGACCTTCCCGACGACCAGCCCATAGACTACCCGTGCCCTTACGACGCCAATGGTGACTATTTGTGCGACCGACAGTTCACGCCGCACTTCTCTTACTTGGACCACTGGAGCGGCTCCGTCGTCGCCGCCCCGGGGGATTTGTACCGCAGCCAGAGCCAGCCCGAAGCCGTCACCCAGGACCAGCCCCTCGACGGTGACGCCCCCCTGCACGTCTTCCTCAGTCAGCCCATTCCCACCCAACTCCCGCCGGGCTTCTCCCTCGAGCACAGTCCTCTGCGGCCCCGGAAACAGGGACAGTTCAGCTCCCTGTGCAGCTTCGGCGGGTCGCAGCTGTACACCATAACCGAGGAGGTTGAGTGTGACGACCCCTGCGACGACTTCTACTCCAGAAGAAACTACTCGGAGTCAAACCTGTACTTCAGGGGCGCCGAAGACTTGCACTTGGACCCCCATTTCGTGCGAGCCGATCTTTACTACGGGGACACCGACTCTGACTGTACCATTCACAGCGACTCACCAGACAACCGAGACTCCACGGAAACTCTCAACCAAGATGTAGAATCCTTAGAAGTTCTTGAGTCAGACCAACCCTTGTACGCCTCTTCACTAAGTGTGACAGATTCTCTCATTCTGGAAGCTGTGACCACGAGGGATCTTCCACCAGGGTTGCTTGCCGCCCAGAGCAAGGAGATCCTCCGCCTGGACGGTGGCGGGACTCGCGACAACTCGCCTCGCCCAACAAGTGTTCCCGAGTACCCCGATGAGTTCTTCTTGTTTTGCTCCGAGGCCGAGGTCACCGGCGTGGACGTGATGGACAACATTGACGTGCTGCCTTACAATGGTACTAAAGAAGACTTCACATACTTCAAAGTGGAAAATATAACTGGGGATAGAAACAGTCCCGTTGACCACGACTTCCTTCTGGAGAGCTACAGCAGCAGGACAACCATGAGTGACAGGGACTCCAACCCAGACTCCGGCCTCGATGCCTGGGAGGCGGGGGTGAACGGTGCCTCGGAGTCCAAGAAGAGACCGTCCTCGCACGTCTACCAAAACATTCCCCTCAACAGCCGCCTCTCAAAGTCGAATCCAGATTTGGCTTTGGTCGAAGATGAGGTTGACCAAGGTCGAGTATTAAGCCATCCTGTGTACCAGAACGTGCCTGTGCCCGCCAAGAGGCACCACGCAACACCAAGGAACACCAGTGGGCGCCTCGACAACCTGCGTTCCCGCGACACTAACAGTAACTACTATGATGAATGGACGCGCGCCTCGGGGCCGCAGGGCATGTCTCCCTACATGAACGTGCCTCACAACGGGCATGGCAGCGACGATTCGCTTCACAACCTAAACTCCATGAAGTCCCTGAGCTCACTCTCGAGCTCCCTGAGTGACGGTCTCCACCGAATAGCGTCCAATGGCCACAGCGAGGAGCAACGCTACAGCTCTGGTTCGCTTTGCGATGACCCATGGGCCAGCACAGACCTGAGGTACGTGGGCCGATCCCTCGCACCGCCTCGCTGCGCCTTCAAGGGCGACTCAGTGAGCCAGTCGTCGTCCGGCAGCTTTACCGCCTATGCCTCCAACACCAGCCTTGACCACGACACCTTCTCCAAGACCTCCAGGATCTACAAATGGAACGGTTCCTCCTCCGTGTCAGACTTGACCTCCCTCAGCCGTGACCTGAGCCCCGACCTGCCTGGCATCAGCCGGGGATCAGCCTCGGCCTGTGATCTGACGCAGGTGGGGGAGGACGAGGCCTGGGGCAACGAAGCACCTCTCGGCGAGACCAGCTACGCCGCCTGGTGCGCCCAGGTGCAGGACGACGACGCGGACGACCAGGACTTCGTGCCTTCGGTGGGCCTGCGGGACCCTTCGCCCTTCGTCTTCACGCCCCACCAGAGTAAGTACCTCTTTACCTCCTTAATCATTTTATATCCATGTTTAGCCACATTAGATCTGCGGGACTCGTGTTTTACCTTTGCATAAATCGCAAACACACAAAAAGGTCCTGATGGTTTTCCCCATAATCACTTTACAAACATAAAACACTTTCGAAAGCCTCGCAGCCCACGTACAGAAGAAAAGTCATAACAACACCTTCACTATCACCCTCCCACCCTCTCTCTTTCTCTCTCTCTCCCTCCTCCCTCCCTCCTTCCTTCCCTCCCTTCTCCCTGGCGCTCGTGGCTGCGTGAGGCTCGTGCCGCGGCGGGTCAAGGTGAAGCCATGGAGCACCTTGCGTCATTCTGCTAACGGGAAAACTTGATGCTGGTATTCTGGCAACCTGCCTCGTTTTCTGCGGGGAGGACGCGAGGCTGGCATACACGTGGCGCGTCAGGGAACGCATCAAATATTCTCGCCTTAACCCCTTGAGACCCAGAACGTAATTTTCATTGTAATTTGGGCACCATTAGACGATTTTTTTAGTGACTCTAAGCATCATTTTATAGATATGACCTGTTTAGTATCCTTGTCCACTTACTAATTTGATAGATTCAGTTACTTTTCGTAATTTCATGCTTCGAAAACATACCATTTTTTATAGCCAAGAAAAGATCTGGGCGTGAAGGGGTTAAAATAAAAAGAGAAAGTCTGCTGTACGTACATATCGAATACACACATACCCTCAAAAAGCTATCAATTCACAGTTTCGATCAGTGATAAGGTCATACATCTATCTCCCATTAGGTCAAGGAAGGGCGTGGCCTGCTAAGGGTTGGCCAATCACGCCCACACTCAGGCACGCCCACCGAGCCAGCCTTTCTTCCTGCCTCCCATCCTCCCTGTTGACCTTTCACAACAGGAGAGAGAAAAGTAAAAACAGGCAGCATTTGGCGGGAGTTACATTCTTTGCGTGATCCATTAGAGAGAGAGAGAGAGAGAGAGAGAGAGAGAGAGAGAGAGAGAGAGAGAGAGAGAGAGAGAGAGGAGGAGAGAGAGAGAGAGAGAGAGAGAGAGAGAGAGAGAGAGAGAGTGAGAGAGAGAGGATTGTGAGGTGAGACAGCATGTTCGTTTCTTCACTCACTTCACATCTACACACAAAATGCTCTTAAAAACTCCTTCAGAAAAGATTGGAGTACGACACAACACAACACCACACACACACACACACACACACACACACACACACACACACACACACACACACACACACACACACACAACACACACACACACACATGCACACACACACACACACATCGTTCGTCACAGTTTGGTCTGCTTTAAGTGCAACATTTGTACTCAAGTGGACGTCTCTTCGTGTATTAGAATTACTTACATTTACGAGCACACTTACGAGCACACTTACGACCACACTTACGACCTCTCTCACTCTACGACTACACTTACGACCTCCCTCACTACTACTATTACTACCACACTTACGACCTCCCTCACTCTACTACTACACTTACGACCTCCCCACTCTACGACTACACTTACGACCTCCCTCACTCTACTACTACACTTACGACCTCTCTCACTCTACTACTATTACTACCACACTTACGACCTCCCTCACTCTACTACTACACTTACGACCTCCCTCACTCTACTACTACTACTACCACACCTACGACCTCCCTCACTACTACTACGACACTTACGACCTCTCTCACTCTACTACTATTACTACACTTACGACCTCCCTCACTCTACTACTACACTTACGACCTCCCTCACTCTACTACTATTACTACCACACTTACGACTCCCTCCTCTACTATCCTACGACCCCTCTCACTACTACTACTACTACCACACCTACGACTCCCTCATATACTACACTTACGACTCTTCACTTACTACTACTACTAACCCTACGACCTCCCCCACTACTACACGACACTTACGACCTCTTCACTCTCTACTACTATACCACACCTACGACCTCCCTCACCTTTCTACGACCTTACGACCTCTCTCACTTACTACTATACTACCACACTTCGACCCCCACTCTATACTACACTTACGACCTCTCTCACTCTACGACTACACTTACGACCTCCCTCACTCTTCTACTACTACTACTACTACTACTACTCTACTACTACTACTACTACTACTACTACTACTACTACTACTACTACTCCCTCACTCTACTGCTACTTCTTAAGGGCGCAACAAACCACACTCCACAACACTACACTCGCCGCGGAAGTTTAATGATCTTTAAAAAAACAACCAGGCCCTGTATGCTATCTACAAAATGTAAGTTAACACACACACACACACACACACACACACACACACACACACACACACACACACACACACACACACACACACACACACACTCACACACACGTAAAAATAAATATCAAAAATGTTAAACCGATACATAAGCAAATTTGTTACCGATTTCAATTCTAAATAAAATGTCTTCATATTTGGTTTCCCACGGATTCAACTTCCATTCTATTCGCTTTATTCTGAACCCTAACACACACACACACACACACACACACACACACACACACACACACACACACACACACACACTCCCTCTACTATCTCTCTCTCTCTCTCTGTTGGTCTATCTCTGTCTCTCTCTGTCTCTCTCCTCTCTCAGTTGGTCTCTCTCTCTCTCTCTCTCTCTCTCTCTCTCTCTCTCTCTCTCTCTTCTCTCTCTCTCTCTCTCTGTGTGTGTGTGTGTGTGTGTGTGTGTTGGTCTCTGTTGGTCTCTCTGTTGCTCTCTCTCTCTCTCTCTCTCTCTCTCTCTCTCTCTCTCTCTCTCTCTCTCTCTCTCTCTCTCTCTCTCTCTCTCTCTTTGCAGTACAATCAGTGGTGATAGGAGACAATCAACGAGCTCATCACTTTTCAATAGTAATCATTTAAGATTAAAATACCCCCCCCTTTCTCTCTCTCTCTCTTCTCTCTCTCTCTCTCTCCTCCTCTCTCTCTCATCCCTCTCTCCTCTCTCTCTCTTTTTCTCTCTAAG